>CM067372.1:115147863-115636596 GCA_034401795.1 Chaetoderma sp. LZ-2023a
CACGACACGACGATGTTAAAAATGGCTTCTGCAGTGGTCTGGAGAAATGTCCATTTACAGACCAAGAGAAGGCTATATTTGAAACTTTACGACTGGAATGACTGGCTTGATAACAGAACCAGTCATTCCAGTGGTAAATCCTAAATAGTCTTCTCTTGGTCTGCAAATGGACTTTTTCTATGTGAAAATTCAAATTTTCTTGAACAAATTCGAGGGTTAAAGGGTTAAACATGTATAATGATACAGGATGCATGCATACTCATGCATTAAACATCTACATGTATGTAACCCTCTAACACTCAGGCCCATAAAAACCCCGCTTCTGCAGTTGTATATATATTACTCTTGGCCTGCAATGGACATTTTTATGTAGAAAATTTAAAATGTTTAAACAACTTTGAGAGGCTTAGTGACTTAATGGTTCTAGGTGGAATATACTTAGGGGTGGTGGTTTATGCACGTATATGCACTGGTGAGAACAGTTCAATTGACGGCGATATTAAATAAGCCCACAAGCAGCAACCTTTATACTAGTGTGTGCGTGTATGGCTTATTCCTCGCTTCATTTTCCCACGCCATCATGCAGCACCGCACCTGGTGGATCTCGGAACTAGTGGAGGTCCCGGGCTGGCGAGGTTCTTCGGTGGCGGTGGACCACTCCAGCGCATCGTATCCCTCAGTTGAACGTGTGTGCGCGGTTGGGGATGCGCCGGAGTGAGTTTCTATGCGGCTGCAGCGCTGAGCCAGTATGGGATACCCTTTAGGGCATTTTACGTTGGAGCGCTGATATTGCCCTCTAGTGGCAGTGGATCTCTCTGGTGCATTTCCAATTGTATACTTATATGCACTCATGCTTCTGAACCTCCACTACACTGCCACCATTATTACTGTATAATATCTATGTAGGGAGCGAGTCGTAACTAAGTTGTAAACAACTTGTGACTGAATCCCAATTGTTTCTTAGAACAATAAAAATGTTTAATACAAATAAATACTTAGACCTAGTTGAATTATTATTGCATTAACCAAGCTCTTTTTACATCAGGATGGCAAGCTAAATTTAATGTTTTTGTGCCTACATGAACATTTTCCAAGTGAAAATTGAAATTTTATTGACCAAGTCTGGCCATTAAATGGTTACATGTATTAAATCATTGTTGAGCAAAAATCACAAATCCGATATCACAAATGTGATCTGCTGACGTCCATATACAGCAATGACTCTTTAATTCCCAAATCTACATGTAGGTAACATTGCGAGTCTGGGGAGTTTGGCTAACAGACATGACAAGAGTAAATTGTTGAAAAATTCCCTCCAACCTAAGAAGTTGGATGGGTCAAGCATGGCTGGGAGGGTTGTGATCATGGTAGCAGGTTATTAACATGTGCAACAAGTAATATTATGAATGCAAGCGTACCCATGATCTGTTGTCTGTACAACAGCTGAAATAGCATCTTGTAAATCTGGCACAAAGGCCTTAAATGATGCAGTTCAGATAAAACATGGTTTCAAAAGGTTTTTATCTTCTCTTTCAAGATTGGGTGTGGATCTCAATTTTAAGGCCATCTTACTACAATGTTGGCCACTCATGAGCGGCTTCAACTCAAATTAAATTCAGCATATTGAACAGAATAGTTCTTGCATAAACTTGTATACATGTATGTATCTTTTTAAGCAAAATCTTGTATACACTTATGAAGGATTGATCATATGCATTGTGCATTTGCACAAAAATCCACAATCGCATCATTCTCATCCTTTTGTTGCCGCACTTAACCCGATTTGCAGACCAAGAGAAGACTTTTGCAAATTTACCACTGGAATGGCTGGCTCGGTTATCGAGTCAGTCATTCGAGTGGTAAATTTTCAAAAAGTCTTCTCTTGGTCTGCAAATTGACATTTCTCAAGACGACATGTAGATGTGATGGCGGAAATTCATCACAACAGATTTCATTTATTTTCCATGATTACCATTTTCCATGACCTACTGCATGATAAGAAATGATGATTTTCCATGAATTTAAATTTTCAAATACATGTACCATGACTTTCCAGGATTTCCATGGCCAGTATGAACCCTGTATATGATACACCTTTCAGCCACTACATGGACAAAGATTGTTTCTCTACAATACTCAGGTAATTGGATTGAAGACACAATCCAATTATGTTAAAAGCATTCAACAGGACAGTTCTTACATTGTTTTCCAAATTTTACCAACTAACATGTTTCTGGTTTTGTTTTGGTAACCTGTAACCCTATTTATGAGCTTTACAATGCGCACCATAACGACGGCAACGCTTGGTGACAAACATGAACAAGAACAAGAAAATTCAAGTGCATGTATATTTGACATATTTGAAAGTGTTTCAAAAAGCAGTAGCTTTTCAATTTACACTGATCCTTAAATGACCATTTATCAGTTAAATAATTTCATAGATTATCAGTCCTTGAGTTCTCATCTTTCGGGTTTGATTCACGAGGTTTTTATGTCACATCTCCTGAGAGCCCTCCATATAACCATTCAGGAGCAGATATTCAGATATTTTCACTGGACGCCCGTGACAATGAATGAATCATTTCATTGTGAATGGAAATCTAGGTATATTAATTTATTTGACCCATCTTTATTCTATACTTACACCCTGCTTGTAAGAAATAGGGGGTATTGTATTTTACTACATTTGTATGTCTGTTTTTCTACAGGTCCGTCCTCAGAGAGGGGGGGGGGGGGGGGAGAAGAAGGAAACGTGCATAGGTCACATTAATCCTTTTGCCATGGACTTTTTTCATTTAGCCGCAAAATAGAAGATACGTGTACTTTCAGGGCATTATCCTGAGATTACATAAAAAGAAACAGAGCTCCTCAGGCATTCACATGAGAGTCAGGTCGGTGCATAGCGGTTAGCACTCAGGACTACTTAACCAGAGAACACAGGTTCTTGCCTTATAAGTTGCGGACTTTTTCGGTAGAAACACGGACAGTGGAGGAACCCAATTTCTCAGTCAATCATATGACCTATGTCTAATGTATGTTGCCGTCATAATAAATTACATCATGAATGATACGATTTAATCCGCCTTAAATGCTTAATAGTCTGTCAAGTTGTATGAATTGTGTCTTTATCAAACATGCTGTTGAATATTTTGAAACTAATTTGATAAGGCGCTGCAGAACTTGAAGAACACAGTCAAATTAGTTTCAAAATATTCAACAGCTTACCTATATAGTTTTCTGGAAATTGAGATTCAGAGTCTAGGGATTGATTGATTAATGGGCAAGCATGCCCATCTCTAGCTAAGCTCCACCTACACCTTGCTCGAATTGGGATTAATCGATCCCTTAACTCCTTGACAATCAATTTCCAGAAAACTATACATGTAAGCTGTTGAATATTTTGAAACTAATTTGACTGGGTGGCATTGCCACCCATGTTTATTAGATAGTAAAGACATACATATGTACAGTTCATACAACAACACTTACATGTAGTTCATCATCAATTAAGCATTCGTGACAAACTTATCAACGTCAGTCATCATTCATGACATCATTGATAATGATGTCATCCTACACATCACATAGTTGATTATCATACGATTGATGAATAAACTGGAAAGGTCCATTAACTGATTTCACTTAAATTTTAACACAGAATAGGGTGTTTCCGTGAACTAATGATTTCACAAGCTTGGTTTAGATCCAAAGAGAGATTCTGAAAGAAATATGAAAAGTAAGGGTGTGGGCTACAATCTATAAATATTGCTCTTGTTATAATTTGCACTTGACATGAATAGCATATAATTATATTTTTAAATATTAATTTTTATAAGAAAGTGAAAGTATTTAAACATACCGTATATGTTTATAATAGTTACACATTTCTCTATAGCCTCGTCTATTTGCGTTTGTTACATTAAATACACCCAGTTGCTGGTAAAATTGAATTTATTTATATTAGACGGTACATGCATAATCAGTTTCTGAATGAAGTATCATAGTGGTGCTGTAGATGCGCTTCAAGGTATGGTGGGAGACCAATACAAAAAGGGGAGTTGGGGGTACTTCCCCGGAAATATCCTGATATTTAGATGCTCTCTGATGGCATCTGGAGGGAAAGTTGGAGCAACCCCACTCCATTGTCTAGGGTGAGACAACTTGACACACATATTACCCGTAATCTTCTTAGCATTTTCTAAGAAACTGATATTAATTATATAATATTTATCCCTCCATTCACATTTTATTGTTAACCCTTTAACCCTCAGATTTATTTAACAATGCTTCAACTTTCTTAAACCTTGATAAACTGATGTCTGATTTTAAAATTTTTAAATTAAATTAAAAGATGAACTGGTGTGTACATTTTTTCAACAAATTTGGTGGAAGATGGTGCTGTCAGACACCAAAATTGTTGAAAAATGTACACCAGATTCTTTGCTATTTACGTGGTCAAAGATAGAATATTGACATCCGAGTGGTAAGGGTTAAAGAAAACGTCCATTTGCCGACCAAGAAAAGATAATTTTTGACAATTTATAACGTCTATTTTGGCCAAATTGAAGGTTGAAGGGTTAAATAACCTCATTCAATGCCGCGATTCATTTATTGGCAATTTCAATGTAATGGTAAAGATACATTGTAAACCATTGCATATTCTGAAACAAACCATAGGAAAGTGGAAACTGTCACATGTACCGCATTTAAGACTGCTTGAGCGGCTAATCAAACTCATTCAATATATACAGTGGTCTGAATATTTGATACACCATAATACTGTGCATTAGCGAGCTAAATTAATGGTCAAGCCAGCCAAAGTGGAATTTGCAGTGGTCTTGTGAAATATCAATTTGTTGGCCAAGAGCAGCATACATTTTGTTCAAATTTTATCACTCCAAGCCAGAGCATCGTACTAGTCCACTTCCGAGAAAGACACCCCCTTGATGTGTTCACGGGTCTATGAGCAGCGGCATCCCGGCAAGGAGCCACTACTGGATAGCCAACAACACCGGTACCATGCGGTTCAGCCGCCACCCCATGAAACACACTGTTCCATGGAGTAGGCCCACACAGAAAACTGTGCGGACCCGTAGCGGTTACGGAACTGTGACCATACAGGGGCGCCAACGGCACCCCGTGTGTGGCCACTGGACCAGGGGAGATAGGTGAGTAGCATGCCTGGCCAGCCACACCTGTCACTGTGTCGGTTGGTGGCAGACCAACCAGCACTGGACGAGTGCCTGGTACCTGTGTGGCCTCAACTACGGGCGGAGCAACTGCCATGGCTTGCGCCAAACCAGACAAATGAATCAACCTCCATGTGCTCCACCAGCGGTATCTCAGGCTGCAACAACCTCTCCTCTTCGGCCTCCTCATCCTCAGACCCCAAAGTCGTCACAGGATGAAGAGACACTTGAGCCGTCTTGGCAGATTGCTCCCATGCCCGATGGACTTACTACCGCTACTGGACCACCCGAGGTGGGCACAGATAAGCAGTACCCGCCAGGCTGGAGCCCGACGGGACCACCAGCGAGCCATACAAGATGCCCCCCCCCCCCCCCGCCCGGTAGTCAGTCCAGAACCCTGTCCAAGGAGGGTACATACCAGACATGGAGAGGTTGCGCCACAGTCTATGATATCAGAGACGACACCATCGTGGCTAGGACACTATGCAAGAAGCCTTGCATAGTGGGCCCAAACCACGCTGGGGGGGGGGGGGGCCATCTTCGAACCCTCCACCTGCGGACGAGGAGCGGCCCCAGGGGCTGAAGTGGAAGCTCCTCGATTTCTTTTCGGTTAGCCTGAGACCCCGCCAAGTCCTTCTGGGCAAGTAACTCGACCACCAATTCGACGGGCCACACTGCAGACACTACACCGATTGTCCACATTACACTTGGCACACCGATAACAGACATGGTCCTTAAAGGCGATCTTTACGAACTTGTGGCACTCCGGACATGATGGCGGGGTAGGCTTGGCCTGAAAACAAGCACAAGACCTAAATAAGCAAGCGGAATGAAACAGGAATGGAAGGCAGACAAACAATTTTCAAATAGTTTGACAATAAATTATAAGATTAACCCTCCGGCACCCAACACCCGCAATGTTACAGCCAAGATCGCGTAAGCTGGCGACACGAACGAGAGCGGGCCAATAACACACCCATAAATTGATCCTGCAGGATGTATAAAACGAAACCAGGAACCGTATCGGATACATTCGCGGTATATTTAAGAATTAATTCCAAAATTATACTACACAAACGAACACCAAACGATACAAGAAGGAACAACATAATGAATTAAAGTGTAAGTAAAATGCTAAGCCAACTTCGTTAGTGTATGGAAATAACTCAGTATATGCCAACATACATTAATGATATGGTTATATAATATTTTTATAGACTATTACTATTTATATAAAATTTCATATCAAAAGTGCTAATTTTCGTACCTTCCGAAAACGAAACTCGAACACCCGAAGACAAGGCTTATGACGTAATATCAGGGACATCCGTACGACGGAAAATTGACTCGCTAACATTCTGACAGCTCGCTTGCGTGTTGGAGATCATTTGATGCGCCAAGATTTTGGATATTACGGCTCAAATTGGTGAGAACCCATACAAATACAAATATCTCATGTTGTGTGGTTTAGCGTATTAATACAGCAAATCAGTTTCAATGGAAATGAAATGTATTTCCGCGATTCTGATAGTTGTTGCACGTCTATTTCATGAACGTCAAAAGCTAATTGTAATGGCTATAAAACAAGTTTTCAATCTTCCTATGCGCCGATACATTTTTATATAATAACCCCTCTTATGTCAACAGTGCCTCAAAATGATACTTAACTCTTTCACCGACAAATGCCTGGAAAAGTATGGGGCCTATCTTTTAAAGTATTTAACATATTATGTTAAATATTTTGCAATTAATTTGACTGGAAGCCAAATATATGTTGCTGCAACAGGTTCTAGTCAAGTTTAACTGCAAAATATTTAACACTTCCTCTATGGTTGCCGTGGTAATGCTGAAAGGATTAAATTAATTAACCCATTAATGGTCAAGATTTTCCAAAAAAATCTGAATTTCTGCTCTGATTCAGAAGGTTCCGGATTCTGCAATGAGCTTGCACAAATGTACATTTGTAGGTCAAGAGAAGACCATTTTCGAAGGTTTACCACTGCAATGACAGGCTGACCTGCAAATGGACATTCATCAAGCAAAGCTTTCAATTTTCCTGATCAATCAATCTTGTTTTTCAAGTCAATTTGACGAGAGACCATCTTGGATTTTGGCCGATTTTTAGAAACCTCTTTAAAAATCTCCGAAACCACTTGGGGGATTAATTCAAAACTCATGAAATAGCATCTAGTATTAAAATTATATTGCATGGCAGTAATACAAGTCAGCTGTTTTTAACAAAGTTTTGACAGAAAGTAGGTGCTGCATTGAGAAATATCCTTTTGCAGCCCATGAGAAGATTAGTTTTGAAAATTTATCACTGGAATGGCTGACTCAATTATCCATTTAAAAAAAAAAGGCTTCTCTTGCCCTGCAAATGGGCATTCAATAAGCAGATATGTCAATATTCTTGACCAAATGTAGTTATTAACGAGTTAATAGGCAAAATTGATCTAAAGAACAAAAGGTCTAGAAGGAGATGCGTTAAAATGAATAAGTGCACAGACGGCCGACAAACACGCCCGCACGCACACAGGTCACATCACATAACCCCAACCTTTTCTTCGAAAAGCGTGGGAATAACTAGATTGATCGGTCGATGACGCGTCATCACAAATCTCCACGTTCAGCGCTTTGAACTTTTGATACACCCCACACCTCGGCGGTGGAGCCAAATGTAAATGTCATTTTGCACGCCGCAATCATATGGGTAATTCACATACCAAGTTTGGTTGAATTTCGTCGAATAGTGTCACAGGAGTTGCATTACAATCAATTTCATGACCTTTTGACAGCTCCCCCCCCCCCATACACCCGTGGGGTGGGGCCAAATGTAAATGCGCTCATTAACTCCACATTGCTATGGGTAACTGACATACTTAGTTTGGTTGGATTCTGTCAAACAGTGTCAGAGGAGTTGCGTTACAATCAATTTCATGACCTTTTGACCCCATCCCCTACCCGTGGCGGTGGAACCAAATGTAAAGGTGCTCATCCACTGCACAGCGGAAAATTAACACACTGAATGCGGCTGGCATGCGGCAAAGTGGGCAAACCACAATGACATATACGCATGCCATTTTTACGTAGCAGCAGCAGCAGCAACAGCAGCAGCAGCAGCAGCAGCAGCAGCAGCAGTTGTAGTAGTAGTAGTAGTAGTAGTAGTAGTAGTAGTAGCCGTAGCGGCAGCTTTAGCAACAGAGACGGCTATGGCTACTACTACTACTACTACTACTACTACTACTACTACTACTACTACTACTACTACTACTACTACCGCCACCCCAGGAAATTGTGTAGGCAGTGATTGTATTCGATTAACTCACTCACCCACCCCACCCCCCACACACACTCACACCTGTACACATTCCCTGCTGTTGAATATTTTTGGAATTAGTTTGACCAGGAGTTGGTGCTGTCTATGACAACAGCAACATAATCCAGTCAAATTAGTTTTAAAAATATTAAAATAAGAGCTTTCTTGTGTAGTTTTCTTATAATCGAGACGTTGGAATTTCAAGGGTTAAGTGCCAACAGACAGTTGACCTAGTTTGCCGAGATCTTTGTTGAATGATAGAGGATTGCTATTTACGACGTAATTTGGCAATGCACAATTTTTTCTTTCCCAAGCATTAGACTACTTGTGTTGGGTGGGTGTGTAGGATATATATAACATATATATAAAGATTTTACTAGGAATGTAGTTGATGGTCTATGATTGTATTATAATAATCTTTAGGTTCGCGAAAATTGCTTGTCTGTTAGAACAAGTCGCCTCTTATGACAGCGCGTCAGCGTTATTTCACTCAGCTGTTTCAGGCAAGCTCAGCCGATCCCCTGAAATGACGTCAAGCGCCAAGGCCGTTCTCATTTCGTTTTTCAGCGAGTAGGCGCAGGATCGCCGAATTTAAAATAGATCTGAATAATATGTTCTAATAACACATTCTATTTCATTCTTTAATGCCCAATGTTGTATATGAAAGCCACTTTCAATGCCATTGTACTTCTTCTTTAACACTACTGCTGTAGAACCCGGTAAAGCCGCAGAACACACATCTTAATCAACACGCAAAACTTTACATAATTCAAAAGTTTCTGGTACAAATGTGCACGCAGCTACCAAGAATAAGATGTGCGAATTAATGAAACAATTCCTTCACCAAATAATCTGAGCAATAAAAGGGTGTGACGTCACCCGCTCAGTCTACACGGAAGAACGACGTAAGCCAATTTTAGTGTTAAAAAAACATAAACAAAAGCCTAATCTTTCATATTACTGCCTGATCGCCGTTGGGATTTAAAGGAGGCGATCTAATCTGGCATATTTCGTTGTAACCACACGTCCCAGTTCCGGGGTTCAGAAAATGGGACATGCAACACACATGAAATTTCAGAAACATAAGTCTCCAAGTAACTAGAGAAATAATATGAAAGAATACGACCTGAGATTCAGTGGTGCTTTCCATTATTAATACAGTAATCCGGTAGACAGAAACAGGCACAAAACACAGAGAAAAAAACAAAAAAACTAAGATTTCTCCTAAGACAAAAAGCTTGTATCTGTTGTTGCTACGTAAACAAGAATGGGCGTCTCTGGCAGGCGGGTACCCAGTTGTTGGGAACCGGGTACCTGGTTCCAGGAGCCGGTAGCGCTTTCTAAATCTAGATTCCGAGAGCACAGCTTCAGTTGAGCTGTATTATTAATAAGTAATGTAATAGTAAGTATTGATCGAAGGAAACAAACATTCGCGAAACAAAATTTTATATTTTTTGTCAAATCTTGGCCATTAGCCTAATCCTTTAACACTCATATCAGCCAAAAATGGCGTCTGCAGTGATCTTGAGAAATGTCCATTTGCAGACCAAGAGAAGACTATTTTTGAAAATTTACAACTGGAATGACTGGCTCGATAACTGGTCAGCAAATGGATATTTTCTATGAGAAAATTGAAATTTTCCTAACCAAATTGGAGGGTTAAAGGATTCAGACAATGTGCCGCATATGATATGCTGTGATGAAATGAGCAGCCCTTAGTCGCCAAGCCAGCCAGAACCAGACTGGGACTTGCAGCGGTCATAAAAAATGTCAATTTGCAATTTTCTTTGGGAAAATTGAAATTTTCTTGACCAAATTTGATGATTAAAGTCAATTCATGCATGTGGTAAACTAGTATTTAACCTGGCCTTTTAATTCTCAAATCTGACCTTGAATTGACCATTTAACACTTTAACGGTCAAGCTGGAGGAAAACAGACCGCCACTGTGGTCTTCATGAATGTCCATTTGCAGACCAAGCATGCAAAGCAGACAATTTTCAAAATTGTAGTGCTAAATTTTCAAAAATAGTCTTCTCTTGGCCTGCAAATGGCCATTCAGTAAAGAAAATTATCAATTTTATTGACAAATTTTTAACATAAGTGGAGCTCATTATCGAAGCAGTGCTACCGTTAGCAACATGCTTCAGCATCATTGTTTTCAAAATGTGCACCAGCGCTTATTCTAATGACTATAATAAGCAACCGAGCCAGTGATTGAGCGAGTTATATATTTTCAACCAGAAATGTGCATGGAATGCAACCATGAAGCTCGACTTTACGAGTTTGCAATGAACTATGAAGCTTGACTTCAAACATAAAATAAATATAGAAGGCTTATCAATATACTTATCAATGACCATGACCTTTAACATATTGCCCACAAAGTAATTGTCTCATCTCTCATTAGCAAGTGTCCAAATTTGGGTGCAGTATTATTAACACAATATGAGATATAAACTGGCAAGGTGCGGTAAAAGCAAAATGTTAGTTTTGAGAAAACCGCTAAGTTTTGTCATTATCACACTGACCGTGACCCTTTGATGCCATGGTGATTGTGTCATGTCATGTCATTATAAGGACGGATGTGTCTGAATGTGGGCTATGTATGTATAACTGAACATGAGATATAAACAGCTAACTTGAGCTAAACGCAAAATGTTAGTTTTGACAAAAACTAGGTTTTAGCAAGGAAACAGTGACAGTGACCTTTGACATTTTTTACTACAGTGTCTTGTATCATTCCCACTCGTGATAAAGAAGCATGTGTCCAACGTTGACTCCATAATGATAAAGCAAACATGAGATATAAACAGTTGAGCTAAACACAAAACTTTACTATTGAAAAAAACGGTTTTCCCCAAGACACAATGACCTTTGACCTTTTGACCCAAAGGATATCGTGTCATTATAAGGAAGCATGTGTTTAAGTTCTGGGCCTGTATGATTAACCAAACATCAGATATGAACTACTAAGTTGAGCTACATGTAAACACAAAATGTTACTGTTGAAACAAACATTCATTTACCAATATCACAATAATATTGACCTTTGACCGTTTAGCACAAAGGTCATTGCGTTATGCACTCTCCTTTTGTGTCCAAGTTTGTGTACAGGATGATTAAGCAAACATGAGATATGAACTGTTAAGTTGAGCCAAACCCAAAATGTTAATATTGAAAAAAAATAACAAAGTGTTTACCAATTAGACAATAACCTTGACCTTTGCCATTTTGACCCCAACATCATTGTGTGATGGCCTAAAATTATAAGGAAGCAGGTGTCCATGGTTGGGTTCAGTCTACATATTCAAAGATGAGATATGAACTGCTAAGTTGAGCTAATTGCAAAATGTTTATATTGAAAAAGCAGTTTTTACCAATGTCTTTATGCCTTTGACCGTAAACCTTTTGAGCCCCTCATTATATGGAAGCTGTGTCCAGGTTTGTGTCCAGCTTTGTGTCCAGTATGCTTAAACGCAGTTGAGATATGAACTGCAAATTTAAGCTAAAGTGAAAACGTTAATGTTGAAAAAAATAGTTTTTACAAAGGTTACAATAACCTAGCCCTTTGACCCACCATTATTGTATGATGCCCTGTTATTATAAGGAAGCATGTGTCCATGTTTGGGTTCAGAATGATTAACCAGACATAAGATATAAACAGGTAAGTTGAGCTAAACAAGGAAAATGTCATTGTTGAAAAAACAAGGGAACTTTGACTTTTGACTTTTTGACACCAATGTCATTGTGTGATGCCGTGTCATTATAAGGAAGCATCTGTCCATGTTTGGGTCCAGTACGATTAACTAAACATGAGATATAAATAGAAAGTTGAACTAAATGTAAATTGGACGCCGCCGATGCCACCACCGACGGACGACGAGTAGGGTATCACAATAGCAAATGAACATTCACTAATGGGTGATGTAAATTTTCTTGAGCATTAAGCAGGAAATGGTTAAATACATCCTCTGTAAACCATCCTTCATCGTGTCATTAGGATTACACGATGTATATGTAGCTTACCTGCTATGTGTGGGCACACAACTCGTCACAACTACATGACCATCTAGAAATAAAACAACATATAAACATTGCTTAGTGGCCATATTAAATGTGAGTACAATGTACATGTATACTAGTATGCATTATTCACTATTCAGCTATAGCTATGTACTGATAAATTTGTATGGTTCTAGAAATACATGATTGACAGAAATAAATGTCTCTACCATCCTCATTGGCATTGTCAGTCAACGTACAACTCAAAGTACTTGTTAATTTATAGCAATGACCATCTTGAGCTTGGACATATTAGATTTTAGCATGGCAGGATTTACTGTACATGTAACATACATGACGACCAGATGACCCGCAGGGTCTGGTCTTATGTTTTATTAATTACATATACCTACCTCCTTGCATTACTATTGCTTTTTCCTTCTCTGAAGGGAAGCGTAGTAGGATGAATTTTTTACAGCCAATGTTTGCCGGGTATTGTGGTTATTGAGTGACTGAAGGCTCCTTCAGGTATCGCCATACTCTCTAATGATGAGATCCATAGTAATTCACTTGAATGCCATATCTCAGTATATGGCAAGAAGAGGGTTAATCCAATACCCAAAGCCACTGAGTAAGTCATTAAGCACAATGACACCTCATTGGCTGATAGCTATCACATGACCTTGTTGATAGTAACCAAGACTTCATTCCTTGACAAATCCAGTCATATAATCCAGCTTGAAGCAGATCCATGAAGAGGCAGATGATCTTATAACGACTTGACTCTGAATATCTGACTAAAGCCGAGAATAAAATTATCCTAATTACACCGAAAAAAAATTCAACAGAGGGGAGGCTTGAGGTGAGGCGTAATGCAAGGTACTGTATATGTAATTAGTAAAACATAAGACCAGACCCTGTGGGTCGTCTGGTCATTGTTACTACATTACAACCTACCTCCTTGCATTACTATTGCTCAAATACAGATTTCAACATTGAACAAAGCCCGGAGGGAGGCGAATTTTTTAGTAAACTTGATGTAAAATATAGAAAGAATGAACATGCAGTTAGTAATAACAAGTAGAGAAAGATACTACAAATGATAGTAATTCCTCAGAATCACTACCATAAGTAACCCTAATAGAAGGGTACAGAAGAAAGGAGGACAGAGGAAAAGCGGGTCCTTGAACGACCCTAAGAAGACTGGACAGAAGAGATGATCATGCAAGAATGAAGTAAATGAATACAAAGGCAGATGAGAGATTATTTGAAAAAGGTGAGATACACATGAGAAAGAAGTATTGAACTCACACTCACCCCAAATAACAGTCTTATACTAATGAAGATGATGAAGCGAGGGCATATGAGTCATGATCCCTGAAGCTACCGTCTGAATATTCTTATAGAAGAAAGACCAGAATCTTTACGATACAAATTAATACACATATTCTCTGATTTCCAATTAGCTATACTTGCATGATATCATCAAGAGAAGATCCATTAAAAAGGGGCACAAGAGGTGGCATGGCCCCATAACATCATGGGCCTTAACCCCCACCCCCCCCCCTCCCCTAAAGCATTGGCACAGGGGAAGCTAACTCATGGCAAATTTTGAATGGCATCAAAGATCCAACATGAAAAAGTAGTTAAAGAGGAAGGATGATCAATGCCTTCTGCAAATGTAACCCAAAGATGTCTATCATCGGATCGTTTGCAAGCAGAATTGAATTTGTAAATATAGAGAGCCTTAACAGTGAACCAGACAGAGTCATCGGGAGATAAAGCAGAAAGCTTATGAAATATGATGGGTTTACCTAAAAACTTAACTGAGTTTTGAACAGAAATTCTGACCTAGGATAGAGGATAATGCTAAAACCCATAACTTGAAACTATCCAAATCAGCAGATACGGCATGAATTCCTGAGAGACAGCTAGCTGAAGCTACTGCTAATAAAAAGACTGCTCTGAGAGTGAGATGTTTTAAACAAACAGATCCTAAAGGATCAGAGTGTACCAGCTAGAACCTGAAGTACAAGGGATAGGTTCCAAGATGGAAGGGGTTTCTGAAGGGAGGATGAGAATTTCCCAAAACCTTAAGATCATGAAATGTTACTGATCTTGAACCGAAGGATTAAGTAGACATGTGACAAAAGTCCAAGCAAAAACAATATGACCTAACAGGGTTAACGGACAGCTTCTTCTGATCAGAGGAAAACAAGAAATCTGTAACCTGAATCACAGAGGCCTCAGAAGGAGGATAGAATGGTCTGAACACCATCCCTTAAGAACTCAAATCGAGCCTAATAACTGTTTCGAGTGGAAGGTCGGAGAGATTTTCCAGAAGTTCTTGAGACCTGACTGAAAGATTGACGAAGGAAGGGGCAGCTCGACAGATTCCAGACTGGCAGGTGAATGATTTCTGGGTTCTGGTGAAGAATCCTGCCTCTGTTATTGGATAAAAGATTGATGGAAATGGGTAATAGCAGAGGGAGATCTACAAAAAGGTCCAGGAGATCCGAAAACCAATACTTTGATGGCTAAAAGGGAGCTATTAACAGTACCACACAGAGATGATGACGGATCCGTCGTAAGACCAGAGGAAAGAGAATAGTTGGGGAAATGTATAAGCGAACATGTTGTTCCAAAGGTAAGAGGCTTCCAGGGGTGACCACTACCGTGAAATGTTCCTGGAAACCAGATAGCCTCCCACCACCCACCACCCCATCTTTCCAGGGATGAGTCCGAAAGAAGATGGCTTGAAGAGATGGAATGTGATAAGACTGTGTAAACAAATAACCTGAGGAAAGGGGAAAGAACTGGACCACCCAGTAGTAGGGTTTGGATGACCTTCCAAACTGATACTCAGAAGATGGAATTTAATGAGAAAACAAGGAACTAGTGTCCAGATAAAGGATCCCAAGGGACATGAGAAAAACTGTAAGGCCTTCTCCTGAAATAGGCCCAAGAAAACATCTTTCCACCTACACTATCAGGGCTATAATAAAAAGGAAGAAGACATTCGGATAACTACTGAGTCGTCCGAGGACAGAGACATAGGAATAAAGCCTTGAAGAGTTAATCATCTATGCAGACCTGAACTGAAAAAGAGGGGTTAAATTTAAAACAAGCAGACACGCAGAAAGATATGGGTGAACACGAAAGGGGAAAAAAGGGGGAGGCCAACAGTTAGGAAGTGGCACTGCCATACTGGGTCAAGGGATGTGATACGAAGAGAAATTTTGAAAGGAAGGGCGAAAGGAGACTTGAATAAGATTCCTTCAGGACTAAAGAAAGGGCCATAAGCCTGCCTGAAAGGAAAGAATTAAAGACTGGATCGAACCATTATGAAATTGGAAGCCAAGATGAATAATCAGAGTTCTGAGGATTCTGAATCTCAAGCCTGAAGATTCACTGGGAATGAGGGAACTGTGAACCAATGAGGAATAAGAGAAAAAGAGATGGTGGATCCTCCGACAGAGAGGGTAATGACCGTGAGAAAACGTATTAACAATCCACTGATCAAAATCAAAGAAACCCACTGGTCCCAGAAGAGGATAACCGACTTCCTCCAAGGATAGCAGGCAAAACTAAGAGCATTGGTAAGGAGAAACTATAACTACGGTAAGGATTGTAAGAAAACCACCTCCAAATCTAACCACATTGTAGGATATTAGAAAACCTCAAACTCACAAGATGCACAGAAAAGGCAATCTTTTGCAACAAATAAGACAAGATATGGAAAGACCACCCATTAAGGATGATTATAAATCGATCCTGATAACAAAATGAAACCACACAACAGTTATACACATAACACATTAAAATAAATCAAGAGGACCTAATAAAAAAGGGAAATAAGAAGCCTACCAACGGAAAATATACTTGTACAATGTATGATACCTAACATCTGAAAAAGAAATATATAAATGAAGAATAAAGGCTGAAAGCCTCAATATTCCAATTAGGGATAGGTTGTAAAATAGTTACATGTAGGTTGTTTGATATTTAAGTTATTTTGATTAGCTCAGTATTAGTTCAACTGTTCTTGAGCCTGTTGAATTATTTAGGATGTTATCATGTGATCGGATAGTGACTTCCAAGAATTGATTTATTCTATTAGATGGTAATGATACTGGAAATCATGTGAAAGGCGTTGTTTCTTAGTCACGAAAGCGGTAACTTGCATTTATTCCTGCTATTTAAATTTACCACTTTCTTCGTATGGCGAAAGAAAGTATCCTAGAAGTCTTGCCTTACTTATTAAAAAGTGGGAGACAGAAAACATTGTAGATAAATTTTATTATAGTGTTTAAAACAGATTTCGTGGCAAATCAAAATCCCATAATAAACCTATGGAACGGGAGAGAGACACTATAAAGCCAGATAGAAATAGCTAAAACAATACTCATCTATATTGAAGATCTATATCACACCCAAAAGATACACTCTATGTAAACAAAAAAGGAACGAAATATATACTGGGCGAAATGTCAATGACCTACATCATATAAAAAGTGACAGGAACGATGACGAAAATCTGACAGCTACTACCGGAAGTAGAAAAGAAAGGAATGAAAGATAAATTTTGAACCTAATATCACCAATCCCGCGAAGGCAGGAAAGAACACGACTCTAAATAAAAGGTTTTAGCTAAAAAGAAGTAAATAGCCTTGAAAATCTGGTATATTGTGGAGAAAAATGTGATGTCACCGAGACGAAATGAGACGAGGACGAATTGACTACCATAACTACGAGGGGCTGATGATAAACTGACAGATACTGGAAAACGGAGACATTTCGGGATATAGTAAAGAAAGTCGCAAAACATCATGCGGGCAAGTGTAATCTGACTTTTAGGAAATGAATATTCAAAACAAAAGATGATAAATAGGGAGAAATAGCCTTAAAACAGCGAAATATTCACAATAAAGATAGCACAAAAAGTAAATTCTCCTAACGTTATGAAAGTATGACAGCCTGCCAACATAAGAAGGTGGAGGAGTACTATAGAAAAAAATGTATGACCCGAACAGAACTGCGCCTCTAACATGGGACGAATAATGACCAACCAATACATAGCTAATTAGAAATGTGCAGTAATCTGACCGATAGGAAAGAGTGCAGGAAGAAAACTTGAGAATGAGGAATAATTAATATAACTTAAATTGGGGGAAGGAAAGGGGAGTAAACATGAAGAGAAAATGAACGAACGCAGCCTGAACCCTTAAGATATCGAAGATGAGAATACTGCTAGAAAAGATAATGATATGCACATATGTAATGAGGTGAAAAAAATCCCATTTAAAAAAATTTAATCTAGCAAAGAAATATTAATATTCGAAACAGAAAAGATGATAGTAGAATGACCGATCCCACCCCAGGCATGGGCCGGAGTGGGGGCGGGAGACTGGGAGCCTGACCCCGGCTCCGGAGCCCAACCACGCACCGGGACCAGGGGAACATCACAGGAGGAATGGCAAAAAATTTGTGGAGAAAATCAAATTTAAATTTGACAATCCAGAATGACTGGTCCCGCCCCGGGGCCAGAGCTAGCGCGGGAAAAACTGGGAGCCTGACCAGAGAAGTGAGGGCCCGGACCCGGACCAGAGCTGGAGCCGGCAAAAACTCTGAGCCCGAAGACTCCATAGCAACCGGACCCACACAAAAGTCTGGGTCCAGCCCCATAGATGAGATTGGGAACCTAATCCTGCTGACATCCCGACCCGGGACCGGAAAAAACCTGTGCCTGGGAAAAAAACTGGGCCCAGGGCTAGCAAGAACTCCAGAAGCCTCCCCAGTGGCCGGACCCGGACAAAAGCCCGGGTCCGGCCCCATAGATGAGATCGGGAACCTAGGGCCGGGAAAAAACCTGGGCCCGGGGTTGGCTGCCAGACCGGAGAAATAATAGATATAACATAAGATGATGTAACTGGCTTGGTAGAAGTCAATGGATGTCAGATCAACTGGTCCACTCCTGTTGGGAAGTCCTTCGAACCAGCCAGCGAAACAGTAGCAGTGATAGGTGGTGAGATACAGGACCGACTTACGACCCGCTCAGGTCCGAGAGAGGATAAACCGAACTCGGGCCACATGGGTGCAGGCTGCAGATGAAGTTGAGATACAGAACTGACCTATGACCCACTCGGACACGAGAGAAAGGATAAACCGAACTCGGGCCACATGGGTACAGGCTGCGGAATGTTGATAGACGAAGAATGATCCAATGTATCCGGGCACAGTATGACTGGCTTATGAACAGGCGATGAACAAGGCGAAACCCCCCCCCCCCACAGACCCCCCCCCCCTTGTCGGTTGGTCTGTTGTTTTATTAACCACTATAAAAACATACTTACCGTTTAATCACTACTTGCTAAATCAATTATCTGCATTTAGCTATGTTTTTGTGGTGTAATAACAACCCCCCACAGACCCAATGCTTGACTGTCCGGAAAAGGAGACATGTACATGTAAGAGGAGATCTGGGCATTCAGAGAGGTCACAAACAGATCTACTAGAGGACGATCCATAAGATTGAAAATCGCTCTGACAACCGACTTCTTTAACTGCCACTCTGTGTGGGCGAACTTGCTGGGACGTAACAGTTGATCCGCCCGAAAATTCAGACTGCCTGGGACATGTGAAGACACTAGAAAAATCTGCTTCTTGCGGCACCACAAGAGAAGATTCCACACTTCTAGACAAAGGAGAGACGACCTTGTACCTCCCTGCATGTTGATATAAAATACCACTGTCGAATTGTCCGACCGAATTGAGACTTTGAGACCTATCACCAGATCTGACCATGAAAGGAGCCTTCTCGACAGCCCACAACTACAGAATGTTGATATGGGCTGTCGACTTCTCCAGGGACCAAAGGCCGGAAACTGACAGGGAATCCCAGACTGCTCCCCAACCCTCCTGGGAAGCATCTGTGAACATAATTGCCTGAGGAGAGGACTTTACCAGTGGAACACCCAACAGAAGCAGAGAACTATCTTTTCAAAAAATCTAGATGAGGGATCAAATCTTCTCTGATGGGAATCTGATGGTAAATTGAGTGGATTGACTGCTTCCAAAGGGACATTAAATATATTTGGAAGGATCTTCTCATCAGCGCCTCTCAAGGAATCACTTTCTCTACACTGACCATCAGACCTATCACTCTTAAAAAGAATCTTGCTCTGATAAAGCCTCTATCCTTGGATCTGAGGGAAAGACTAGACCCTGGGCCAGGTCGAACGAAACGCCTAGATGAGTAGACTTGAGATGGAACTAGGCTTGATTTCTTTAGATTTAAAATCCACCCTAGGTTGCATGCCAGACTGCAAACTTCTGGAAGGATGACCTTGCTTTTACCAACCCGTCGTCTATATAAACGTGAAGATGGATAGAATGACGGTGTAAAATTCCTGCCACGGCTGAAACTAGACAGGTAAAAAGGAAGGGAGCCATGGTCGGACCGAAGGGCATGGCGCGGAACTGCCAAACTCGATCCTTGTAGGCAAACCTCAGGAACTTTCTGAATAAGAACATGGAAGTAGGCGTCCTTTAGATCGATGGAAGACGTACACATTCCCTGATCCAAACTAGAAATGATCTGGGAAACCGTCTCCATCTTGAACTTGGGGATGAGAATCATAAGATTTAACTTCTTCAAATTTATGATGGGACGCCAACCTCCTGTTTTCTTGGAAACTAAAAAGACGATCGAGTAGTAGCCCGGGTCTACTCTCCATTTGGGAACTTCTTCTATTGCCCGCTTTACAACCATGGATTCCAACTCCTCTTCTTGATTGCTCCAAAGGGAGAAGAAGAGGGGGAGGGATGGGAAAGGGAAGAGAGAAGGTTGGACCTACCCGGGAATAGTCCATACCTTCAAACTCTCTTTCCCTGAAAGCCTCTAAAGGAAGAACGACCTCTGGACATGGAACCAGCACTGCGAGAAGGGGTCTGAACCCCTCTTACCCAAAAGGAAGGAGACTGCCTCCCTAGAGACCTCGAACAATGTGAGGAAATAGAATCAAAGCGACCCTTCTCCGTGGATCGATCCTGGCGATTGGACGAAGACAAATTAGAATTATGGATGACCCTAGAAGGATAAGCCCCAAATTGATCAGGTTTGAGGCTCTTTCTTCTAGGAGAAGAATTAGGACTTCTCACGGAAGACACATCTCTTTTCAAGGATGGATTAGAAAACAAAATCTGAGCCTGAAGCTCCCTGGAGGACTTCAGGTGCTCAGATTCCTCACGGATTAACTTAGGAGCTGACTGTCCAAAAAGATCTGTACCAAACGGGGCTGCAACCACAAGATTCAAAGCACTAGAAATCCTAACCTCAGAGAGTTTCTTAGAGCTACGCTTGGAAGTAATAAAACCCAAAGACTGACAAACAGAATTGAGTGATCCACGGGACAAATCAGCCAAAGAGTGAAAAACTAACAACGGAACTTGATCACCCCATTCTTCAGCCTTAAGAACAGCCTCAGATAAAAGACCTGGAAAATTAAGGATTTGAGCTGAGATCTGCAAACAGACTCCCATTTGAAAAGGTCATTAGAATATTCAACCTTGGCAGCATCCTTAAGCTGAGATGAAAGAACCTCCCAAGCTGAACCAGAAAGACTGAGTGGAAGCAACCTTCAAATAGTCTTCCTTAGGAATTTGAATGGGAGAATCGTACTTAGTAACAAGAGAAAAGTCAGTATTATAAGAATCATTGACAAAGAAATCGAGCATATCAATAACCAGATTATCAATAGGAAGCACCTGAGGAGAAGAAGAGGAAGGATCAGAAGTAGAGAGAGCGGATCCGAAAGAAGGAGGATCCATAGCAAATTCCTCCTTAAGAGGAAGAGAGAGAGAGTAGATGCGATCCACCTGTGAGTCATGGACCAGTCTTCTGAAGAGGCTCTAACCGGACAAAACCTCTTCAGATCCCTGGCTCTGACCGACTTGGGAGAAGAAGGAAGAAGAGGAGGAGAAGAAGAAGAGATGAGAATAGATGAGTCACCTGACACTAAAGATTCACCTGCCCTAGAGGAAATTGGAGAAGAGGGTCTACTAACCGACTCCGGAAAAGAAGAAACCTGGGAGGAAGAAAAAGAATCCCTGTTCTGATCCTGACTAGAAGATAAATAAGGAAGGACTAAAGAGCTAGCCGAAAAGCTCGAGAATAGAAAAACGGGCAGAAACAAATGAACGATCTAAAGAAGAATCCCTCACCACGGAAAACAAGGAAAAATCTAAACCTGAATCAACAATTTGAAATTCTAGTTCAGGAGAAAGAACCACGGAAACGATCGGATCAAGATGATCAAAGGACGGAGAAGAAGCAGAAGAGGAAGAAGGAAGAGAAGAGAATGAATTCGAGGAAGAAGAAAAAGAGGAGGGATGATCCAACTGGCCATGAGAAGAAAGAGAAGGAAGACGAGAGAAGCCCGGAGAAGGAGGAAGAGAGGATTTAAAGAGAGCAGAGGCATTAGACACATGACTAAATGAAAAATCCTTGGATGAAAGAGGAGAAATAGAATTAGAGTGAGAGGATGCAGAGAAAGATGAAGAAGACCTAGAAAAAGATGGATTGACAATGGCATCACGAAAGGAAGAAGACTGAGAGGCTAAATCAACATCAACTACTTGAGAAGGAAGAAAAGATTCATAGTTGGAGGCTACAGAATCCTGAGAAGCCCAATGAGAAATTTCCGAAAGAGAATCAACAAAACTCCTATCATCCAAAATCCTAGAAGAACCTAAGCAATTTTGATCTCTCGCTAAACCGGAAGCTAGCTCCCAACCGGAAGCGGAAGCCGGAAGTCTATCCAGATCTGACCGACCCAGCAGTACACCTCTAGGACCGGAAACAGAAGTGTACCGACCAGAATCGAAACCGGAAACGGAAGCACTTCTACCGTAAGTCGAAAAATAGGAGTCCTCAGACTCCGGATATCCGGGATGGCCGGAAGCGCTATTGAAACCGGAAACGGAACTAGGCACCGGAAGACCTGGATGTCCTACAAAAATGGAAGTCAGACCGGAAACGGACGGAACGGAAGTGGTAACCGGATTTTGACGACCTGGATTACCTACTAAACCGGAAGTCCTACCGGAAACGAATGCCACAGAAGAAAGAACCGGATCCTGAAGACCTGGATGTGTAGCTAGACTGGAAGTTAAAACGGAAACTGATGGAGCGGCGGAAAAAGGAAGTAAACCCGAGTCCAGGGGACCCGAGTCCACCACAACGGAACCGGAACTAGCAAGACTATTCTTAGCAATAGGCGATCTAGAAAGAACTGGAATGATCGAAAAATTGGCATTTTCATAAGGTCCAGCCTTATGGACATCAGCTTCCGCCTCAGCCACCACTGCTTGTGGTTTATGCCCGTCACCCTCAAGTCTTAGGTGGGTTTGACCCGGTGCACTGCTCGAGCCCAGTCGCTCTAGACTTCTGCTTTGGAGACTTTTTAACCTGCATGGAGGTTAGAGGGACCGGTTTCCCTCATTTGCGGGAATGCCCGCTAGCCTTCGGGCTATCATCCGAACTAGAAGAAACATCCTGTTTCCTAGCCTCTTTAATTGCAGAAGAAATTCTCTCATCAAGGGATTTCGTCAAAACAGATGCAAACGATTCGAATATTGCGAAAAGAGCTAGCACGGCATCGGAATTCGCCGAAGAGGCTCCTCCCTCCGTTGCTACAGGTACAGAAACAGTAGATTGTGCAAAAGACACAGCTTTCACCTTACTAGCAACGGAGGTAGAGGAAGGACGACCAGAGGGCAGCGGTTGTTTAAATGGTAAATCTTTTTAAAAAATGCTTTAGACACCGAGACCGGCCACAGTTTACAGATCCCACACATCGTTGTGAAGGTACAAGTGTTACAAATTGCACAGACATGCCCGGCAAATTCAACTGAGTGATGGCGATCACACTTCGACAACGTACATTTTGTCTTGTCAGACGATTTAGCGGACTCCTAAAAATGAAAAAACGTAGCACTGAAGCATATCGCTTAAAATCGTAAAAGGAAGACTAGAAAGATAAAAATCATTTCTTAAAAAAGTCGGGAAAGTTCAAATCAGAAAGCAAAGATCCCTACCGACAAGAAAGCAAACTTGTAAAGGGATAAATGATAATCCTTATAATGCACTATTAGTAAATTGATAAAGGCTCTGAATAACTGCTGGTGTTTATTATATGATGATGAATGATATAGGCATAGTAATTAAGATAGCACGAAGCGAAAACGATCTTTCACAAAAACCGGTAACAATATGAACATAGTCATAAAATACCATATAACCACGAAAATACTTCCTACACATAACTTAGGGAGGATTGACTTCATATTAGGCATATTATTATTAATATAGAAGGCAAATAGATGTAGCTGACACAGCGCAAAACACAAAAAACGTAGACTAATATTTTAGAGCAGTTGTTCTGCAAGCAGAATAATTGAAAAGTGAATCTGTTTCCTATTTGGGATCCAGCGTGCATGTGCAAGCACGCTTAGCGACAAGCGTCACTATGGGGTGAGTATAGACTGGTGCCAGTCTAAACCTGTTAGTAAGCTGGAGAGGGACTCAACCAGTAGCCTGGTTGAGGGTCCATATTAATAGGAATAGGCATGGGGAGGTGTGTATGCGGGCACAAAAATCCTATTCTGATAGCTAAATGCAGATAATTGATTTAGCAAGTAGTGATGTTTTTGTGGTGTAATAACAACCCGAGTCTTGATACTCTTATTCTTCCCAATTCTCGTGGCACCTCTGAAACAATTGTAAAACAGTATGATGTGATTTATTCAAATTTAAAGACAGGCATTTCCTTGGAACAGCCAGTTCCAATGCTTCACAATCAACCACGTCAAGAGATGAAGAATTGGTAACTGATTGCTCCAAGACAATCTTGTTTATTCTACTGTCAATAGACGAGTCAATATTAAGTACTTGTTTCTGAAGACACTCCATAGACTGTACTTTCTTTTCCAGAATGGCTGAAACAGCCGTGGCCTTGGATTTGGCCTTTATTTCAGCCACCGACCTTGAAGGAGAAGGATTCCATGAAATTTGAGATGTCTGTATAAATAGGTTCTTTTCTTTGACCTTCTCCTTGACCTTCTCCGGAGACCTTCTCAATCTGAATCGTCTTTTAATAACAGAAAGACTGATAGAGTAAAGATCTGATAAACAACTCAGGGTTAACACCAAGATTTAATTGATGGAGACTGCAGGAAATGTCAATTTCCCTTTCTCCGAGATCTAACAATACTCACCATTCTGTTACTTCTGATATACAGCTGGCCTTGACAGCGGCTCTAGGATTATAGACTTAGAAAGCTTTACCGACTCCTGGGAACCGGGTACCCGGCTCCCCACTGCCGAGTACCCGTTTACCATAGAGCTCATATTGTTTGCATAGCCACCAAACAAGAGAAAACTATGGCTTGCCTCCGTGGGGCTGGGAGGCTGGGTCCGTAACAGAATGGTGAGTATTGTTAGATCTCGGAGAAAGGGAAATTGACATTTCCTGCATTCTCCTTCGATCAATACTCACCATTCTGTTACTTCTGATATACACCAGATTTGATCAGTAACCTGGTGGGAAGGGGCAAGCCATAAATGCTAATTTTGCCCCTTGGAGAAAGATTTTAGACTTCAAACTTGACTAACGGAGACCTAAAAGGACCGTCAAGTTCACGGAACCGAATCACATTCGCGTCACAGCCCACCCCCTTTTTCCTCCTAAGAAAAGGGAGAGAACTAACGAACATGTATCTCGCCTGAAACACCAATATGCCAAGAGGGTTAACTACTCCCTGCATATCGCTTGTATTAGCCTGGGAATGAGCATGAATATATAAGATGAATGAACATGATACATATCCATAATACAAAAAACTCTCACTATTGAATTACCTTATGATAATTGGACTTCAGACGTACCGCCTCCAACCATTCACCGGTTCGGCCATCAGTGACACAATCTGGTTGACATCCTCTCGCCTGACCATGCCTGCTTTAGGTTCTTTTCTTACCGAAGTGAGAAAAGGGTGAAAAGCAGTGTGGTCACTAACTATCGTTTCAAAACAGCTAAAGCGAGTGGATTGGCTGAGTCTGACACATCCCTCATATAGTAATCCGTGAATGAGGACTCACAGTGCCATTGTGCAACGACCATGATGTCCTATAACGGAACACCATTGTAAAGGGCGGTCGAGGCGGCTATTCCTCTGACATTGTCTGCCCTTACGCCTTGCACCTGGTGCCCAGTCGCCATCTCGTGAGTAGTCTGAATGCATTCGACCACCCAACGAGAGATAGTATCCATGGATGCGGCGCCATAAGACTTTTTATGGCAGATCCACAGATGTCTATCGTTCGACCGTAACGAGTCAGTCCGTTTCTTGTACTTAGTCAAAGCACGGACCGGGCACCAAACACTGGCATCACGATCAAACCTAGTTAACTTTGGTATAATGATCGGTTTGCCGGGATATCTCAAAGATTGGTTCTTTGACATAACCTCTGCTCTTGGCAGAAGACGCAGACCTTCTCCAGAAACAATAAATCGGTTCCTCTCTGCCGAAAGCGCATGGATCTCACTGCGCCTTCTAGCTGAGGAAGCTGCCAATAGAAAGACCGCCTTTAGAGTCAAATGCTTTAGACTAGCCGAACGCAACGGTTCGAAAGGGTGCTTGGCCAGTACATTAAGCACTAAAGATAGACTCCAGGCTGGAATGACTACCGGTTGTCTCGGTCGGAGATTGCTCATTCCCTTCAACATCACATTTAACTGGGCCACCTCTGGACTATCCCTGTTGGCTAGACAAGGGATAACTGATGCCAAAGCTGACTTGTATCCAGCAACTGTGACGGGAGCTAGTCCTCAAAAGAACAGCTCACAGAGAAAGTCTGCTATTTGCTGATAGTGGATTGAAAGGTATCAATACCCTTTTCTTCACACCAGTCTGCAAATCTGTTAACCTTGTTGTTATATGACTTGAAGGTTGACCTCCTTCTCGCAGCCGCGATGAAATCAGCAGCCCGTCGGGAAAAGCCTTCCGACATGGAACGTTGTTTGATAACATCCACGCAGTCATTGAACATTTCGGGACGCTCGTGTAGGAAGCGTCCCTTGGCCTGGGAGATTATGTTCGGAATCTCGGGCAACTGCACAGGGTTTTTCCACCAGCAGATCTAGAAGATCCGTGAACCACGCCCTGCTCGGCCAATACGGCGCTATTAGCAGGACCAGACACGGTTCCTCCCTGACCTTCACCAAAACCTTCGGTAGAAGAATGGTGGGTGGGTACGCGTAAGCGTGCATCCCTCTCCAGCTTATCGCCAGAGCGTCTGTATCGACGGCATTTGGATCTGTAATCGGCGAGACATATGTCATGATTTGAGCATTTTCCTTTGTGCCGAACAAGTCCACGTTGGGTTTGCCCCAATGCTCGAAGATCCGTCGCAGAACTGGAGGGTTGAGGGACCATTCTGTTGGCAGGATTCTCTGTCTGCGAGACAAAGCATCCGCCAGAATGTTCAATCGGCCAGGAATACGAGCTGCTTTCAAAACAACCGAGTAATTCCTTCACCATTGAATCCAAGTGCCACACCCTGATACACAGAGTGGGCGACCTGGTCCCGCCTTGGCGATTTATATATGATACTACTGTCGAATCGACCGGCCGTATCAATATCACCCTGCCCCTGATCATCGGAAGGAACTCTTCCAACGCCAGTTCCACTGCCATCATTTCCAACAGATTGATATGCAGCTGACTCTCCGGGAGAGTCCATGTGCCCGAGACCTGGTTCTCCCAGGCAGGCACCCCACCCTTCCAGCGATGCATCCGTGTAGACGGACAGCTGGGGGCGGGGTAGGTGCAGCGAAACCCCTAATAGGAGATTCTGATGCTGTTTCCACCATAGAAGATGCGATATTATCGGCTCCAAAACTGGCAACAGTTTTGACAGGGGTTCTGTTCTCTGTTTCCACAGAGACATCAGATACAACTGGATAGGCCTTCGCATTAGAGCATCGTACGGGATAACCTGCTCCATGGAGACCATCATGCCCAGCATCTGAAGGAACCGCCTCGCCTTGAATGTGGTTTCCCACTCGAAAACTCTTGAGGATGGCTAACAGAGACACCACTCTGGGCTCTGACGGGTAAACCCTGCCCTCCTCAAGGTCGAATCGCATCCCCAAATAAACGAAACGTTGAGTGGGCATCAACTCGGATTTCTCCTCGTTGACTATGCAGCGTAGATCTGAAAGTAACTTCAGAGTCAGAGCAGTATCCACGTTCAACCTGGCTGCCGAGTCTGCCTTAAGCAGCCAGTCGTCTATGTAGGTGTGTAGCGCCACGTTCTCTTTTCTGAGAAACGCTGTCACCGCAAGGACCACTCTTGTGAAAACCCTCGGAGCTGTCGACAGGCCAAACGGGAGACTGTAAACTCCCATACTTGATTCTGAAATGCAAATCTCAGAAACCTGTACCAACTCCGATTCATAGGAATGTGGAAATATGCATTTTTCAGATCGATCGATACACACCACATTCCTTTCCTCAATCCCGCATTACCGACCTCGGCGTTTCCATCTGGAACCGAGGCGTATGGATAAACCAATTTAATGGCCTGAGATTGAGTATGGGTCTCCATCCCCCTGTGCTCTTGGGGACAAGGAACATGTTTGAATAGAAGCCTGGAGTGTTTCGATTTGCTGGTTTTATTGCTCCCTTCAGAAGCAAACCCGACACTTCCTTTTGAACGGCTTCTAACTTGTCTGGCTCCCTTGGTACGGGTGTCCAGACAGGTGCCAAAGACAGATTTTGTGGTGGAAAGTCCCACCACTCCGGCATGTAACCCTGGGATAACCATCCCAGGACCAGACTGTCTGACGTCACACCTTGCCAGGCCTCGACGAAACGCATGAGCCTTCCACCCACCATAGACGCCTCGACGTCTAACGGGGTTGTCCGGCTCGCAGTCCGCCCCCCACTCTTTCTTAACGAGAGAGAGAGAGAACCATTTCGTTCTAGGCACGACGGGTATAACTGGCACCGCTGTTCCTGTCGCGCAGGCGCGGTCCAGGCGGATATGAAGGGAGCTTTCGTACCCTCAGGTACGCTTCGGCCCCTTCTGTCCGCCCTTTGAGGCCTTACCCTTACCCTTCCCCTTGCCCTTCCCGCCTCTAGGGCGGTCAGGAGCAACATTGGGGAGGGTAGGCGCCTCTACAACCTTCCTGGGCTTCTTCGCCGGCGGCGGCTCTGAAACCCCAGCTGAAGCAGAAGTCGCAACAGGCCTAACTTTCGCCTTGCCCTTATGCTTCTTCTGCTCCTTTGAAGGTTGTCCCGTTAGCGGTTTCCCCACAGGCCCTAGTGCATGCGCTTGCCGCACTAGCTCTAGCTGTAGGTTTACCGCTAACCGATTCTGCGCGATACTGATGGTATCCTCTAAGATGGCCCACGCTTGGCCACCGAAGATGCTAGGCCCTGTCAGGGGTGTCCCAAGGAGACGCTCCCTGACTGCCGTAGCCGGACGCATATGGTCAATGACCATTTGCCTCCTGGATTCCGTCACACGCGCTTGCACCCTTGCCAATGCGTCCATCGACAGCACCAGGCCGTCATTGACACATGAAAGCGCCACAGGTGGCACAGGGTGGCCTGCCCCGCTTCAGCCCACACCGACTGAAGGAGACGATAAGAGTGGTTGACAGCGCTCATCGCTGCCCTCACACCCTCATCGCATAGGGACAGGACTTCTTCCTGGTGTACCTGAGACTTGTCCACAAGTGCCGGACCGGGGTGACCCGGCACGGCACTCTGGACGCCCAGTACCCATCAGTCATCCTCCGTGACCGACGGGACTACACCATACCTGTCGTATTCCCCCCGCGGAATACAACATCTTGCCCACACCTCCCTGGAGGCAGCAGGGAGCTGACCCTTGGTCATCAGTTGTTTGCTATAAATAGCATCCAACCATTCTATGAACCGTGGATCCAGTCCCACTGACTGGATCCGGGCTGCGGGCAAAATCCCCGTCCTGATTGACGCAACCGACGGACGGGGCGCATCTTCATCGGCCGTGGCCGAAACCACAGACGGGTCAACCCTGGCTAGCCACGCCAGAGCATCTGACCAATCTACCTCCGATGAAGACACCCCCGCAAACACGTCACCCGTTGATGTGCTCACGGGTCTGCCAGCCACGGCCTCCCAGCAAGGAGCCACGGCTGACACGCCAGGCACTCCGGTACCACACAGTTCCGCCGCCACCCCATGAAACACTCCGGTCCATGGGGTAGGTCCGCACGGAAACCGTACGGACCCGTAGCAGTCGCGGAACCATAGCCGGACACGGGCGCCCACGGCACCCCACGTCCGACTGCCGGACCAGGCGGGATAGGTGAGTACCACGCCCGGCCCGGCACACCCGTTCTCGTGACGGCTGGTGCCAAACCAAGCCGCACGGAACCGGTGCACGGTAACGGATTTGCCTCAGCCACAGGCGGAGCCGCTGACCTGGCTTGCGCCAAACCAGACAAATGGAGGCCGGTTCCGTCTAGGACGGAATCAACCTCCATATTCTCCACCTGCGGCTCCACCTGGCGGACGGCTCCCACACCTGACGGACCGGCCACCGCTACTGGACCACCCGGAGGTGGCCGCAGAGAAACAGAAACCCGTCTGGCCAAAGCCAGACGGGACTGCCAGGGGGCCGTACGAGACGGCCCCCTCGGTAACCAGTCCAGAATCCTGTCCGAGGACAGGATCCGTACCAGGCATGGGGAGAAACTGCCCCCCAACCTTTGGTAGCAGGGACGACACCAGCGTGGTCAGAACGCTATGCAGAAAAACCCTGCAGAGCCGGACCAAACCACGCCGGCGGTGCCATCTCCGCCACCTCCAGCTGGGGACGTGGAGCACCCGCACCGGCCGAACCGGGCGCTCCACGATTTACTCTCGGACCGCCTGACCCCGCGTCAGACCCAGCCAAGTCCTTCTGGGCAAGGAACTTAACCATCGTTTCGACGGACCACACTGCACAAACATTACACCTATGATCTATATTACACAGGGCACACATAAAACAGACATGGTCCTTGAACATTACACGGACAAACTTATGGCAGTCGTCACATGATGGCGGGGCTGGCTTGGCCTATAAAATAAGCACAAACCTACAATAAACAAGCGGAACGAGACCCGGATGGAAGGCAGACAATTAATTTTCAAATAATTTGACTCATAAATTAACCGTAACCTCCCCGCACCCCACCCCGCCACGTTACAACAACGATCGCATTGATTATGACGACAAGTACGCGGCGGGCACAACACACCCATAATAGATCCTCCAGGATGTGTAACGGCTCCAGGAATCATATCGCATAGCATTCAGGGTATATTTACTAATCAATATAAATTATACTCCTAACGAACGCAGCACGATATGTGAAGAAAACAACAAAATGTATAACAAAACTGCTGTCTCACACGGTAAAACCGCAGACCACACATCTACTCAAGAATTTTGAAACCACCGATCATTGCAAACCGATCGTGATCGCACGTAAACTTGATCATTCTAAAGTTTCCGGTACCATTTTTAGTACGCAGCACCCAGAATAAGATGCGCGAATTAATGAAAAAATTTTCTTCACATAAACATCCGAGCGACCGGGTGTGACGTCACCCGCTCGGATTCTACGGAGAACGACGTCAGCCGATATTCGTGTTAGAAATACCGTAGCAAACACCTATTTTCATATCTGCCGATCGCCTGTTGGGGTTTAAAGAAGGCGATCGTCTGGCATATATCGTTGTTAGCACACGTCCCAGATTCTATGGGGACAGAAATTGGAACATGCGACACAACGAAATTTAGAGACCTAAGTCTTTTAACTATGGATAATAAAGAACAATACAACCTGGTTGTCTTGGGCGGTATTCTCCATAGTCCTTAGTTAATCCTTTCAGAACACACAAACTATCACTGATTAAAGACTTAGATTATTTTAAAACACTAAAATCCTTAATGCAAAAAGCATGTATTGCTCTTGTCGCTATGCAAACAAGAATGAGCTCTATGGTAAACGGGTACTCGGCAGTGGGGAGCCGGGTACCCGGTTCCCAGGAGTCGGTAAAGCTTTCTAAGTCTATAATCCTAGAGCCGCTGTCAAGGCCAGCTGTATATCAGAAGTAACAGAATGGTGAGTATTGATCGAAGGAGAAGTTACCGGTCTATAATAAATCTTATATCCATTTTTCTTTTGAGAGAGTACGTTAACAAGATACACAAATTCATGCTCAAGTACAACAAGCATGTCCATTCAGTAGCTTATACATGCTACCGGTAATAGAAGGAGCAAAAGAGTAGACATAACATAATCCATATACACTCTGGGCGCAAGAACCAAAACTGGTAACGAGCCTACCATGAAATTAGAAATGATCATTTGAATCATTGCTAAGTCACCAAGACCTACAACCACTTATCTTGGGAGGCTTCCTGTGCTTGTCTGACATTTCCTGAAGCTCTCTTGACCTTTCTTTCACACCACAGCAAATCCCAAAGTTAAATTACGATTTTAAAGGCTGAGAAAAACTTTGAACACCTTTCTGCATCTACGAGTAGGAAAGAAATGAAGTCTTGGTTACTATCAACAAGGTCATGTGATAGCTATCAGCCAATGAGGTGTCATTGTGATTAATGACATACTCAGTGGCTTTGGGTATTGGATTAACCCTCTTCTTGCCGTATACTGAGATACAGCATTCAAGCGAATTACTATGGATCTCATCATTAGAGAGTATGGAGATACCTGAAGGAGCGTTCAGTCACTCAATAACCACAATACCCGGCAAACATTGGCTGTAAAAAATTCATCCTACTAGTAACTACGCTTTCCTTCAGAGAAGGAAAGAGCAATATTAATGCTAGGAGGTAGGTTGCAATGTAGTAACAACATGAGATGTTGTTGAAGGTCATTGTGAGCTTTAGGTACAATGATCTCAAGTTAAGATTTCTGATATATATATATTTGATCTTAAACTTACATCCCAATCTGCTTAAATATGAAGTTTCAATCATGGAATGTCGGACAATAAACTTGAGTTAACCCTTTAATGGTCAAGAAAAATGTGTATTTTTACCAGCGGCGCTAGAAGCGATTCTGTGTGACATGCTGTTTACGAGGAAATTGAGACAAATCGTGAGTTTTTGCATTAAAAATCTAATTTTCAACCAAAATATTGAACCTATAAAGGTGAATCCTTCACAAGGCACATCTAGCTATCATAAAGAAGCTACCTGGCAAGTTAAATTCAATTATTTTAAGCGATTCAGGATGATATGGTGTTTATGAGGAAATTGACAAAAATCATGAGCATTAAAAAGCCCATTTTCACCCAAAATATTTCACCGATAACAGTGAATTCTTCAAAAGGCACATCTGTGTATCATAACTGTGGCATACATAAAGTTTCAGTAAGATATCTGAAGCAGTTCTGAATGACATGCTGTTTACAAGATTTTGTGGATGGACAGATGGAGACAGACACAGTGATTACAGCCTTCCGGTGCGGGGCCATCAATAGCAGATATGGCTACGTTATAAGAGCTAGCAACATACCAGGCATGCTTGCAGAAAGGTCTTTGTCTGACTGATCTGTGAAGATGTATGTCTGAAAGAAAATCAACAGAAATTGTCTTAATAGTATAACACTCAAGCCAGCCAAAGACCTCTTCTACAGTGGTCTTAATTAGATGGATCAATCACACATATTCAGAAGCTCTGCCAAACATACAATTCTTTATATTTATTACCATGCACAAATGTTACAAACAGTATGTTGAAGAAACAAAACATGAGCTCCAAGCATACCAAGTATGCATGAAACAATATTTTAGGGACATTAAGAACATAAAGAGGCACACCAGTCACTATGTAAGCTGAGAAGCCATTTCCTGCATACTGTGAGTCATAAACGTTGTCATCCTTATTATGTGATGCGACCCATAGGCACCTTCAGCGTGACGTCCCTCTAATATATATAGACAAGGTCGGAAAAGGCTATTAGGATAGGCTGTAATCAACAGCCTATCACGAAAAGGATGGATATGTATCAACTAAATAATATACTGAGCCTCAAGTGGATACATGCATCTTCAAAACGGTGCATAAAATTAGGTCAACAACATGCCTATAATTACACAATATATCAAATACTTGGCAGAAATGCGATAAACTTTCATGTCAAACTTATACATTTTACTGACTCCATGGTTTTAATAAACAACAGCGAACCTTGGAGCCGGGTAATTGAGCAATAGCATATTTGGTACCCGTTTAAACACGATCGTTTGCAGCTTACAATAGAAATGAATGATTACAAATCTATATCCAGTAACATTAGGTTTCAACAGGAGTTTTTCAAAACAGAACTTATATTAGCTATATTTGTGGGAGGTTTTTGGTTGTCACTTTCCGGATTTTCTTTCTCGTTCAGGCTTCTCTGATATTTTTGGTATGTAGGACGAGTTGTATATACACATGTAGGATGAATTCACTGGATATTTTAACATTGACATTTGTAACTAAGGACTCGATTCCACCAAATGGAACCGGATAACTGCTCTAATGAACTTGAACATTTTGAAATTTGTAAACATTGCGCAACGAAATGGATGGTTTCTGTTGAATTGACACGAAGGTAGTCCACTAACATTTATATCAACCAAAAGTGGCGAATAGTCGGTTTATTGAAATAATTCACAACTTATTTATACAAATTGATGTGCATTTCATATGAAATTAAGGTAGTATTGAATACTTTATAAATGTCACATTTTGTTACGTATATTAGTTTGACGGGGAATGTCTTCGTATACACCTAAATGTTTTTGTATATTATGAAATTCTAGATGTGGTTTTGTTCAAATGCTATACAGCGTCGGATAGATATATGTATCCACATTAAGTGCAACATATTATTTAGTAAATAATCTCCCGTGGTTTTATGTCAGTGTAGAGGAATCGTAGTAGCATCAAAACGTCAATCGCAACTGATGCAAACCTTTAATCTTATATAAAAATAGGAGAGGGTATGACACGCTAAAAGTGCCTATGATGCGACCCATGTGTGTGTGTGTGTCTGTGCACTTATTGATTGTAACGCATCTCTTTCTAGACGGTTTAAGATAGAAACGTCAAACCTTGGGGATGATTATACCTATGGGCAAGGATATGCAGGACACTTTTGGAATTTTGTTCGCAAACACAACACGCACGCACACACACACACACACACAAACGCGCGCGCGCACACACACACCTGCCACCCACCCCCTGGCTGGGTCCAGGGGTCAAATGCTCAAAATTGGCCAGTAATTATCGATTGTAATGCAATTCCTCATAGACAATTTCAGACAGAAACTTGAAACTTTGGGGGATGATTGCACATATGGACAGGGATGTGCATGACACTTTTGGAATTTGAACATGACCTCTCCCCCCCCCCAGGGGGCAGGGCCCTGGGGGTGGGGAATGTGGGGTCCAAAGGTTGTCATGTTGCATATCATTTTCAAGCCAATGATGAGTAGACCACAGTAAAAGGAATTATTTTGGTCAAATTGAGGGTAGGGGGTGGGATCAAAGGTGGGCACCAATCGATTGTAAAGCAACTCCTCTTAGACCATTTCACATAGAAACTTGAAACTTTGGGTATGATTACACATAATTTTGTTATGATCCCCAGGGGTTGGGCTCAGGGGATGGGGAGTGTGGGTCAAAAATTAAATTTATCCAAAGGTGGTCATGTCACACATCATTTTGAAGCCCATGAGTATTAGACTACAGTACAAGGAATTATTTTGATCTTGGGTCAAACTGAGGGTAGGGGAGGGATCAAAAGGTTACAATTTGACACCAATCGATTGTAACACAACTCTTCGCACACCATTTTAGATAGAAATTTGAAACGTTGGGGATAATTACACCTATGGGCAAAGATGTGCATGACACATTGGAATTTTGACATCACCCCCAGGGGCAGGGGTGGGGGGAAATGGTGGCCAAAAAATAGATTTTATCAAATGTGGTCATGTCACATATTATTTTGAAGCTTGTAGTTAGTAGATATCTACAATACAACACATTTTTTTGTTCTTGAGTCAATCTGAGGGCAGTGGCCAAGGGTCAAATTGGGCATCTGCCAATTGTTGAAATTTTGAAACCCATTAACCATTGAACCTACATTTCAAGGAATTTATTGTGTTTTGGATCAAAGTGAGGGTAAAGCTTGAAGTGGTGAATGCGTGGGGATTTGCTATGGCATGCCATCGACTGTGCATTCTAGTTTGATTGTTATCTCCACGCTTTTTGAAGAAACGGTGTGTGCGTGCATGCGTGTCTGTGTGTGTGTGTGCCGGCCGTCTGTGCACTTATCGATTGTAACACATCTCCTTCTAGACTAGACCGTTTAAGATATGAACTTGATACCTTGGGGATGATTATACCTATGGGCAAGGATGTGCATGATGCTCTTGGAATTTTGTTCTGAGCCCACCACACCCCCCACCCCCGGACTGGGCCCAGGGGTCAAAAGGTTAAAATTGGCCAGTAATTATTGATTGTAACGCCACTCCTCCTAGACCATTTCAGATAGAAATTTGAAACTTTGGGGATGATTGCCCATATACAGGGTTCATACACCTTCAGCAGAATTAAATTCCATACCTTTTCCAGACTTTTTCCAGACTCAATTTCAAATTTTCCAGACCTCATTTTGGGACTTTCAATCAGACAAAAAATAAACACAATTACTAAGTTCATCATATATAAACTTTATTAAACTTTATAAAACAAGAATATCAAAACACAGCGTGCACATTTTTGCCTGTGGAACTGAAGCAACCGCAGTAGTGGAAGACCTGAGGACAATAACAAACTGCAAGAATATCAAAGCACAGCGCGCGTACACACAGATATGAATTTCATTACAGCAGCACATTTTTTGTTGAATATTTTGAAAATAATTTGACTGGAAACTGTTGCTGCTTTAAGCAGCAAGTTTCCACTCAAATTATTTTCAAAATATTCAACAGCTATCCTATCAAAACACACTATTAAAAGATCATAGGAGTTATCTTAATCTAATATAGCCAGAAATATCAACATACACACAAACACACACAGTGTGTCACACACACACAGGATTTCTCATTATAAAGGGACTTTTTGAGGGTATTTAGCCCCAAAATCTAGGAGTGGTTCTGGGAACCGCATATTGTCTAGGAGAGTAGGAGTGGCTCAGTGTTTTTCAGGATGCAAACCAGATATGAATTTCATTACACCAGCACATTTTTTGTTGAATATTTTGAAAATAATTTGACTGGAAAATAATTTGACTGGAAAATAATTTGACTGGAAACTTGCAGCAATAGTTTCCAGTCAAATTATTTTCAAAATATTCAACAGCTATTCTGCAAAGTTGAGCTTGAGACACCCATATTTATTTGTTGAGGGCCACCCCCACCACCCCACCTTTAGATAACAAGTTAAACCCTGCACATATACACATACACTAATTTATTTTAAATTTTACCATAGCTGATCATATCGCATAGCAACAGGAATCCTCATGATTTTCACTTGATAATGCGGCAACATAAGAGGCCTCGCGATACAAAAGAGCTGTCGGGCAGTCAATAATATTTTACCATGACTCAGCGCAAAGTTGGGATCATCTAACATTGGGCGATATAAAATTGCTACGCTTCTAAATGATCACCATAGCAAGAGGAGGAATTCTCATTATTTTCACTCGATAACGTGCCAACATAAGAAACCTCGCGATACGAGAGAGCTGTCAGGGAGTAATAATATTTTACCGCGACTCTGAGCAAAGTTGGGATCATCTAACTTTGGGCGATATAAAATTGCTACGCTTCTAAATGATTCTGGTACTATCAATGTGAAAATGTAAAATATTCTTACCTTGGACCAAAGAGATCTGTAACTTTCGGCACTGGCTTTAGACGAACTTCTGTTAGTGTCTCAGGTTTTTTCCCAACATGTGGCTAACAAGAGCCACTTCAACCATATTCCCGATGTCAAAAGACTTATTGCAAGCACTACATTTGGCACGCGAGTTTGATGTGTTGTCCGCAATCTAAACATAGAGACGTAGCTTCGTGCTAACTCAATCCCGTTTAGCGTAGGAGATCTCGCGAGAACACGAATGGTGTTGTCCGGTAAAATCCAATCATTATATTTATCGTTAGTTTCCCAAACACTAGAATACTTGCACGTTCCCATGTTTACTGTATCACAAAAAATGGCAATCTCGCAAATTATTCCATTGTTTTGACTTCTCACACTCCTAGTACTATTTGACGGACGACTGCCGATTCGCTCATTTTTATTGCGTTATAATTGAACATGTTCAGACACGTATTGCTCAACAACAGCGAGATGTTCTTGGTAATAGGCGGTTTTCTATTGTAAGATGCAACTGGGACCCAATCAAATTAGATTCTCACGAGAATGGCGGAAACGCGAGATTTCATTCGTAAACAAAAAATGGCGGTCGGAAAAATTAGGATTGTCGATATTTTAATTTTCCATACATTTTACATACCCGTTGGCCCAGAATTGGAATTTCCATACTTTTTCCAGCCATGGAAAAGGCTTTCCTAAATTTCCATACTTTTTCCAGACTTCCATACATGCGTACGAACCCTGCATATAGACAGGGATGTGAATGACACTTTTGGAATTTTGGCATGACCCCCCAGGAGCAGGGACATGGGGGTGGGGAATGTGGAGTAAAAAATTTAATTTTTCCAAAGGTTGTCATGTCGCATATCATTTTCAAGCCAATGATTAGTAGTCTACAGTATATGGAATTATTTTGATCTTAGGTCAAACTGGGGGGGTCAAAAGGTTAAAAGTAGGCACCATTCGATTGTAATGCAACTCCTCATAGACCATTTCAGATAGAAACTTGAAACTTTGAGGATAATTGCACATATGGCCAGGGATGTGCATGACACTTGGAATTTTGGTATGACCCCAGGGGTACGGTCCTGGGGGTGGGAGATGTGGGGTAAAAAATAAAAATTTTCCAACGGTTGTTATGTCGCATATCATTTTCAAGCCAATGCTGAGTAGACTACAGTACAAAGAAATATTTTGATCTTGGGTCAAACTGAGGGTAGGGGGTGGGGTCAAAAGTGGGCACCAATCGATTGTAAAGCAACTCCTAGACCATTTCACATAGAAATGTGAAACTTTGGGTATGATTACACATATGGCCAGGGATGTCATGGCACTTTTAAAATTTTGTTATGCCCATACACCCCCCCCCCCCCGGAGTTGGGGCTCAGGGGGTGGGGACTGTGGGTCAAAAAATTAAATTTATTTAAAGGTGGTCATGTCACATATCTTTTTGAAGCCCATGAGTAGTATACTACAGTACAAGGAATTATTTTGATCTTGGGTCAAACTGAGGGTAGGGGCGGGGTCAAAAGGTAAAAATTGGACACCAATCGATTGTAACGCAACTCTTCACACACCATTTTAGATAGAAATTTGAAACTTTGGGTATAATTACACCTATGGGCAAGGATGTGCATGACACATTGGAATTTTGATATCACCGCCCCCCCCCCCCTGCAGGGGTGGGAGAAATGATGGACAAAAAATAAATTTTATCAAATGTGGTCATGTCACATATCATCTTGAAGCTTGTAGTTAGTAGACTACAGTACAACAAATTATTTTCTTCTTGAGTCAATCTGAGGGCAGCAGCCAAGGGCCAAATTAGGCATCAGCCAATTGTTGAAATTTTGAAACCCATTACCCATTGAAACTACATTTCAAGGAATTTATTGCGTTTTGGGTCAAAGTGAGGATAAAGCTTGAAGTGGTGAATGCTTAGGGATTTGCGATGGCATGCCATCATCTGCGGATTCTAGTTAATTACTATTTTAAAAGTGTGTACACAGGCAACTTTGCAGTATTGACCATTAGTGATGCTACTGTATACATCAATAAAACAGCTCTACGAACCTTTATATATTCAAGCAATTTTTCTCATGGGGGAAGGGCAAAGCATTCTTGTAGGCGGGGATGGGGTGAGGGGAGCGTTTGACACCTCTTGGCACCACACCACTGCAGAATGTAGAAATCTATCTAGGTTTTTTGCTTGAGGTATACTTCATCGAAATTTTCAAAATATTCAATATTAACCGTTCTAGCTGCTGAATTTCTGCAATTACATTTTCCATGCCCATGGTGTTTAACTCAGATGAATTCTCTTGAATATGCTGAATGTATATTATGAAAACAATTTGACTGAAAGTTGTTGTTGACTAACTTACTATGTCACCAACAACTTGCAGTCAGATTGTTTTCAAAATATTCATCACCACCAACTTTCTGTCAAATTGTTTTCAAAATCTTCAGCAGGTCCATGATTATTGACCACTGAAATTATTGTCTGGTTGCTTGCAGCAGTCAGACAGTTAAATGTGTCGGCACATCAGGCATGCCCGAATGCTTGAAAATAAAATTGTTCAAATCCCATACATTTAGAGGCATACGCGTAAATTGTGCCCATACTGTCTAGTAAATGAAACGAAATAAAACTTAGCATATGGTGATTTCATTCCATATAAACTAAAATAATTTTTTAATACTTTATGAAATTGAACAAGAGACACACGAGTCCCTAATTAGACTGCAACAAAAAGAATTCTATTAATTTATAAGGAATGAAATCTATATCTTAAGATTTATTTCGTTCGGTTACATTGGGGTACACGATTTAACCGTCAAAGTATACAATCTCATGAATTTTATTTCCAAGCATTCTGTTGTGAACAATGAATATTCACGTTTAATATAGATCCTATGATTTAAATAAAATAGTCAAAACTGCTTCAGTGACCACCTGTTTATAAAAGCCACCTTCATATATAAAGACCTTTATTGAGGCCAAAGATAAGGAAACAAAGACCACACTTATATAAAAGCTACTTTATTTAATCACAAACTTGGAGGAACAAATTCACCCTAGATATATAGTAAGGCTTTTTGCATGGTCCAATGGCATGACTGGGTGGTCCTTAAATAGTCGGTTTGACTGTAGTCTTATTGTTTACAGGATCAATTCATGACAAACTGCACAATGATATTATATTATTATGCATAATCAATAATAGTGGTATACAAAACGGATGCGATACACTGATTACGCTCCAAGTATACAGAATGGAATGTGCGACTTGTTTGCCTGCTGAATTTCTGCAGATCTACTACATTTTTCATGCGTTTAACTCTGAATATGCAGAATATTTTGAAAACAATTTGACTGAAAGTTGTTGGTGGCTAAGCCATCAACAACTTTCAGTCAAATTGTTTTCGGAATATTCAGCGGGTTCAGAGTTAAATATATTTCCCACTGAAATTATGTGTCTGGTGGCTCGCAGCAGTCAGATTGTTAAATAATCAAGGGGGTGTCAGCATTTACCTGATATGGAGCTAGTGAGATCCATGTTTCAAGCAGCAGTTTCACTCGTGCCTGATGATATCGGTAGGTAGTTTTCACCGCTATGAACACATCGTCCAAAACAGTTTGTGCAATCACTGAATTTTTTACTTGAGCAATTTTCTCATTGGAACTACGCCACTTTGAAGGACTAGATTTCACATGCTTGAAACGATTGTTCTGTTCGACTGTTGCACCATAATTATTGTCACTTTTAAATGGCAAGATGGCATTATTAATATTATCGTTAAAGACTTTTTCACGTCTTCCAAACCACTTTTCCACGGAACTGCTCAATGAGTTATCATTTTGTTGTAAATGATTCAAACTGCCTTGAAATGGATTGTTTGCATCAATTTCAAACTGCTCCACACGGACTTGATTAAGCTGCTTCAAGCCATTGGGAGAATTTCTTGTATTCAGGTCAACAACATCTTGCTGATGCACCCTGACCCTCAGTTTCAGTGTGGCTCTATCATCATAATCATGTTTATGAGCTTGCTTAGAAAGTTCTTGTGTTTTGACCAATTGTACTTGGTCTATGCTGCGATCAAGTGAATCTAGAGACGATGATAACACATTTGTTGAACGACTTGTTGCATTAAAAATCAACTTCAAAAAAGCAATTAATGTGATCAGACATAAACCATGTGCAACCTTCTTTAAAGTAATCCGCATAACTTTTGACAAACGTCTCCTATGCAGACACACGCATCCATTTTATCACAGCAAATATAACTTTATAAAATTATCATGCTACCAGTTTTCTACATGATAGATATCGCGATATCTGTGTAGCTTGAAGCAATCAGTGACACTGACACATTATTTATTATTTATTTAGTCGCGAAGGGAAATAACTCGACTAACGTCATTCTAAGGGAAATAACCCATTTTTTTTCGTTAAAAAACAATTTTATACATAAAAATCCATTTGTCAAAGTAAGGTTGCAATAAAGCGGCGTTGGCTATAGTCAAAACTGTTTCTGAAAGAAATTAGTTGTTAGACGTGTTGGTACGTTTATGAAATACGTTTTAGTAGTAACATTCTGTTATGAATACATGTTACCAGTTTTCGTTTTTACAAGTGTGAATGAGTTTAATCATGATTCATCATCATCATTTTACGAGGCATAAGACACTGGCTTGTTATTGCCTCAGTGTTTTTGGTGTAGTATGGCTTGCTCAGTCCAATTCAAAAGTTCTTTCTTGTATATCTACTTTGTTCTTAAATGATTTGACTGTTGATTAATTAAGTCTCCTCGAAACCGTTAGATTTAAGAGGGTAACTGAACTCTTATTAATTATTACCACTCCGATGTCAATATTCTATCTTTTGCTGTGTAAATAACAAAGAACCCGGTGTACATTTCTCAACAGTTTGGTTGATGATTTTGATGTTTATGACAGCAACATCATCCACCAAATTTACCGAAAAATGAACACCAGCTCATCTTTTAATTTAATATGAAAATGACATCGGAGCAGCAAGGGCTAACACTGATTTGTGGAAATGCTGTGGCGCAGATGGGTGTTCCCCACATCAGCTGCGGTGTGCCACCTACACTCATGGTTACACCCTGCTGCGCCTAGCATTTGTTTGCATGCTGACTTGTGGAGGCCGTGGTTGGTCTTATTGCTGTTGTTTTCATTTTCTGTGTTTATCGCTATCCGAATCACCTCTACACTAGTGTCTCTTCATGCTACCACAAAATGCGTACATGGAAGGCTGGAAGCAGAGGCTTATCTACTGATAATTGAAATCGCTACAGAGCATACATGTTTTTGTTGATGCACAGCCTACTCCAAGATAAGTCCATTGTATTGAAAGAATTGCAGTATGACTTTGAATTGGGCTGGTATACGTATGCCTGTTCAGTCGAATTCAAATGATCTTTCTTTGAAGTAGATATCTAGTTTTCTCCTGAATAATTCAAGTGTTGTTGCTGTGAAAACTATTTTAGCTGGCAGTGAATTCCATTGTGGTACCATTCTGTTAGCGAAAACGTGCTTTGAATATCTGTGTTGCTGCGCTTTATGTTGAGCTTGAACCTATGCCCTCTGGTCTGTGTAATACTGGATGGCTCGAAAAAGTAGTCCTTATCAATATTATATAGATCCCTGATGGGCTTGAATGTTTTAATTAGACCTCGAAATCGTCTATATTTCAGTGACATTAGATTTAGGGCTTCAGGTCGTTCCTTGTAGCTTTACACTTTGATTTGCAAGATGAGTTTTGTAGTTGTTGCTCGGCATTGAACTCTTTCTAATAGCTGTGATTGCTGTTTCAATCTTGGTGACCATGCCGAATTGCAGTATTCGAGAATAGGTCTCACTAGTGATTTGTACAAGAGCGTGAAAGTAGGTGGGTCAATGTTTGTTAAATGTTCTCTTGATTAGTCCTAATGTGCTGTTCACCTTGGATACGATATTATGTATATCAAATTAAATGTTGCTCAATATGCACTCCCAAGTCTTTTTTTACCCCTGACATTGATACAGGATGCATGCATATCAGGCGTATCTGTCATATAGTATATGGTTTGAGGGTTGTTTCTGCCGAAATGTATGACATGTGTTTTATCTGTGTTGAAAGATAGTTGCCATATCTGTGACCACTTACATACTTTGTCTATGTTCTCCTGAATCTTACTGGTAGTTGGGTTACCATATATCTTTGTGTCGTCTGCAAATATTTTGCAGTGGCAGGTTAGTCCGTCAAGTAGGTCATGTATATATATCAGAAAAAGTATAGGTCCCAGGACACTTCCTTGTGGCAAGTCGTTTGTGTGGTACAGTGTCGATTGCTTTTGAGACGTCTAAACATACTGCATCGACTGATTCATTTGGGTCAAGTTTGGCTGTTATATCTTCATGGTATTCTAGTAGTTGAGTTTTACATGATATATTATGTATGGCTTCACAGTATTGGAAACATGAATACCAGTTACCGTATGAAATTCTATACCGGTATACCTTTAATACCGGTATTATTACTATGGACAAAATAGAGTGAGGCTCCAGTAGTATGATTTCATAGTCAACGTATTTCCCATGCATACAAAGTAGGCCTATATCAGCGCTCCTGTAACAGTCGACGCAAATTTCCACAATAAAACCAATAAATTATACAAATCCTGATATTAAACACTAAATATTAACTGTCTTCAGTTAAATCATATCTCGAAACGGCTGAAATTCAACCAACTCGTCCGTACAAATGATTTGAATTTGCCACAAAATTATAACTAATTCGTGTCGAGATCGCAAGATACCGGTAACCAGTGGCAATCTCGTCCCAAATAAACTCGCCCATTGAAACTGCAAACAACCAAGACTGTTGATTTCTCCTTCGATCAATACTCACCATTCTGTTACTTCTGATATACAGCTGGCCTTGACAGCCAGCTCTAGGACTATAGACTTAGAAAGCTTTACCGACTCCTTGGAACCGGGTACTCGGCTCCCAACTGCCGAGTACCCGTCTACCATAGAGCTCATTCTTGTTTGCATAGCAACAAGAGCTATACATGCTTTTTGCAGTGGAAAGATTGAGAAATAAAAATCTAAGTCTTTGTGTAACTGTGATTGTGATAGCTAGTGACTCTCTTGCAAGGATAATTGGATAATATGGATACCGCCGATGATAACCAGGTCGTATATTTCCTTATTATTCCATAGTTAAAAGACTTAGGTCTCTACATTTCGTTGTGTCGCATGTTCCAATTTCTGACCCCAAAGAATCTGGGACGTGTGTTAACAACGAGATATACCGGATGATTGCCTTCTTTAACCCCAACAGGCGATCGGCAGATATGAAAATAGGTGTTTGCTACGGTATTTGTAACACGAATATCAGCTGACGTCGTTCTCTGTAAGATCCGAGCGGGTGACGTTACACCCGTGGTGCTCGGATGTTTATGTGAAGAAAATTTTTTCATTAATTCGCGCATCTTGTTCTTGGTGCTGCATACTAAAAATGGTACCAGAAACCTTTGGAATGGTCAAGTTTTGCGTGTTATCACGATCTGTTTGCAATGATCGGTGGTTTCAAAATTCTTGATTAAGATGTGTGGTCTGCGGTTTTACAGTGTGCTACAGCAGTTTGTTTACATTTTGTTGTTTCTTCACGTATCGTTTTGGCTTTCGTTAGGAGTATAATTTATATTGATGGTAAATATACCTCGAATGCTATGCGATATGATTCCTGGTTCCGTTATACATCCTGGAGGATCAATTATGGGTGTATTTAATGCCCGCTTCATTCTTGTCATTATAGTCAATGCGATCTTTGCTGTAACGGTGCGGGAGGGTTACGGGAGGGTTACAGTTAATTTATGGTCAAATTATTTGAGAATTAATTGTCTGCCTTCCATCCGTGTCTCGTTCCGCTTGCTTATTGTAGGTTTGTGCTTATTTATAGGCCAAGCCAGCTCCGCCATCATGTGACGAGTGCCACAAGTTCGTACGGGTCCTATTTAAGGACCATGTCTGCTTTAGATGTACTGCATGTAACGTTGATAGTAGGTGTAATGTGTGTGCAGTGTGGTCCGCGGATATGATGTTGAAGTTCCTTGCCCAGAAGAATTTGGCTGGGTCTGACGCGGGGTCAGGCGGTCCGAGGTTAAATCGTGGAGCGGCCGGTGGGGGCGCTGCACGTCCTCAGCTGGAGGTGGCGGAGATGGCACCGCCAGCATGGTTTGGTCCGGCTATGCAGGGCTTCCTGCATAGCGTTCTGCCCACGCTGGTGTCATCCCTGCTGCTGAAGGTTGTTGGGCAGTCTCTTCCACATGCTTGGTTCGGACCCTGTCCTTGGACAGGGTTCTGGACTGGTTACCGAGGGAGCCGTCTCGTACGGCCCCCTGGCAGTTCCGTCAGGCTCCGGCATGACAGGTTCTGTCTCTCTGCGGCCACCTCCGGGTGGTCCAGTAGCGGTGGCCAGTCCGTCAGGCATGGGAGCCGTCCGCTAGGACGGCTCCACAGTTTCTTCGTCTAGTGATGACTCTTCGGGGTCTGAAGACGAGGAGGAGAGGTTGCTGCGGCCTGTGATGCCACGGGTGGAGAAGATGGAGGTCGATTCCGTCCTGGACGGAACCATCCTCCATCTGTCTGGCTTGGCGCAAGCCAGGGCAGTGGCTCTGCCCGTGGTTGAGGCCAATCTGGTACCGGGCACCGGTCCCGTGATGGTTGGTGTGATGCTAGCCGACACGGTGATGGGTGTGCCGGGCCAGGCGTGGTACTCACCTATCTCGCCTGGTCCGGCGGTCAGACGTGGGGTGCGGTTGGCGCCCGTGTCTGGACACGGTTCCGCGTCTGCTATGGGTCCGCACGGTTTTCCGTGCAGGCCTACTCCATGGACTGATGTGTTCCATGGGGTGGCGGCAGAACCGTATGGTACCGGAGTTCCTGGCATGTCAGCCGCGGCTCCTAGCCGGGAGGCCGTGGCTGGTAGGTCCATGAACGTGTCAACGGGTGACGTGTTCACGGGTGTGTCCTCCTCGGAAGTAGACTGGTCGGAGGCTCTGGCTTGGCTAGCCAGGGTTGACCTGTCTGTGGTTTCGGCCACGGCCGAGGAGGATGCGCCCCGTCCGTCGGTTGCATCGATTAGGACGGGGATCTTGCCTGCATCCCGCATCCAGGTGTCGTATTCCACGGGGGGAATACGACAGGTATGGTGTGGTACCATCGCTTACGGAGGATGACCGATGGGTTCTGGGTGTCCAGAGTGCTGGAGCGGGTGGCCCCGGTCCAGCACTGGTGGACAAGTCCCAGGCACACCATGAGGAAGTCCTGTCCCTATGTGATGAGGGTGTGAACGGCAGCTATGAGTCCTGTCAACCACTCTTATCACCTTCTTCAGTCGTTGTGGGCTGAAGCGGGGGCAGGCCACCCTGTGCCACCTGTGGCGCTTTCGTGCGTAAATGACGGCCTGGTGCTGTCTATGGACTCGCTGGCAAGGGTGAAGGCGCGTGTTGCAAAGTCCAGGAGGCAAATGGTTCTTGACCATATGCGTCCGGCTACAGCCATCAGGGAGCGTCTTCTTGGGACGCCCCTGACAGGTCCTATCATCTTCGGTGGCCAGGCGCGGGCCATCCTAGAGGACACTGCTAGCATTGCGCAGAATCAGTTGGCGGTAAACTTACAGCTAGAGCTAGTGCGGCAAGCGCACACACTAGGGGCTGTAGGGAAGCCGTTGACTGTTCAACCTTCCAAGAAACAGAAGAAGCATAAAGGCAAGGCGAAAGCTAAGCCTAGTGCGGCTTCTGCTTCGTCTGGATTTTCTCAGCCACCGGCGGCGAAGAAAGCCAGGAAGGGTGTGGAGGCCCCTACCCTCCCCAATGTTGCGCCGGATCGCCCTAGAGGCGGGAAGGGGACGGGGAAGGGTAAGTCCTCAAAGGGCGGAAAGAAGGGAGCGGATCATACCTGAGGGTACGAGAGCTCCCTTCGTATCCGCCTGGACCGTACCCGTGCGACAGGAACAGTGGTGCCAGTTAGACCTGCCGAGCCAAAACCGAAATGGTTCTCTCTCTCTCTCTCGTTAAGAAAGGGGGGGGAGCGGACCGCGAGCCGGATAACCCCGTTAGGCGTCGAGGCGTCTATAGTGGGTGGAAGGCTCATGCGTTTCGTCGAGGCTTGGCGAGGTGTGACGTCAGACAGTCTGGTTCTGGGATGGTTATCCCAGGGATACATGCCGGACTGGTGGGACTTTCCGCCACAGAATCTGTCTTTGGCACCTGTCTGGACACCTGTACCAAGGGAACCAGACAAGTTAGAAGCCATTCAAAGCGAAGTGTCAGGTTTGCTTCTGAAGGGAGCAATAAAACCAGCAAACCAGAACACTCCAGGCTTCTATTCAAATATGTTCCTTGTCCCCAAGAGCACAGGGGGATGGAGACCCATACTCAATCTCAGGCGATTGAATTGGTTTATCCATACGCCTCGGTTCCAGATGGAAACGCAGAGGTCGGTAATGGCAGGGTTGAGGAAGGGAATGTGGTGTGTATCGATCGATCTGAAAGATGCATATTTCCACATTCCAATGAACAGGAGTTGTCACAGGTTTCTGAGATTTGCGTTTCAGAATCAAGTATGGGAGTTTATTGTTCTCCCGTTTGGCATGTCGACAGCTCCAAGGGTTTTCACAAGAGTGGTCCTTGCGGTGACAGCGTTTCTCAGAAAAGATAATGTGGCGCTACACGCCTACATAGACGACTGGCTGATCAAAGCAGACTCGGCAGCCAGGCTGGACGTGGATACTGCTCTGACTCTGAAGTTACTTTCAAATCTAGGCTGGATAGTCAACAAGGAGAAATCCGAGTTGACACCCACTCAACATTTCGTTTATTTGGAGATGCGATTCGATCTCGAGGAGGGCAGGGTTTACCCATCAGAGCCCAGAGTGGTGTCTGTTAGCCATCCTCAAGAGTTTTCGAGTGGGAAACCACATTCAGGCAAGGCGGTTTCTTCAGATGCTGGGCATGATGGTCTCCATGGAGCAGGTGATCCTGTACGCTGCTCTAATGTGAAGACCTATCCAGTTGTATCTGATGTCTCTGTGGAAACAGAGAACAGAACCCCTGTCAAAACTGGTGCCAGTTTTGGAGCCAATAATGTCGCATCTTGTATGGTGGAAAGAGCGTCAGAATCTCCTAGTAGGGGTTTCGTTGCACCTACCCCACCCCCAGCTATCCGTGTACACGGATGCATCGCTGGAGGGGTGGGGGCCCTGCCTGGGAGAGCACCAGGTCTCGGGCACATGGACTCTCCAGGAGAGCCAGCTGCATATCAATCTGTTGGAAATGATGGCAGTGGAACTGGCGTTGGAAGAGTTTCTTCCGATGATCAGGGGCAAGGTGATATTGATACGGTCGGACAATTCGACGGTAGTATCATACATAAATCGCCGGGACCAGGTCACCCACGCTGTGTATCAAAGTGTGGCACTTGATTCAATGGTGCAGGAATTACTCGGTTGTTTTGAAAGCAGCTCACATTCCTGGGCGATTGAACATTCTGGCGGATGCTTTGTCTCGCAGACAGAGAATTCTGCCAACAGAATGGTCCCTCAACCCTCCAGTTCTACGAAGCATCTTCGAGCATTGGGGCAAACCCAACGTGGACTTGTTCGCCACAAGGGAAAATGCTCAAATCATGACTTATGTCTCGCCTATTCCAGATCCAAATGCTGTCGATACAGATGCTCTGGCGATAAGCTGGAGGGGGATGCACGCTTACGCGTACCCACCCACCACTCTTCTGCCGAAGGTATTGGTGAAGATCAGGGAGGAACCGTGTCTGGTCCTGCTAATAGCGCCGTATTGGCCCAGCATGGTGTGGTTCACGGATCTGCTAGATCTGCTGGTGGAAAACCCGGTGCAGTTGCCCGAGATTCCGAACATAATCTCCCAGGCCAAGGGACGCTTCCTACACGAGCGTCCCGAAATGTTCAAATTGACTGCGTGGATGTTATCAAACAACGTTCCACGTCGGAAGGCTTTTCTCGACAAGCTGCTGATTTCATTGCGGCTGCGAGAAGGAGGTCAACCTTCAAGTCATATAACAACAAGGTTAACAGATTTGCAGACTGGTGTGAAGAAAAGGGTATTGATACCTTTCAATCCACTATTCAGCAAATAGCAGACTTTCTCTGTGAGCTGTTCTTTTCAGGACTAGCTCCCGTCACAATTGCTGGATACAAGTCAGCCAGAGGTGGCCCAGTTGAATGTGATGGTGAAGGGAATGAGCAATCTCCAACCGAGACAACCGGTAGTCATTCCAGCCTGGAGTCTATCTTTAGTGCTTAATGTACTAGCCAAGCACCTTTTCGAACCGTTGTGTTCGGCTAGTCTAAAGCATTTGACTCTAAAGGCGATCTTTCTATTGGCAGCTTCCTCAGCTAGAAGGCGCAGTGAGATCCATGCGCTTTCGGCAGAGAGGGACCGATTTATTGTCTCCGGAGAGGGTCTGCGTCTTCTGCCAAGAGCAGAGTTTATGTCAAAGAATCAATCTTTGAGATATCCCGGCAAACCGATCATAATACCGAAGTTAACAAGGTTTGATCGTGATGCCAGTGTCTGGTGCCCGGTCCGTGCTTTGACTAAGTACAGGAAACGGATTGACTTGTTACGGTCGAACGATAGACATCTGTGGATCTGCCCTAAGAAGCCTTATGGCGCCACATCCATGGATACTATCTCTCGTTGGGTAGTCGAATGCATTCAGACTACTCATGAGATGGCGACTGGGCACCAGGTGCAAGGCGCAAGGGCACACGATGTTAGAGGAATAGCCGCCTCGACCGCCCTTTACAGTGGTGTTCCGTTAGAGGACATCATGGCCGTTGCACAATGGCACTGTGAGTCCTCATTCATGGATTACTATATTGGGGATGTGTCAGACTCAGCCAATCCACTCGCTTTAGCTGTTTTGAAACGATAGTTAAGTGACCACACTGCTCTTCTCCCTTTTTTCACTTTGGTAAGAAAAGAATTTAAAAGCAGACATGGTCGAGCGAGAGGATGACAACCAGATTGTGTCACTGATGGCCGGACCAGTGAATGGTTGGAGGCGGTACGTCTGGAGTCCATTTATCATGAGGTAATTCAAGATTGAGAGTTTTTTGTATTATGTCTATATATCATGTTCATTCATCTTATATATTCATGCTCATTCCCAGGCTAATACATGTGTATATGCAAAGAGCAGTTAACCCTCTTGGCATATTTGTGTTTTCAGGTGAGATGCATGTTCGTGAGTCCTCTCCCTTTTCTTAGGAGAAAAAGGGGGTGGGGGTGGGGGGCGCAGTGATGTGAATGTGTTTCAGTTCCGTTAACTTGATGGTCCTTTTTAGGTCTCCGTTAGTCAAGTTTTAAGTCTAACTCTTTCTCCAAGGGGCAAAAGTAGCATTTATGGCTTGCCCCTTCCCACCAGGTTACTGACCAAATCTGATGTATATCAGAAGTAACAGAATGGTGAGTATTGATCGAAGGAGAATGAAGGAAATGTAAATTTCCCTTTCTCCGAGATCTAACAATACTCACCATTCTGTTACGAACCAAGCCTCCCAGCCCCACGGAGGCAAGCCATGGATTTCTCTTGTTTGGTGGCTATGCAAACAATATGAGCTCTATGGTAGACGGGTACTCGGCAGTTGGGAGCCGAGTACCCGGTTCCAAGGAGTCGGTAAAGCTTTCTAAGTCTATAGTCCTAGAGCCAGCTGTCAAGGCCAGCTGTATGTCAGAAGTAACAGAATGGTGAGTATTGTTAGATCTCGGAGAAAGGGAAATTTACATTTCCTTCAATTTGACTGACAAATGTCATTGCTACGAGTCAAAGACGTTGAATATGCTGAATATAAATCTATGTTTTATTCATTTTCCTGGCTACTTTTGTACTTGTATTGATGTATGTGCCAGAATAATAAATAAACTGTCCACCAAAACGTGTGCCTTATACGACGAAATTACAATGAGATGAAACCACCAGGAATCATGCAAATCTCAGCACAGTGGAACAACCAAGCCATTATGACACATACTAAATAGACTATAATATGCTGAGAATACATATGCCTACGCTCGCTGAGCCTCGTTCTCGTTACAGTAGCTTGTATCGATCGATATCTAACGCTACCCGCCAACATAAGAAGTGAATATAGATCATGGGGACTAAGAAGTTTTTCCCATATTGTCAGTTCCTCTTTACTTGGGCCATTGGCCGGTCATTACAAAGTTGTAAAATTCCGGGAAATTGCTAACTAACCAGGCTGTAGTAATTGATATAAAATATCACGCAAAATATTCCGGTTTTATGTTATATTTCGATATTTCGGTATCAGCAAAATCATACCGGTATGGCTATGATACCAGTATTTGGTATAATATCGATATATTGTGAAGCCCTAATATTATGTCTGAATCCATGTGGGCATTTTGTAAATATATTGGCTGGTTCCAGAAAATTTACAATGCTGTCTCTTATAAAAGACACTAGGACCTTACATAAGGTAGAGGTGAGACTGATTGACCTGTAGTCGCTTGGGTCGTTTTTGGAACCTTTTTTTGTATGCAGCATACATTTACCAATTTTCCAGATGTCACGTAATATGCCTTCTTCCAGAGACTTGTTAACGATTATGCATAGTGGTGTACTAATTTCTTTAGCCGCTTCCTTTAATAATCTCACTGGTATTTCATCCGGGCCGTTTCAATTTATTTTCGATGGCAATAGGTGTTATTATTATGTCTTTTAGTACAATACCATTGCTTCTGGGGCTAATGATAGGTGTAGAATGAAGATTTTTTAAGTGAACTTACTTGAGAAGGATTTGTTAAGAATGTTTGCTTTTTCATTATCATCTGTAGTCATAGTGCCGTTAGCTGGGTTACATAGCTTGCTAATTGATTCACGTAGAACTGTTTTACTCTTGACATAGTTCCAAAAAGCTTTGGGATTTCTCTTGCTTTCACTTGGTACTTTACGTTCAAATGTCTGTTTTGATTTTCTGATGCATACTGTTGCTTTGTTTCTAGCAATTTTGTAAATGGCGTAATTTGTGGTTTTTTGTGTTTCATTGTATCTTTTGTATGCCCGATTTTTGCTGTTTAGTTATTCTGTTGTGGTACGGTCAAGCCAGAGGTGCTTTTTTAATGAACAAGTATTTATTTCAATTACTGAGTTATTCATGATTAATAGAGAACGACCAAAGCGTGAGCCATTATGGTATCATGGGATAGCATCAGCCACCCGGATATAGTTCTGGTCATGCACACGCCACATTTCTTCATTAATATAACGTTATAACATGCAGGCCTTTGAATTGCCATCCATCCCTCCAACTACCACATATCTGATCTCCCTATTCATAATTCCGCACATCCGGGCATTTTAAGATCGGCGGCCATTAAATTGGGGGCAACCTTAGTACATGGTAAAGAGGAAATTCGCCCATCCAAAAATGGTGTCGCTCTCATGGGATTATGGGAAATCTGATTGTGATGACGTCATCATGATTCTATGAATATATATCGTAGGGGTATATGTGGTAGTGGGATGGATGGATGGCCGGAAATTCAAAGGCCTTTGATTATAGGCCACATTTTGATGACTGACCATGTCAGTTGTTCCACGAACCAGGTTCTTGCCTGGTACCCTGCGGTATATATGCCAGAGGAATGGTACGGGTCACCAGCCATAAACTGGGTTTGTGAAATCCGCTGATGCAGTCAGTCACCAAAACACGGCGTGGCTTGCTCTCGCCGGTTGTGGGTTCGATTCCCTGTCAATGCCAAAATACTGTAATGCCATGACTACTTGTATAACTAAGTATAATGGCTGTAAAATGTGTGGTCTATGAGATCCTGTGTGACCCTCTGTGCACACCAATCACTAACTGGGTAGCCAGTTGCAGTAATTACAGTCAAAATCAGCTACCACAGAATTCTATGCACTGTGTATCAGAAACGGACATCGTGAAAGCCTCACCGGCAAAGTAAGACTTGCAGCGTTGGTGTGGTGGAAGCATTTGTGGGCTATGATTTTTTCGTAAAGCCACGGTTTCCGGTCATGGTGGACATAAAATATTTTGGAGGCAAAATTGCCAATTATGATCTCTATCTGTAGTTGTCCTAATACTAGGCAAAATCCTAATGGATTTTGCCTATGTACGGGTCTCGTAAACATGGCTGGGTTTCACAGTCCGCAAGATTAAAATTATCCATTGATCCATTTAAAGACTGTATGTACACTATTTACATCATCTCATTTGGTCTTATAATGTCGTCTCACTGATGTAGGTCTTAAATATCTCTGCATCTGTGGCGGTGATTGTTTCTTCAGCCAGGTTGTTCCATATTGGTACAGTTCTCAGTAGAAATGAGGTACTCAACTATAATCAATTTTAATCTTATCAAGCCTACATAAATAACTGTGAAAATACAACTCAAAAGGAAAGTATTATATAGATCAATGAACTTGAAGCAATTGTTTTAGCAAGTAATAGTTAAATAGTATACTAGTCGAGTTGTCATATATTTCCGTGATGGCATCAGTACAGAAGAGTCTTGACCCACTATTGAGCGATGATTCACAAGTAGTTATAGATACACTAACAGGCTAAGGAGTAGCAGTTGGCGTGATAGCGACAACAAAACAGATGGATGGACCTGTCAACAGTGTAATAAACTATTTAGCAACAAGAAAGATTGTGTCTTGGAATGCCAGTATTGTGAACAACACTTCTGTATCAAATGCTTGAAATACAAGATAAGTGAATACGATGCTATGTCAATGGCAGAATGTATGTGGTTCTGCCAACCATGTCAGATAAAAGTAGAAAAAAACATCATCGTGGAGAAACTTATCAAGAAGAGATGTGACTTGTACCTAAAAACGTTTAATGATAGGCTTGCAAATGTTTGAACTCGTGATGGACAAAAAATGTGATGTAGCGATGGTTAAAGATATACATAGTGACAGAACAATTAAAAGTTATAGGTCTAGATAGAACCCCAAAAGTAGAGTTAGTAGTCCAGAATACAGATGCACAGAATGACATAATGGATGAAACAGTACAAGAGACGAATGATAGACGTGCACGTGAAACAAATATAGTGATATTCAAAGCACCTGAACCAAAGACAAAGCTAAAGGATGAGCGTAAGAAAGAGGACTTAAAATGACTTGATGAGCTGTGTAACAAAACGTGTAATATTAATTTGCCATTAGATGATGTAAAAACAATTCGCCTTGGTAAAAAGATGGAAGATGACAAACCAAGACCATTGCCAGTCCAATTTCCAAATGAAGAATCAAAAAAAGATCTGTTCTGAAATTTGCCAAAGCTAAGATGAGCATCAGCGCCAATAAAACACTTCAGCATTCAGCATGATCTAACACAGAAGGAAAGACAGGAATTCAAGAAACTGGATGAGGAAGCAAGAGAGAAAGAGGCTAATGCACAGGGAAACTGGCTGTTCAGGGTCAGAGACCCACCATGGGCGAGAAAAATAATAAGGATAAAACCAAGGGATTAGGCATCAGAGACGGACGTAAAAGTATAAAAAGTGTAACTTTATACGGTTCCTGCAAGTTACTCCTATTCATCATTGAATTGTATGTACACAAATGCAAACAGTTTCATTAATAAGTTCAATGAGTTCAAAATTCATGTTACGTTAAATAATTGTTTGGTAATGGCCATAACTTAGCTGAAACCCAAGCACCACCGTTATATCTTAAACCCTGCAGAACTATCATTAGAGGACTACGACATGTTTCATGAAAATATCTCAAACAACGTAGGACTAGGCATAATTCTGTACATCTATAAATCATTAATGGAATTTCAGTACACGCCAGCAACTTTAAGCTACCTAGAATCAGTTTGGGTAGACATTTAAACTAGGTAGGACAGACAAACTATCAATTGGATGCATCTACCGAAGTTCCTGTAGTAACTGAAAATAATGGACATTTAAAACGAAGTTATCCGACACTTTGCAGGCCAAGGATATTCACACTTACTGATAGTCGGAGATTTCAACTATCCCTTGATTAGTTGAAATGATTGGAGCACGAAAACCGATAGTACAGAAAGCGAGGAATTCAAATTTATAGAGTGTATTAGAGACACCTTTCTATTCCAGCAGTGACAAAAGTAAGTAGAGGAAGAGTGAATAACATTCCTAATACTCTGGACTTAGTCTTTACAGATGAATAAGGTATGGTGAATGAAATTGTATACGACAGCCCCCTTGGAAAAAGTGACTATTCAGTACTTCAGTTGTTATTACACCACAAAAACATCTTGACCGTTCAATCACTACTTGCTAAATCAATTACTATGCATTTAGCCACCAGAATAAGATTTTTATGCTCGCTTACATACCTCCATATGCCGATTCCTATTCATAATACCCTCATCCAGGCTACTGGTAGGGTACACCCCCAGCATATGCCCTGAAAGAGACTGGCACCAGTCTGTACTCACTCCTTGGTGACACCTATCACTAAGCATGCCCGCGCATGCGCAATAGAGCCCAAATAGGAAACTGATTCACTTTTCAAATATTCTGCGAACAGAACAGTTGGCCATATCCAGCTTAAGCTTTTATAGCTTTGCGCTGAAGTTCAGCTTACAACTGTGAGCGTTATTTGATACAGGATTATGCCTACCATGAAATCTATCCTGCCTAAGTTATGTTTAATGTATATTTTGTGGTGTTTTTGAGGTTCTTAACTCTTTTCATATGAGTTACCGATTTTCGTGACAATATACCCGTTTTCGAGGTAGCCATTAACATGCCTATTTATTATCATCATCATTGCTTGAAAACCCTTATTACTCACTCATTTCTTACTAGTTTTAGTGCATATACGTTATCTTTGGAAATTATCGTGAAATCTGTTGGTCTTTCAATGAGATAGTCAAATCCGTTTTTCCTGCCTTTTGTAAGAATGCTTTGTATTCTTTAGCTAAGTCTCCTATTTAGAGAATTTGCCTAAGTTTTCTTTTTGGAGCTGTTGCTTCATTTTCTAATTTATTTTGTTTTTAGGAGTAATATCATCTGAGAAAGTGAAATGTACATCTTCCAAGTGCGATCGTCGGTACTCTAAGGATTTTCGGGGACACGTATGTCTCAAGTGTACGATATGTTCTCCGCTCAAGATGTGTGGGATTTTCAAGGGCTGGTCTTTAAGCATTTCGAAAGCCTTTTTCAAACATTTTCCATCTAAGACCGTTTTGCCTTCTGATCGCTACCCCTCCGTTGCTGAAAAATCTACGTCAGTCTCTTTTTCGAACTCTACTGTTTCGTCTGCGCCAGCAATGGAGGGGGGAAGACTTCCTCCTCTAATTCTGATGCCGTTATGGCGCTTTTTGCTCGATTTGAATCGTTTGCGATAGTCCTTACTCAATCTTTAGATGAGCGGATTTCCTCTGCCATTCGCGCGTCCAAAGAGGAATCGTCAGAGGCAGACGATAGTCGGAAGTCTAGCGGGCATGCTCGCAAATGGGGGAAACCCACTTCCCTCACGTCAAGACAGTAATTACTGTACGTTCTCCGAAATCGAAATCCAAAGAGACGAAGAAGAAGTCCGCTAAAGTCAGAGGGCAAAGACCACATATGCCTTGAGGGGGGCATTACTCTCATGCAGTGGTGTCGGTGGCGGAAGTCACCGATAAATCGTCCCATGCCAAGGTTAATTTCTCCGTCATTCCAGTTCCCAGTAATGTAAAGAGATCTCCGATCTCTACGTCTGCTCCCGTTATAACTTCCGGCTTGTCCGGACATAAAGGTTATATATCCTGTATATCTTCTGGTTTTACCGGTCATCCGGATCTGAGCTCTGTGATGACTTCCGGCTTGGCCGGACATCCGGGGTCTCAAGATCATCTCGCATTTTCGACATCCGGTAGACAGTTTTCCGCTTCCGGTTCTGGCTTTTCCGCTTCCGTTTCCGGTAATAGCTCATCCGTTCCCGGTTTGAGAGGTGCTTTTCCAGATCTGCTAGATCTGGCTAAGCATCCATCTTCCATTTCCGGTTTGTCAGTTACTTCTGGTGTAGTCAATCTTCACGGTCAAGATCCGGTTAAGACTATTTCTCATAGTCAACTTACGCCAATGATTTCAGGTTCTTCTTCCGGGAGTAATTTTCGCACTTCCGGTTATGAGTTGTCTGATCATTCAAACTCATCTTCTAATCGGTTGCCTTTTTCGGATGCGCCCTTGGTTAATCAAGATTTTATTTTGGAAAATAGTAATTTTGTTATCTCTGGTTATTCTCCATCTCGCATTGGAGTTAGATCTGATTCAAATTATTTTCGCACTTTTCCGCATCAGGATTTAATTAGTTATGGTAAAAGCCAGGATTTTGATTTTTCTTCGTCGCTCTCTCAGTCAGTTTCTGTGCTTTCTTCTTCTGGTTTTGTTCCTCCTTCTTTTCGTGATGTGCTGTCAAGTGCTCCCTCCTCTGTTTCCGGACCTTCTCGTTCTTCTTCTTTAGTTCAGGGAGATAGGTTTGTTCCTTCTTCTTCTTCTTCTTCTTCTTCTTCTTCATCTGCTGTCAGCTAGAGATTTTTCTTCCGGTCATGTCTCCAAGTCTTCTTCTCTTTTCCAGTCCTCGGCTATTCCTCCTCCTCGGGGTTTTCCCGCCTTCCTTCTTCTTTACCTCCCAGTCTTTGTTCTTCGGATCATGTTTTCTCTTCCTCTTCTTCCTTCTAATTCTTCTCTTCCTCCTCCTTCTTCTTCTTCTTCTTCAGCTTTTGATCATCTAGATCCTATAGTGTCTGTCTTGCTTTCTCCATAATTAGAGTTTCAAATTGTAGACTCTGATTTAGACATTTCCTTGTTTTTTGTAGTCCGAGATTCTTCTCTCAATCGCTCTTTCGTAACAGCTAGATTTTCTATTCTTTCTCGGTTTTCTGCGAGTGGTTTGGGTCAATATTCTTTGGTCGCTGGTCAGAGGAATGATGTTGATTCCATTCCTTCTGATCAGGTTTCCTCTGTTTCCGAATCTTTGTCTGTTTTCTCCTCACGTTTCTAGAAGTTCTTGTTCTCCTGCTTCTTTGAGGAATTTAGATTCTTTCGCCTCTTTTGATTCTAATTTTTGCTCCCCTTCATCTCCTTTACCTTCTGCGCTTTCAATTCCTAGATCAGTCAGGGCCAGGGATCTGAAGAGGTTTTACCCGGTCAGGGCCTCTTCAGATGATTGGTCCATGACTCATCAATGGATTGCATCTAGTCTTTCTCTCCCTCTTAAGGATGAGTTTTCTATTGACCCGCCTTCTTTTGTGTCCGGGCTTTCCTCTTCTGATCCTTTCTGTTCTCCTCATCTTCTTCCAGTCGACAATTTGGTAGTCGATATGTTGGATTTTTACGTGAATGAGGTTCATTCAAAGGATTTTTCGCTCACTCCTAAACTTGATTCTCCAGTTCAGGTTCCCAAGGAGGATTTTCTAAGTGACCTCCACTTAATCTCTCAATTGCCCTACGTGGGAGGTTCTTTCTTCCAATTTAAAGGATTCCGCAAAGGTTGAGTCTTCTTCTGACCTTTTTAAATGGGAATCGGTATGCAGGGCCCGGCTTAAATCTGCTAATTTTCTAGCTCTTTTTTCGGAATCTGTACTTACGGCTCAGGAGAGAGGTGATCAGGTCCCTCCTGAGGTCTTTCGTTCTTTGGCTGACGTCTCTAGAGGCTCCTTTAACTCTGTCTGTAGGTCTTTAGGCTTCATTACCTTGAAGAGAAGAGCTCGAAAGCTGACCGAAGTTAATATTTTGAGTACTTTTAGGAGTAATCGCGTATCGGCTCCTCCTTTTGGCCAGGATGTGTTTGGTCAGTCTTCTTCCAGTATTCTTCGTTCTGAATCTGAGCATCTTAGATCTGCCAGGGATCTTTGTGATCAGATTTCTATTTTGAAACCTGTTAAGAGAGACTCTTCCTCCGTCATTCTTCTCCCAGGAGGAAGAGTCTCAGGCCTGACGAGTTTGGTGCTTATCCCTCTAGGATAATTACCAACTCTAACCTTTCCTCTAGTTCCCAGGCCTGATCCGTGGATGAGGATCGATTTGAGTCCATCTGTTCTCATTGTCCTAGATCCCAAGTCCGGCAGGCCCCTCCTTTTCAGGCGAGAAGGGGACAGTCTTATTCCCGTGGACCTAGATCTAGTTCTAAGGGTCGTTTCTTTAGAGGCTTCCAGAGTAAAATAGTTTGACGGGATGACCTTTGGCCGGCTAGGCCTAAGCCTTTCTCCTTCGATCAATACTCACCATTCTATTACTTCTGATACAGCTAGCCTGGATAGCTGGGCCCTAGGACTATAGACTTAGTAAGCTTTACCGACTCCTGCAACCAGGTACTCAGCTCCCATCTGCCGAGTACCCGTTTGCCATGAAGCTCATTCTTGTTTGCATAGCAACAAGAGACACATGCTTTTTTGCAGTTGGAAGTCTTGAGATTATATTATGTCTTTTTTCTGTGTAATTGTGATAGCTTTGTGCGCTCGCTAAGGATATATTGGATTACCATGGATGCAGCCGATGATAACCATGTTATTCCATAGTTAAAAGACTTAGGTCTTCAAAATTTCATCTGTGTTCCAATTTCTAACCCCAAAGAATCTGGGACATGTGTTAACAACGAAATATGCCAGATTGATCGCCTTCCTTTAAACCCCAACAGGCGATCGGCAGATATGAAATAAGGTGTTGGCTTGACGGTGTTTTAACACGAAAATCGGTTGACGTCGTTCTCCGTAAGATCCGAGCGGGTGACGTCACACCCGTGTTGTTCGGATGTTTATGTGAAGAAAATGTTTCATTAATTCGCGCATCTAATTCTAGGTGCTGCGTACTTTAATTGGTACCAGAAAAAACTTGATGGGCTCTGTCTCTCTGCGGCCACCTCCGGGTGGTCCAGTAGCGGTGGCCGGTCCGTCAGGCTTGGGAGTCGTCCGCCAGGATGGCTCCACGGTTTCCTCGTCTAGTGATGACTCTTCGGGGTCTGAAGATGAGGAAGCCGAGTAGGAGAGTTTGCTGCGGCCTGTAATGCCGCGGGTGGAGAGCATGGAGGTCGATTCCGTCCTGGACGGAACCGTCCTCCATCTGTCTGGCTTGGCGTTGAGGCCACTCCGGTACCGGGCACCGGTCCTGTGATGGTTGGTTTGCTGCAGTGACGGGTGTGGCTGGCCAAGCATGGTACTCACCTATCTCGCCAGGTCCGGCGGTCAGACATGGGGTGCCGTTGGCGCCCGTGTTTGGCCACTGTTCTTCAACCGCTGCGGAAAACCGTGCGGGCCTACTCCATGGACTGGTGTGTTCCATGGGGTGGCGGCGGAACCATATGGTACCAGAGTTCCTGGCGTATCAGCAATGGCTCCTTACCGGGAGGCCGTTGCTGGTAGGGCGGTGAACATGTCAACGGGTGACGTGTTCACGGCTGTGTCCTCCTCGGAGACAGATTGCTCTGGCTTGGCTAGCCCGTCTGTGGTTTCGACCACGGCCGAGGAGGATGCACAACGTCCATCGGTGGCATCGATTAGGACGGGGATCTTGCCCGCAGCCTGGATCCAGTCTATTGGACAGGATCCAAGGTTTATGAAGTTGCTTGATAGCAAACAACTCCTGACCAAGCGCCAGCTTCTTGCGGCCTCCAGGGAGGTGCTGGCGAGGTGTCGTATTCCACAGGGGGTGGGGTGAATAAGACAGGTATGGTGTAGTCCCGTCGGTCACCGAGGATGACCGCTGGGTACTGTGTGTCCAGAGTGCTGAAGCGGGTGGCCCCGCCCCGACACTGGTGGACAAAGCTCAGGTACACCATGATGAAGTCCTGTCCCTATGTGATGAGGGGATGAGGGCAGCAATGAGTGCTGTCAACCACTCTTGTCGCCTTCTTCAGTCGGTGTGGGCTGAAGCTGGGGCAGGCCAACCCTGTGCCACCTGGGGTGCTTTTGTGCGTTGATGACGGCCTGGTGCTGTCTAGGGACGCATTGGCACGGATGCAGGCGCGTGTGACTAAGTCCAGGAGGCAGATGTCCTTGACCATATGCGTCCAGCTACTGCCGTCAGGGAGCGTCTTCTTGGGACGCCCCTGACAGGCCCTAGCATCTTTGGTGGCCAAGCGCAGGCCATCTTAGAGGACACTGCCAGCATTGAGCAGAATCGGTTGGCAGTTAATCTAGAGCTAGTGCGTCAAGCGCACGCACTAGGGGCTGTAGCCAAGCTGCTAACCGGGCAACCTTCTAAGAAGCAGACAAAGCACAAAAGCAAGGCAAAAGCTAAGCCTAGTGCTGCTTCTGCTTCTACTGGGTTTTCTCAGCCGCCTCTGGCGAAGAAGGCCAAGAAGGTTGTGGAGGCCCCTACAGTGTTGCTCCTGATCGCCCTAGAGGCGGGAAGGGTAAGTCCTCTAAGGGCGGAAAGAAGGGAGCGGATCGTACCGGAGGGTATGAGGGCTCCCTTCGTATCTGCCTGGATCGCACCTGTTAGACCAGCCAAGCCAAGCCAAGACCAAAATGGTTCTCACTCTCTCTCGTCAAGAGAGGGGGGGAGCGGTTCGCGATCCAGACACCCCCATTGGGCGTCGATGCGTCTATAGTGGGTGGAAGGCGCATGCGTTTCGTCGAGGCCTGGCGAGGTGTGACATCAGACAGTCTGGATCTGGGATGGTTATCCCAGGGGTACATGCCGGACTGGTGGGATTTTCCACCACAGAATCTGTCTTTGGCACCTGTCTGGACACCCGTACCAAGGGAACCAGACAAGTTAGAAGCCATTCAAAACGAAGTGTCCGGTTTGCTTCTGAAGGGAGCAATAAAACCAGCAAACCGGAACACTCCAGGCTTCTATTCAAACGTTCCTTATCCCCAAGAGCACAGGGAGATGGAGACCCGTACTCAATCTCAGGCCATTAAATTGGTTTATCCATACGCCTCGGTTTCAGATGGAAACTCCGAGGTCGGTAATGGCATGATTGAGGAAGGGAATGTGGTGTGTATCGATCGATCTGAAAGATGCATATTTCCACATTCCAATGAACAGGAGTTGTCACAGGTTTCTGAGATTTGCGTTTCAGAATCAGGTATGGGAGTGTATAGTCCTCCCATTCGGCCTGTCGACAGCTCCATGGGTTTTCACAAGAGTGGTCCTTGCGGTGACAGCATATCTCAGAAAAGAGAACGTGGCGCTACACACCTACATAGACGATTGGCTGATCAAAGCAGACACATCAGTCAGGTTAGAGGTGGATACTGCTCTGACTCTGAAGTTGCTTTCAGATCTAGGCTGGATAGTCAACAAGGAGAAATCCGAGTTGAAACCCACTCAACATTTCGTTTATTTAGAGATGCGATTCGATCTCGAGGAGGGCAGGGTTTACCCGTCAGAGCCCAGAGTGGTGTCTCTGTTAGCCATCCTCAAGTGTTTTCGATTGGGAAACCACATTCAGGTGAGGCGGTTTCTTCAGATGATGGTCTCTATGGAGCAGGTAATCCTGTACGCTGCTCTAATGCGAAGACCTATCCAGTTGTATCTGATGTCTCTGTGGAAATAGATAACAGAACCCCTGTCAAAACTGGTGCCAGTTTTGGAGCCAATAATGTCGCATCTTGTATGGTGGAAAAAGCGTCAGAATCTCCTAGTAGGAGTTTCGCTGCACCTACCCCACTCCCAGCTGTCCGTGTACACGGATGCATCGCTGGAGGGATGGGGGGCCTGCCTGGGAGAACACCAGTTCTCCTTCGATCAATACTCACCATTCTGTTACTTCTGTTACTTCTGATATATACAGCTGGCCCTGACAGCGGCTCTAGGATTTTAGACTTAGAAAGCTTTACCGACTCCTGGGAACCGGGTACTCGGCTCCCAACTGCCGAGTACCCGTTTACCATAGAGCTCATTCTTGTTTGCATAGCGACAAGAGCAATACATGCTTTTTGCATTAAGGATTTTAGTGTTTTAAAATAAGCTAAGTCTTTAATCAGTGATAGTTTGTGTGTTCTGAAAGGATTAACTAAGGACTATGGAGAATACCGCCCAAGACAACCAGGTTGTATTGTTCTTTATTATCCATAGTTAAAAGACTTAGGTCTCTAAATTTCGTTGTGTCGCATGTTCCAATTTCTGACCCCATAGAATCTGGGACGTGTGCTAACAACGATATATGCCAGACGATCGCCTTCTTTAAACCCCAACAGGCGATCGGCAGATATGAAAATAGGTGTTTGCTACGGTATTTCTAACACGAATATCGGCTGACGTCGTTCTCCGTAGAATCCGAGCGGGTGACGTCACACCCGGTCGCTCGGATGTTTATGTGAAGAAAAATTTTTCATTAATTCGCGCATCTTATTCTGGGTGCTGCGTACTAAAAATGGTACCGGAAACTTTAGAATGATCAAGTTTATGTGCGATCACGATCGGTTTGCAATGATCGGTGGTTTCAAAATTCTTTAGTAGATGTGTGGTCTGCGGTTTTACCGTGTGAGACCGCAGTTTTGTTATACATTTTGTTGTTTTCTTCACATATCGTGCTGCGTTCGTTAGGAGTATAATTTATATTGATTAGTAAATATACCCTGAATGCTATGCGATATGATTCCTGGAGCCGTTACACATCCTGGAGGATCTATTATGGGTGTGTTGTGCCCGCCGCGTACTTGTCGTCATAATCAATGCGATCGTTGTTGTAACGTGGTGGGGTGGGGTGCGGGGAGGTTACGGTTAATTTATGAGTCAAATTATTTGAAAATTAATTGTCTGCCTTCCATCCGGGTCTCGTTCCGCTTGTTTATTGTAGGTTTGTGCTTATTTTATAGGCCAAGCCAGCCCCGCCATCATGTGACGACTGCCATAAGCTTGTCCGTGTAATGTTCAAGGACCATGTCTGTTTTAGGTGTGCCCTGTGTAATATAGATCATAGGTGTAATGTTTGTGCAGTGTGGTCCGTCGAAACGATGGTTAAGTTCCTTGCCCAGAAGGACTTGGCTGGGTCTGACGCGGGGTCAGGCGGTCCGAGAGTAAATCGTGGAGCGCCCGGTTCGGCCGGTGCGGGTGCTCTACGTCCCCAGCTGGAGGTGGCGGAGATGGCACCGCCGGCGTGGTTTGGTCCGGCTCTGCAGGGTTTTTCTGCATAGCGTTCTAACCATGCTGGTGTCGTCCCAAAGGTTGGGGGGCAGTTTCTCCCCATGCCTGGTACGGATCCTGTCCTCGGACAGGATTCTGGACTGGTTACCGAGGGGGCCGTCTCGTACGGCCCCCTGGCAGTCCCGTCTGGCTTCGGCCAGACAGCTTTCTGTTTCTCTGCGGCCACCTCCGGGTGGTCCAGTAGCGGTGGCCGGTCCGTCAGGTGTGCGAGCCGTCCGCCAGGACGGTTCCACGGTTGACTCGTCTAGTGACGACTCTTCGTCTCGGGCACATGGACTCTCCCGGAGAGTCAGCTGCATATCAATCTGTTGGAAATGATGGCAGTGGAACTGGCGTTGGAAGAGTTCCTTCCGATGATCAGGGGCAGGGTGATATTGATACGGTCGGTCAATTCGACAGTAGTATCATATATAAATCGCCAAGGCGGGACCAGGTCGCCCACTCTGTGTATCAGGGTGTCGCACTTGATTCAATGGTGCAGGAATTACTCGGTTGTTTTGAAAGCAGCTCGTATCCTGGCCGATTGAACATTCTGGCGGATGCTTTGTCTCGCAGACAGAGAATCCTGCCAACAGAATGGTCCCTCAACCCTCCAGTTCTGCGACGGATCTTCGAGCATTGGGGCAAATCCAACGTGGACTTGTTCGCCACAAAGGAAAATGCTCAAATCATGACATATGTCTCGCCGATTACAGATCCAAATGCCGTCGATACAGACGCTCTGGCGATAAGCTGGAGAGGGATGCACGCTTACGCGTACCCACCCACCATTCTTCTACCGAAGGTTTTGGTGAAGGTCAGGGAGGAACCGTGTCTGGTCCTGCTAATAGCGCCGTATTGGCCGAGCAGGGCGTGGTTCACGGATCTTCTAGATCTGCTGGTGGAAAATCCTGTGCAGTTGCCCGAGATTCCGAACATAATCTCCCAGGCCAAGGGACGCTTCCTACACGAGCGTCCCGAAATGTTCAATGACTGCGTGGATGTTATCAAACAACGTTCCACGTCGGAAGGCTTTTCTCGACAGGCTGCTGATTTCATCGCGGCTGCGAGAAGGAGGTCAACCTTCAAGTCATATAACAACAAGGTTAACAGATTTGCAGACTGGTGTGAAGAAAAGGGTATTGATACCTTTCAATCCACTATCAGCAAATAGCAGACTTTCTCTGTGAGCTGTTCTTTTGAGGACTAGCTCCCGTCACAGTTGCTGGATGCAAGTCAGCTTTGGCATCAGTTATCCCTTGTCTAGCCAACAGGGATAGTCCAGAGGTGGCCCAGTTAAATGTGATGTTGAAGGGAATGAGCAATCTCCGACCGAGACAACCGGTAGTCATTCCAGCCTGGAGTCTATCTTTAGTGCTTAATGTACTGGCCAAGCACCCTTTCGATTTTCGAACCGTTGTGTTCGGCTAGTCTAAAGCATTTGACTCTAAAGGCAGTCTTTCTATTGGCAGCTTCCTCAGCTAGAAGGCGCAGTGAGATCCATGCACTTTCAGCAGAGAAGGACAAATTTATTGTCTCCGGAGAGGGTCTGCGTCTACTGCCAAGAGCAGAGTTTATGTCAAAGAATCAATCAGATATCCCGGCAAACCGATCATTATACCGAAACTAACTAGGTTTGATCGTGACGCCAGTGTCTGGTGCCCAGTCCGTGCTTTGACTAAGTCCAAAAAACGGACAGACTCGTTACGGTCGAATGATAGACATCTGTGGATCTGCCATAAGAAGCCATATGGCGCCGCATCCATGGATTCTATCTCTCGTTGGGTAGTCGAATGCATTCAGACTACCCATGAGATTGCAACTGGGCACCAGGTGCAATGCACAAGGGCACACAATGTTAGAGGAATAGCCGCCTTGACCGCCCTTTACAATGGTGTTCCGTTAGAGGATATCATGGCTGTTGCACAATGGCACTGTGAGTCCTCTTTCACAGATTATTATATGAGGGATGTGTCAGGCTCCGCCAATCCACTCGCTTTAGCTGTTTTGTGGTCGATAGTTATACGACCACACTGCTCTTCGCCCTTTTTTGGCATTTGTAACAAAGAATTAAGAAGCAGACATGGTCGAGCGAGAGGATGTCAACCAGATTGTGTCACTGATGGCCGGACAAGTTAATGGTTGGAGGCGCCCCGTCTGGAATCCAAATATCATGAGGTAATTCAAGATTGAGAGTTTTTTGTATTATGTCTATATATCATGTTCATTCATCTTATATATTCATGCTCATTCCCAGGCTAATATATGCAAAGAGCAGTTAACCCTCTTGGCATATTTGTGTTTCAGGCGAGATGCATGTTCGTGAGTTCTCGCTCTTTTCTTAATAGAAAAAAAAGGGTTGGGGGTTGGGGTGGGGGGGAGGGCAGTGATGCGAATGTGATTCGGTTCCATTAACTTGATGGTCCTTTTAGGTCTCCATTAATCAAGTTTAAGTCTAGCTGTTTCTCCAAGGGGCAAAAGTAGCAATTGATGGCCTGCCCCTTCCCACCAGGTTACTGTCTAAATCTGGTGTATATCAGAAGTAGGCTTGCACGATATTGTCCTAGGAGGTATCACGATATATCGTGGTGAGAAAATCGTGATATTTCGATATATCGTATAGCCTATTTTATGGCATACGAATTCACGAGGTGAATTGGTCTTGGGTTGAGTTGGACTGCACGGTTTGGCTTATGTAGACATATCGGCTTCGCTATGAGTTTTCATATCAGTTTTAACTGAATATGACTTATAACTGGTAAATTTCAACAAAAACATTAAATGCAGTCGCCAAGATGCTTAAAGAAAGATCGTTAATTACACGAAAATAAGACACAATTTCCGGTTATAAATTTGTGACGCCTTAGCTTAATGTATACCCTGTCCATCACCGCAGGAGTGAAATTATTACATTGGACAACCTAAATATTGCATACTCTGTTATAATCATCATTTATTACATCAAAATTGATCCAAAAAATTTGACATTTCATGTCATCTTTGTGAAAATGTACAAATCACGTGATATTAGTAATGCACTTTAGATCCATAGATATCTAATGTTTATATCTGATCCGTATTTACCGAGTACCCGCTTACTAATAATAGTTAGCCTTCAGAAACCTCTCGGATAGTTCACCTTGCAGGCTAAAGCATGTATACCATCTCATTTAGCTATCACATTTGTGAACGCACCACCTCTTGCCTCCAAAAACAGGAGAGCATGCAGTATCACGTGATTTATATATTTTCGCAATGCCATTTATTGTAAGATTTAGGATTCATTTTGATTTTATAAGCCAAGTTTATTAAGAAATATGCACGCGATCATGGTTCTGAGGTATACAGTACGGCGGCAAGAAATTGTACTGGTAAATTGCGTTCAATTTTGTATTATTGTCCATCTTTTAAAACAATTTTAAAGAATGAACTTAACTTTTTCTTGACCTATTCCTAATATAAGCCCACCCCTCTCGCAAAGATGTTGTTTTGGAAATAAATTGGCCAGCTTGCCGCAATAGAAAGCTACGCTACAAACACATGACAAATAAGCAGAATACGGCAAGACAGTAAAATTCTCACGATATTTCGATTTTTTCAAAATCATATCGTAAAAAATTGTGGCTGAAAACAAAATCGTGATTTTCGATAATATCGGATAATCGTGCAAGCCTAATCAGAAGTAATAGAATGGTGAGTATTGATCGAAGGAGAATGAAGGAAATTTCAGTTTCCCTTTCTCCGAGATCTAACAATACTCACCATTCTATTACGGACCCAGCCTCCCAGCCCCACGGAGGCAAGCCATAGGTATCTCTTGTTTGGTGGCTATGCAAACTATATGAGCTTCATGGCAAACGGGTACTTAGCAGTTGGGAGCCGAGTACCCGGTTCCAGGAGTCGGTAAAGCTTACTACGTCTATAGTCCTAGGGCCCAGCTATCCAGGCTAGCTGTATCAGAAGTAATAGAATGGTGAGTATTGTTAGATCTCGGAGAAAGGGAAATTGACATTTCCTTCATTCTCTTTCCCCAACTTTCTCCCTTCCTCTTCCCTTGCCTTTGGATCAGTCAGTGCAGTCCTTTTGCCCAGCATGCCAGTAGAAGGGCGCCAGTCTCTGTTTTGGGAGACTTGGCAAGCCCTTGTTCAGGACTCCTGGCTCATAGATCAGATCCTCTGGGGTTATGCACCTTCCTGGATCATTCATCCTCCTCCTCTGTCTTTACTTCCCAAGTGCACTCCGATTCCTTCCAACCCGGAGAAGCTGGGAGTTTTAGAAGACGAGTTGGAGTCGATGATTTGAAGAAGGCTGTAGAAGAGGTTCCCCTATGGAGAGTAGACCCAGGCTACTACTCAACCCTTTTCCTTGTCCCCAAGAAGACTGGAGGTTGGCGTTAATCTGAAAAAGTTAGACCTAATTTTAACACCAAAATTCAAGATGGAGACCATTTCCCAGATTATCGCCAGTCTGAATCCAGGCATGTAGACCTCTTCCATAGACCTAAAGGATGCCTACTTCCACGTTCTCATCCACCCTTCAAAGGTCGGGTATGGCAATTTCGAGCCATGCCCTTCAGCCTGACCACAGCTCCTTTCTTCTTCACTCATCTAGTGTCAGCCGTGGCAGGAATCTTGCACCATCGTTCTATCCACCTTCATGTTTATATAGATGATTGGTTAGTAAAAGCAGTCTTCCTCAATTCTATCAGGAATCATTCCAGAGGTCTGCAGTCTGGCATGCAGCCTAGGTTGGATTTTAAATCGCAAAAAGTCAAGTTTGGTCCCCTCTCAAGTTTTTACCCACGTAGGCGTTTCATTCGATTTGGCTCAGGGTCTAGTTTTCCCTTCAGACCAAAGAGTAGAGGCCATTTCAGTGGCAATGGAAATTCTGTCTTCTTCCATGGTCAGAGCAATTTTCTTTCTCAGGGTGATAGGCTTGATGGTCAGCGTCGAGAGTAACATTCCTTGGGCGGCACTGATGAGAAGACCCTTTCAAATGTACTTGATGTCCCTTTGGAAGCAGTCGGTTCACTCCATTTACCATCAGATTCCAATCAGAGAACACCTAATTCCACATCTAGATTTTTGGAAGGATCGTTCTCTGCTTCTGTTGGGTGTTCCTCTGGTCAAGTCCTCCCCATAGGCGATTATTTTCACAGACGCTTCCCACGAGGGATGGGGAGCAGTCTGGGATTCCATGTCTGTTTCCGGCATTTGGTCCCTGGAGGAGTCGGCAGCTCACATCAACATCCTGAGTTGTGGGCTGTCAAGATGGCTCTCCTCTCATGGTCGGAAAGAGTGAAAGGCCTCAAAGTCTCAATTCGATCGGACTATTCGACGGTGGTCTCCTATATCAGCAGACAGGGGGAGCGAGGTCATCCCTCCTTTGTCTGGAAGTGTGGAACCTTCTCTTGTGGTGTCGCAAGAATCAAATTTTTCTAGTGTCCTCTCATGTCCCAGGCAGTCTGAATTTTCTTGCGGACCAACTGTCTCGTTCCAACAAGTTCGCCCACACAGAGTGGAAGTTAAAGAGGTCGGTTGCCAGAGCGATCTTCAAACTTATGGATCGTCCCCATGGAGATCTTTTTGCGACCTGTCTGAATGCCCAGATCTCTTTCATGTCTCCTTTTCCAGACAATCAGGCATTGGCAGTGGACGCCCTGTCTCAGTCCTGGACAGGAATGTTCCCTTATGCGGAACAACAATCCAACAATCCTGATTCTTTTGGTCTTGAGGAAGGGCAGGGACCAGATCTACGAAACTCTTCTGATAGCTCCCTTTTGGCCAAAGCAGATCTGGTTCTTGGAGCTCCTTGATCTCCTGGTAGACTTCCCTTGTCTTCTTCCAGTCTCCCCAGACCTTTTGTCTCAAGTAAGGGGCATGTGTCTTCATCCAAACCCAGGAATTTTCAGTCTGTGTGTCTGGAGAATATCAAGTGTTCGGTCCCTGAGATTAAAGTTTCTGCAAGATCTCAGGAAATTATTGATTCTGCCAGGAGGGAGTCGACCCGTAGAGTTTACAAGGGTCGACTTAAAATTTTTGAAGAATTGTGTGCAGACCATGGTTTCTTGCCTGATTCTGTTTCTATTTCCCAAGTGTTAGATTTTTTTATTTATCTCTGACTCCTTACAATTGTCTGCTAACACAGTCAGGGGGGTTATAGGTTTTCTTTGGCATCTGCGCTTCCTTGCCTTTTGAATGCTGGTGTTAAGGATACGAAGATTCTTAATGGTTTTATTAGAGGTTTGGGCAATATCCGCCCTTCGGATAACTAAGCCTTTGCCTTCCGGGAATTTGGCTCTGGTTCTTCAGGTTTGGGCAGGCCATGATTTTGAACCTATTTCTTCTATTGGCATGAAACTTTTAACTTTTAAGACCGTTTTTCTGGTTGCCTCTGCTTCTGCTAGAAGACGATCCAAAATTCATGCTTTTTCAGCTGAGGACAGATTTATAGAATCTGGGGACGGTTTAGTCTTATATCCTAGAAGGGATTTTTTATCGAAAAGACAGTCTAACCGTTACCCAGCTAAGCCGATTATTTTAAAATCTTTATCTTCCTTTTCGCCGTCTGACAGATTTTGGTGTCCTATCAAGGCATTAAAAGTTTATAAGTGTCGTACTGATTTTAAAAGATCTAATCCGTCCTATTTATGGGTTCCGTATACGGAAGAGGTAGCCAGACCAGTCTCTAAGGCCACTATTGCTTGATGGGTTTGTGAGACCATCCGTCTTTGTTATGAGATTGCTTCTCCTGATCAAATTCACCTTGCTCACATTAAGGCTCACAATGTTAGAGGGATGGCTACCTCTTTCGCTCTTTTCACTGGTTCACCTTTAGACAAAGTAATGCAGGTCGAAGGATGGAAATCTGAGTCAACTTTTACCTCTTTTTATTTAAAGGATCAGAGTGCAGCGGCCTCATTTTTTTAAGAAATATCACGATTTTAACTAAAAAAGCTGAAGACCCTTTACCAAGCACGTCCCACCAGTTTTCGTTAAGAGTGTGTGTCTGTAAGAAATGGTGAGAGTTTATCGTGTTTTATTCATTTCTTTATGTTTAAAGTTTCCTTGTTTGATAATCACTGTGTGATTGATTAAGATGCACCATTATGTTATGTTATTAACATTTGGGTAGGTTTTGATTGATTTTTATCCTTGCTTATGGATTCTCAAATCTCCACCCACCAAGGGTTAACAGCGGGGCACTGACCAAATCTACGGGTTTAGCAAGTAGTGATTGAACGGTCAAGATGTTTAGTGGCTTAATAACAACCACCAACAGACCCCCCTTGTGTGTTGGTCTGTAGTTTTATTAGCCAGTATAAAAACATACTTGCCATTCAATCACTATGACCTGGTCTCAGCCACCCCGCATGGGAATGATTTGAGAATCTATACACGATATGTGGCACTTATATTTAGAAAAGTGAATCTGTTTCCTATTTGGGCTCTCTTGCGCATGCGCGGGCATGCTTAGTGACAGGTGTCACCAAGGAGTGAGTACAGACTGGTGCCAGTCTCTTTCAGGGCATATGCTGGGGGTGTACCCTACCAGGAGCCTGGATGAGGGTATTATGAATAGGAATAGGCATATCGAGGTATGTAAGTGAACATAAAAATCTTATTCTGGTGGCTAAATGCAGAGTAATTGCTTTAGCAAGTAGTGATTGAATGGTAAGTATGTTTTTATAGTGGTTAATAAAACTACAGACCAACCCGCAAGGGGGGTTTGTTGAGGGGGTCTGTTGGGTGTTTGAATACAATTGTTACGTCGAGCTCAGTTGCTACAAGAAATTGAAATATTATTAGGGTAAAGGCGACTATATAATGTTGAAAGCAGAACTTGGAAAGGTTGATCGGGGTATGGTATTTGAGTCATGTACCGATATTAACGAAATGTGGATATGTTTTAAAGCACTTATAACTGATCTACAGACCAGATCCATTCCAAGCAAAAAGGTTACAGTTTATGGTAGGAGTAAAGGGAAATACCCACTGGACAAAGAATCTATCAAGAAAATAAAGAAGAAGCATGCTCTATGGAAAAGATTTTTGGAAACTAAAGATGCCAAGTACTACAAGGAATACTGCAAGACGAGGAACCAAATACGAAAGATAACTAGACAAATCCAGAAAACCTTTGATACCAACTTAGCTAAGGAGGCAAAGAAAACACCCAAAGTCGTGTGGAAATACATGAACTCCAGGTCCAAGATGAGCGTTTCTAACCTCGAGATCAGAGCTCCAGATAAGCAGCGTATTTGCATAAATATGCAAAAATATATTTTAAAAACCCAATTTAAATCACACTCTAGCGTCTTAAAAACGCAATCCAATTACCAAATACGTAAAATATTGAATACGTCAAGCGTATACATGTACATGATTTGTATCAATGCTCAAACGGGTATTCAGTATGTAGATTGGATCAAACCTGCAGTACTCGGTTACCATTACGCAATGATAATATGTAGTAACTTTGAAATTTCTGAGTCCAAAATTACGGATCCGCGAGTAGCAGAGGAGAATACCGAGTACTCGCTCTAAATATTGAATCTACTCACAAATTCCTGACATCACATGATTTGCAGATTTTCATGACAAATTTTTGTTATATTTTATGAAGAATTTTGGTGCAAAATCAATAATTATTACAGCATACACAATATTTATACAGTTCCACTTAATAATTTCACTCCCGAGAAAGTGGACATATATACATTAAGCATAGCTGTAAGACGGAAGTAATTTGAACCAGGGAAATGTGTCCTATTTTTGTGTTATTAAAGATCGTCAATGCACCCTGCAATGACAGTAAGCTACGCTCGTTTCGGGTGAACTGCTAATCATTATAGTTATTATAAAGAAGAATCTCAACTGAAAACGTGAATATGCTTTTGCATTTGAAAACAACCAATTTGTAGAGAATGACAAATCCATAGATCTATAAACCTTAGCATGCAACGGGGCCACTACAGTCATGACAACTATCAGCTATCAGCATTGCATATTTGAAAAAATATCTAACGCAGCAACAACCTTATGTTAATTAGTTTCCAAAATATTTAACAATGACCCATTTACTGGAGTTATTTCTCACCAAAATCTGATACATTGTAGCCAGTCGTCTAAACATAGCTCTCCTATTTCCTGGAAATTGCTGCTGCCGACTTCCTCATTACTGGGAAATCCCCAACCATGTCGTCCGCACGCTATTCAATACACAGTCAAACCTGTGTATAGTGGACACATGTCTTGGGGCCATTAAGATGGTGGTTCTTTGATACATGAACAGGTGTAATTCTTTACAAATTAAAGCATATTCTGTTGAGTATTTTGAAAATATATTACTGGAAGCTGTTGCTGCCTTAGGCCTTCCACTCATAATGAGCCTGTCATTCCATTGGTAAAATAATCATATTTAGGTCTGCAAAAGGACATTTTTATGAGAAAATGTAAATTTTCGTGAATAGATTTTAGGGTTACAGGGTGGTGGTTGGTGTGTTTGGCTGGGTTGCTCAACTAAGTAAGACACAACAATGTAAGATATTCATTTGTTTGTTTTGCTTTGGGTGCATGGTGTTTTTTTGGGTGGGGTGGGGTTGTTATTAGGGGCTCATACTGGCCGATATACATTTGACCCATAAGATTCAGAAAATGACCCCTATCTTTCACTGGTGATGGGCCACTGGCCCCACTAGATGAATTTCTTGGCAGAACCCTGCTGTAGCAACTGCCTATTACCTAAAATTTTTGACTGGAATATAGGCATCAAACCATAAAAGTCAGGTAAAATGGAAGTGAGAAAATTAGTTTGTCAATTGTCATTAATGTCATGCAGTGGCTATGTGCTACGAACATCTTTTAATGCAGTAAAGAAAACAAAACAAGGATTGCCAGTTGTTACAGACTGGCACAGTTGCCTAATTTTTAATTCAGTTCATCAGTCAAGTTAAGAAATGTGGATTCCATGTATACATCATAGTGATCATACATGTAAAATGGCATGAATGATTTGAATCACTTGACCCACTCTACATTTATATCAGAGGCAGTATAAATGTATGATAATATCAAATGATTTGATATTGTCATACTGTCTCGGATGTAAATGTAGTGAGTCAAGTGATTCTGATAGACTGATACCTTAATCAGGCTCAGAGCAGTCACAACTTACAATTGAAACATATATAAAAGATTGTTTTCACCTGGTCACTCATTACTGGGCTATAAGGCCTACTGGCTTGTCGACAGTAGACTGTCTACTTGTCGAAGTTGTCTACATGTACGTACATGTAATTACGTAAAGAATGTACATGTCAAAAAGTCATAATCATACATGTAAGTCACTTTTGAAGTTAAAAACTGTATTACTAGAAACTCTTTATAGTCTTTTTTAGTCTCTAGTAATACAAAGTTTTTTCACGTCTAAGTGGCCTCAAATACTCAATTCCTGCCACTTCCTATGAGTAAAGGTATTTTGAAATACCCAATTAATACGAAGAATACTCAATTATAATTATCCCCTGTGAGTTAAATACTCAAAAGACTAATTCTTATCTGGAGGTCTGCTCGAGATGGAGCCCAGAGATAGCAATTCACGTTTAACTACATCAGACAAGGAAAAGGCAGACGTATTAGGACAATTTTTCTCCAATTGGTTTTCCAATGAACCAGATGGAGAGATACTACGAATTACAAAGTGTCAACTCCCACTAGACAATGATATTTTAGAGGTTACAGAAAATTCTGTCCAAAAAACACTAGAAAACCTGAATAGTTGCAAGTCTCCAGGACCTGATGAAATGGATCCGTGGTTCCTAAAAGAATTAGCAATATCACTTAGTAGACCATTATATATGATATATCAAGTGCTCCCTCCTCTGTTTCTGGACCTTCTCGTTCTTCTTCTTTAGTTCAGGGAGATAGGTTTGTTCCTTCTTCTTCTTCTTCTTCTTCATCTGCTGTCAGCTAGAGATTTTTCTTCCGGTCATGTCTCCAAGTCTTCTTCTCTTTTCCAGTCCTCGGCTATTCCTCCTCCTCGGGGTTTTCCCGCCTTCCTTCTTCTTTACCTCCCAGTCTTTGTTCTTCGGATCATGTTTTCTCTTCCTCTTCTTCCTTCTAATTCTTCTCTTCCTCCTTCTTCTTCTTCTTCAGCTTTTGATCATCTAGATCCTATAGTGTCTGTCTTGCTTTCTCCATAATTAGAGTTTCAAATTGTAGACTCTGATTTAGACATTTCCTTGTTTTCTGTAGTCCGAGATTCTTCTCTCAATCGCTCTTTCGTAACAGCTAGATTTTCTATTCTTTCTAGGTTTTCTGCGAGTGGTTTGGGTCAATATTCTTTGGTCGCTGGTCAGAGGAATGATGTTGATTCCATTCCTTCTGATCAGGTTTCCTCTGTTTCCGAATCTTTGTGTGTTTTCTCCTCATGTTTCTAGAAGTTCTGGTTCTCCTGCTTCTTTGAGGAATTTAGATTCTTTCGCCTCTTTTGATTCCAATTTTTGCTCCCCTTCATCTCCTTTACCTTCTGCGCTTTCAATTCCTAGATCAGTCAGGGCCATGGATCTGAAGAGGTTTTACCCGGTCAGGGCCTCTTCAGATGATTGGTCCATGACTCATCAATGGATTGCATCTAGTCTTTCTCTCCCTCTTAAGGATGAGTTTTCTATTGACCCGCCTTCTTTTGTGTCCGGGCTTTCCTCTTCTGATCCTTCCTGTTCTCCTCATGTTCTTCCAGTCGACAATTTGGTAGTCGATATGTTGGATTTTTATGTGAATGACGTTCATTCAAAGGATTTTTCGCTCACTCCTAAACTTGATTCTCCAGTTCAGGTTCCCAAGGAGGATTTTCTAAGTGGCCTCCACTTAATCTATCAATTGCCCTACGTGGGAGGTTCTTTCTTCCAATTTAAAGGATTCCGCAAAGGTTGAGTCTTCTTCTGACCTTTTTAAATGGGAATCGGTATGCAGGGCCCGGCTTAAATCTGCTAATTTTCTAGCTCTTTTTCGGAATCTGTACTTAAGGCTCAGGAGAGAGGTGATCAGGTCCCTCCTGAGGTCTTTCGTTCTTTGGCTGACGTCTCTAGAGGCTCCTTTAACTCTGTCTGTAGGTCTTTAGGCTTCATTACCTTGAAGAGAAGAACTCGAAAACTGACCGAGGTTAATATTTTGAGTACTTTTAGGAGTAATCGCGTATCGGCTCCTCCTTTTGGCCAGGATGTGTTTGGTCAGTCTTCTTCCAGTATTCTTTGTTCTGAATCTGAGCATCTTAGATCTGCCAGGGATCTTTGTGATCAGATTTCTATTTTGAAACCTGTTAAGAGAGACTCTTCCTCCGTCATTCTTCTCCCAGGAGGAAGAGTCTCAGGCCTGACGAGTTTGGTGCTTATCCCTCTAGGATAATTACCAACTCTAACCGTTCCTCTAGTTCCCAGGCCTGATCCGTGGATGAGGATCGATTTGAGTCCATCTGTTCTCATTGTCCTAGATCCCAAGTCCGGCAGGCCCCTCCTTTTCAGGCGAGAAGGGGACAGTCTTATTCCCGTGGACCTAGATCTAGTTCTAAGGGTCGTTTCTTTAGAGGCTTCCAGAGTAAAATAGTTTGACGGGATGACCTTTGGCCGGCTAGGCCTAAGCCTTTCTCCTTCGATCAATACTCACCATTATATTACTTCTGATACAGCTAGCCTGGATAGCTGGGCCCTAGGACTATAGACTTAGTAAGCTTTACAGACTCCTGCAACCAGGTACTCGGCTCCCAACTGCCGAGTACCCGTTTGCCATGAAGCTCATTCTTGTTTGCATAGCAACAAGACACATGCTTTTTTGCAGTTGGAAGTCTTGAGATTATTTTATGTCTTTTTTCTGTGTAATTGTGGTAGCTTTGTGCGCTCTCTAAGGATATATTGGATTACCATGGATGCAGCCGATGATAACCATGTTATTCCATAGTTAAAAGACTTAGGTCTTCAAAATTTCATCTGTGTCGCATGTTCCAATTTCTAACCCCAAAGAATCTGGGAACGAAATATGCCAGATTGATCGCCTTCCTTTAAACCCCAACAGGCGATCGGCAGATATGAAATAAGGTGTTGGCTTGACGGTGTTTTAACACGAAAATCGGTTGACGTCGTTCTCCGTAAGATCCGAGCGGGTGACGTCACACCCGTGTTGTTCGGATGTTTATGTGAAGAAAATGTTTCATTAATTCGCGCATCTGATTCTAGGTGCTGCGTACTTTAATTGGTACCAGAAAAAACTTTGGAATTTTCAAGTTTTGCGTGTTATCACGATCTGTTTGCAATGATCAGTGGTTTCAAAATTCGTGATTTAGATGTGTGGTCTGCGGTTCTGGACTGGCCACCGAGGGAGCCGTCTCGTACGGCCCCCTAGCAGTCCCGTCGGGCTCTGGCCTGATGGGCTCTGTCTCTCTGCGGCCACCTCCGGGTGGTCCAGTAGCGGTGGCCGGTCCGTCAGGCTTGGGAGTCGTCCGCCAGGATGGCTCCACGGTTTCCTCGTCTAGTGACGACTCTTCGGGGTCTGAAGATGAGGAAGCCGAGTAGGAGTTTGCTGCGGCCTGTAATGCTGTGGGTGGAGAGCATGGAGGTCGATTCCGTCCTGGACGGAACCGTCCTCCATCTGTCTGGCTTGGCGTTGAGGCCACTCCGGTACCGGGCACCGGTCCTGTGATGGTTGGTTTGCTGCAGTGACGGGTGTGGCTGGCCAGGCATGGTACTCACCTATCTCGCCAGGTCCGGCGGTCCGTGTTTGGCCACAGTTCTTCAACCGCTGCGGAAAACCGTGCGGGCCTACTCCATGGACTGGTGTGTTCCATGGGGTGGCGGCGGAACCATATGGTACCAGAGTTCCTGGCGTATCAGCAATGGCTCCTTACCGGGAGGCCATTGCTGGTAGGGCGGTGAACATGTCAACGGGTGACGTGTTCACGGCTGTGTCCTCCTCGGAGACAGATTGCTCTGGCTCTAGCCCGTCTGTGGTTTCGACCACGGCCGAGGAGGATGCACCCCGTCCATCGGTGGCATCGATTAGGACGGGGATCTTGCCCGCAGCCTGGATCCAGTCTATTGGACAGGATCCAAGGTTTATGGAGTTGCTTGATACTATTTATAGCAAACAACTCCTGACCAAGGGCCAGCTTCCTGCGGCCTCCAGGGAGGTGCTGGCGAGGTGTCGTATTCCACAGGGGGGGGGGGTGAATACGACAGGTATGGTGTTGTCCCGTCAATCACCGAGGATGACCGCTGGGTACTGGGTGTCCAGAGTGCTGGAGCGGGTGGCCCCGCCCCGACACTGGTGGACAAAGCTCAGGTACACCATGATGAAGTCCTGTCCCTATGTGATGAGGGGATGAGGGCATCAATGAGTGCTGTCAACCACTCTTGTCGCCTTCTTCAGTCGGTGTGGGCTGAAGCTGGGGCAGGCCAACCCTGTGCCACCTGGGGCGCTTTTGTGCGTTAATGATGGCCTGTTGCTGTCTAGGGACGCATTGGCACGGATGCAGGCGCGTGTGACTAAGTCCAGGAGGCAGATGGTCCTTGACCATATGCGTCCAGCTACTGCCGTCAGGGAGCGTCTTCTTGGGACGCCCCTGACAGGCCCTAGCATCTTTGGTGGCCAAGCGCAGGCCATCTTAGAGGACACTGCCAGCATTGAGCAGAATCGGTTGGCAGTTAATCTAGAGCTAGTGCGTCAAGCGCACGCACTAGGGGCTGTAGCCAAGCTGCTAACCGGGCAACCTTCTAAGAAGCAGACAAAGCACAAAAGCAAGGCAAAAGCTAAGCCTAGTGCTGCTTCTGCTTCTACTGGGTTTTCTCAGCCGCCTCCGGCGAAGAAGGCCAAGAAGGTTGTGGAGGCCCCTACAGTGTTGCTCCTGATCGCCCTAGAGGCGGGAAGGGTAAGTCCTCTAAGGGCGGAAAGAAGGGAGCGGATCGTACCGGAGGGTATGAGGGCTCCCTTCGTATCTGCCTGGATCGCACCTGTTAGACCAGCCAAGCCACGCCAAGACCAAAATGGTTCTCACTCTCTCTCGTCAAGAGAGGGGGGGAGCGGTTCGCGATCCAGACACCCCCATTGGGCGTCGATGCGTCTATAGTGGGTGGAAGGCGCATGCGTTTCGTCGAGGCCTGGCGAGGTGTGACATCAGACAGTCTGGATCTGGGATGGTTATCCCAGGGGTACATGCCGGAGTGGTGGGATTTTCCACCACAGAATCTGTCTTTGGCACCTGTCTGGACACCTGTACCAAGGGAACCAGACAAGTTAGAAGCCATTCAAAACGAAGTGTCCGGTTTGCTTCTGAAGGGAGCAATAAAACCAGCAAACCGGAACACTCCAGGCTTCTATTCAAACATGTTCCTTATCCCCAAGAGCACAGGGAGATGGAGACCCGTACTCAATCTCAGGCCATTAAATTGGTTTATCCATACGCCTCGGTTTCAGATGGAAACTCCGAGGTCGGAAATGGCAGGATTGAGGAAGGGAATGTGGTGTGTATCGATCGATCTGAAAGATGCATATTTCCACATTCCAATGAACAGGAGTTGTCACAGGTTTCTGAGATTTGCGTTTCAGAATCAGGTATGGGAGTTTATAGTCCTCCCTTTCGGCCTGTCAACAGCTCCATGGGTTTTCACAAGAGTGGTCCTTGCGGTGACAGCATATCTCAGAAAAGAGAACGTGGCGCTACACACCTACATAGACGATTGGCTGATCAAAGCAGACACATCAGTCAGGTTAGAGGTGGATACTGCTCTGACTCTGAAGTTGCTTTCAGATCTAGGCTGGATAGTCAACAAGGAGAAATCCGAGTTGACACCCACTCAACATTTCGTTTATTTAGAGATGCGATTCGATCTCGAGGAGGGCAGGGTTTACCCGTCAGAGCCCAGAGTGGTGTCTCTGTTAGCCATCCTCAAGTGTTCTCGATTGGGAAACCACATTCAGGTGAGGCGGTTTCTTCAGATGATGGTCTCTATGGAGCAGGTAATCCTGTACGCTGCTCTAATGCGAAGACCTATCCAGTTGTATCTGATGTCTCTGTGGAAACAGATAACAGAACCCCTGTCAAAACTGGTGCCAGTTTTGGAGCCAATAATGTCGCATCTTGTATGGTGGAAAAAGCGTCAGAATCTCCTAGTAGGAGTTTCGCTGCACCTACCCCACTCCCAGCTGTCCGTGTACACGGATGCATCGCTGGAGGGATGGGGGGCCTGCCTGGGAGAACACCAGGTCTCGGGCACATGGACTCTCCAAGAGAGCCAGCTGCATATCAATCTGTTGGAAATGATGACTGTGGAACTGGCATTGGAAAAGTTTCTTCCAAAAGTCAGGGGCAAGGCGATATTGATACGGTCGGACAACTCGACAGTAGTATCATACATAAATCGCCAAGGTGGGACCAAGTCACCCACACTATGTATCAAAGTGTGGCACTTGATTCAATGGTGCAGGAATTACTCGGTTGTTTTGAAAGCAGCTCACATTCCTGGGCGATTGAACATTCTGGAGGATGCTTTGTCTCACAGACAGAGAATTCTGCCAACAAAATGGTCTCTCAACCCTCCAGTTCTTCACAGGATCTTCGAGCATTGGGGCAAACCCAACATGGACTTGTTCGCCACAAGTGAAAATGCTCAACTCATGACTTATGTCTCGCCGATTCCAGATCCAAATGCCGTCGATACAGACGCTCTGGCGATAAGCTGGAGAGGGATGCACGCTTACGCGTACCAACCCACCATTCTTCTACTGAAGATATTGGTGAAGATCAGGGAGGAACCGTGCCTGGTCCTGCTAATAGCACCATTTGGCCCAGCAGGGCGTGGTTCACGGATCTTCTAGATCTGCTGGTGGAAAATCCAGTGCAGTTACCCGAGATTCCGAACATAATCTCCCAGGCCAAGGGACGCTTCCTACACGAGGTGTCCCAAAATGTTCAAATTAACTGCGTGGATGTTCTCAAACAACGCTCCACGTCGGAAGGTTTTTCTCGGTAAGCTGCAGATTTCATCGCAGCTGCGAGGAGGTCAACCTTCAAGTCATATAACAACAAGGTTAACAGATTTGCAGACTGGTGTGAAGAATAGGGTATTTATCAATCCACTATTCGGCAAATAGCAGACTTTCTCTGTGGGCTGTTCTTTTCAGGACTAGCTTCTGTCACAGTTGCTGGATACAAGTCAGCTTTGGCATCAGTTATCTCTTGTCTAGCCAACAGGGATAGTCCGGAGGTGGCCCAGTTAAATGTGATGTTGAAGGGAATGAGCAATCTCTGCCCGAGACAACCGGTAGTCATTCCAGCCTGGAGTCTATCTTTAGTGCTTAATGTACTGGCCAAGCACCCTTTCGAACCGTTGCGTTCGGCTAGTCTAAAGCATTTGACTCTAAAGGCGGTTTTTCTATTGGCAGCTTCCTCAGCTAGAAGGCGCAGTGAGATCCATGCGCTTTCGGCAGAGAGGAACCGATTTATTGTTTCTGGAGAAGGCCTGCGTCTTCTGCCAAGAGCAGAGTTTATGTCAAAGAACCAATCTTTGAGATATCCCGGCAAACCGATCATTATACCGAAGTTAACTAGGTTTGATCGTGATGCCAGTGTCTGGTGCCCGGTCCGTGCTTTGACTAAGTACAAGAAACGGACTGACTCGTTACGGTCGAACGATAGACATCTGTGGATCTGCCATAAAAAGCCTTATGGCGCCGCATCCATGGATCCTATCTCTCGTTGGGTGGTCGAATGCATTCAGACTACTCACGAGATGGCGACTGGGCACCAGGTGCAGGGTGTAAGGGCACTCGATGTCAGAGGAATAGCCGCCTCGACCGCCCTTTACAATGGTGTTCCGTTAGAGGACATCATGGCCGTTGCACAATGGCACTGTGAGTCCTCATTTACGGATTACTATATGAGGGATGTGTCAGACTCAGCCAATCCACTCGCTTTAGCTGTTTTGAAACGATAGTTAGTGACCACACTGCTTTTCCCCTTTTTTCACTTTGGTAAGAAAAGAACCTAAAGCAGGCATGGTCAGGCGAGAGGATGTCAACCAGATTGTGTCACTGATGGCCGAACCGGTGAATGGTTGGAGGCGGTACGTCTGAAGTCCTGTTATCATAAGGTAATTCAATAAGTGAGAGTTTTTTGTATTATGTATATGTATCATGTTCATTCATTTTATATATTCATGCTCATTCCCAGGCTAATACATGGAATATGCAGGGAGTAGTTAACCCTCTTGGCATATTGGTGTTTTCAGGCGAGATACATGTTCGTTAGTTCTCTCCCTTTTCTTAGGAGGAAAAAGGGGGGGGGGCTGTGACGCGAATGTGATTCGGTTCCGTGAACTTGACGGTCCTTTTAGGTCTCCGGTAGTCAAGTTTGAAGTCTAAAATCTTTCTCCAAGGGGCAAAATTAGCATTTATGGCTTGCCCCTTCCCACCAGGTTACGGATCAAATCTGGTGTATATCAGAAGTAACAGAATGATGAGTATTGATCGAAGGAGAATGCAGGAAATGTTGATTTCCCTTTCTCCGAGATCTAACAATACTCACCATTCTGTTACGGACCCAGCCTCCCAGCCCCACGGAGGCAAGCCATAGTTTTCTCTTGTTTGGTGGCTATGCAAACAATATGAGCTCTATGGTAAACGGGTACTCGGCAGTTGGGAGCCGAGTACCCGGTTCCCAGGAGTCGGTAAAGCTTTCTAAGTCTATAATCCTAGAGCCGCTGTCAAGGCCAGCTGTATAGCAGAAGTAACAGAATGGTGAGTATTGTTAGATCTCGGAGAAAGGGAAATTGACATTTCCTGCAATCTCTTTCATGTCTCCTTTTCCAGACAATCAGGCATTGGCAGTGGACGCCCTGTCTCAGTCCTGGACAGGAATGTTCCCTTATGCGGAACAACAATCCAACAATCCTGATTCTTTTGGTCTTGAGGAAGGGCAGGGACCAGATCTACGAAACTCTTCTGATAACTCCCTTTTGGCCAAAGCAGATCTGGTTCGTGGAGCTCCTTGATCTCCTGGTAGACTTCCCTTGTCTTCTTCCAGTCTCCCCAGACCTTTTGTCTCAAGTAAGGGGCATGTGTCTTCATCCAAACCCAGGAATTTTCAGTCTGTGTGTCTGGAGAATATCAAGTGTTCGGTCCCTGAGATTAAAGTTTCTGCAAGATCTCAGGAAATTATTGATTCTGCCAGGAGGGAGTCGACCCGTAGAGTTTACAAGGGTCGACTTAAAATTTTTGAAGAATTGTGTGCAGACCATGGTTTCTTGACTGATTCTGTTTCTATTTCCCAAGTGTTAGATTTTTTTATTTATCTCTGACTCCTTACAATTGTCTGCTAACACAGTCAGGGGGGGTTATAGGTTTTCTTTGGCATCTGCGCTTCTTTGCCTTTTGAATGCTGGTGTTAAGGATACGAAGATTCTTAATGGTTTTATTAGAGGTTTGGGCAATATCCGCCCTTCGGATAACTAAGCCTTTGCCTTTCGGGAATTTGGCTCCGGTTCTTCAGGTTTGGGCAGGCCATGATTTTGAACCTATTTCTTCTATTGGCATGAAACTTTTAACTTTTAAGACCGTTTTTCTGGTTGCCTCTGCTTCTGCTAGAAGACGATCCGAAATTCATGCTTTTTCAGCTGAGGACAGATTTATAGAATCTGGGGACGGTTTAGTCTTATATCCTAGAAGGGATTTTTTATCGAAAAGACAGTCTAACCGTTACCCAGCTAAGCCGATTATTTTAAAATCTTTATCTTCCTTTTCGCCGACTGACAGATTTTGGTGTCCTATCAAGGCATTAAAAGTTTATAAGCGTCGTACTGATTTTAAAAGATCTAATCCGTCCTATTTATGGGTTCCGTATACGGAAGAGGTAGCCAGACCAGTCTCTAAGGCCACTATTGCTTGATGGATTTGTGAGACCATCCGTCTTTGTTATGAGATTGCTTCTCCTGATCAAATTCACCTTGCTCACATTAAGGCTCATAATGTTAGAGGGATGGCTACCTCTTTCGCTCTTTTCACTGGCTCACCTTTAGACAAAGTAATGCAGGTCGAAGGATGGAAATCTGAGTCAACTTTTACCTCTTTCTATTTAAAGGATCAGAGTGCAGCGGCCTCCTTTTTTTAAGAAATATCACGATTTTAACTAAAAAAGCTGAAGACCCTTTACCAAGCACGTCCCACCAGTTTTCGTTAAGAGTGTGTGTCTGTAAGAAATGGTGAGAGTTTATCGTGTTTTATTCATTTCTTTATGTTTAAAGTTTCCTTGTTTGATAATCACTGTGTGATTGATTAAGATGCACCATTATGTTATGTTATTAACATTTGGGTAGGTTTTGATTGATTTTTATCCTTGCTTATGGATTCTCAAATCTCCACCCACCAAGGGTTAACAGTGGGGCACTGACCAAATCTACGGGTTTAGCAAGTAGTGATTGAACGGTCAAGATGTTTAGTGGCTTAATAACAACCACCAACAGACCCCCCCTTGTGTGTTGGTCTGTAGTTTTATTAGCCAGTATAAAAACATACTTGCCATTCAATCACTATGACCCGGTCTCAGCCACCCCGCATGGGAATGATTTGAGAATCTATACACGATATGTGGCACTTAAATTTAGAAAAGTGAATCTGTTTCCTATTTGGGCTCTCTTGCGCATGCGCGGGCATGCTTAGTGACAGGTGTCACCAAGGAGTGAGTACAGACTGGTGCCAGTCTCTTTCAGGGCATATGCTGGGGGTGTACCCTACCAGTAGCCTGGATGAGGATATTATGAATAGGAATAGGCATATGGAGGTATGTAAGTGAGCATAAAAATCTTATTCTGGTGGCTAAATGCAGAGTAATTGCTTTAGCAAGTAGTGATTGAATGGTAAGTATGTTTTTATAGTGGTTAATAAAACTACAGACCAACCCGCAAGGGGGGTTTGTTGAGGGGGTCTGTTGGGTGTTTGAATACAATTGTTACGTCGAGCTCAGTTGCTACAAGAAATTGAAATATTATTAGGGTAAAGGCGACTATATAATGTTGAAAGCAGAACTTGGAAAGGTTGATCGGGGTATGGTATTTGAGTCATGTACCGATATTAACGAAATGTGGATATGTTTTAAAGCACTTATAACTGATCTACAGACCAGATCCATTCCAAGCAAAAAGGTTACAGTTTATGGTAGGAGTAAAGGGAAATACCCACTGGACAAAGAATCTATCAAGAAAATAAAGAAGAAGCATGCTCTATGGAAAAGATTTTTGGAAACTAAAGATGCCAAGTACTACAAGGAATACTGCAAGACGAGGAACCAAATACGAAAGATAACTAGACAAATCCAGAAAACCTTTGATACCAACTTAGCTAAGGAGGCAAAGAAAACCCCCAAAGTCATGTGGAAATACATGAACTCCAGGTCCAAGATGAGCGTTTCTAACCTCGAGATCAGAGCTCCAGATAAGCAGCGTATTTGCATAAATATGCAAAAATATATTTTAAAAACCCAATTTAAATCACACTCTAGCGTCTTAAAAACGCAATCCAATTACCAAATACGTAAAATATTGAATACGTCAAGCGTATACATGTACATGATTTGTATCAATGCTCAAACGGGTATTCAGTATGTAGATCGGATCAAACCTGCAGTACTCGGTTACCATTACGCAATGATAATATGTAGTAATTTTGAAATTTCTGAGTCCAAAATTACGGATCCGCGAGTAGCAGAGGAGAATACCGAGTACTCGCTCTAAATATTGAATCTACTCACAAATTCCTGACATCACATGATTTGCAGATTTTCATGACAAATTTTTGTTATATTTTATGAAGAATTTTGGTGCAAAATCAATGATTATTACAGCATACACAATATTTATACGGTTCCACTTAATAATTTCACTCCCGAGAAAGTGGACATATATACATTAAGCATAGCTGTAAGACGGAAGTAATTTGAACCAGGGAAATGTGTCCTATTTTTGTGTTATTAAAGATCGTCAATGCACCCTGCAATGACAGTAAGCTACGCTCGTTTCGGGTGAACTGCTAATCATTATAGTTATTATAAAGAAGAATCTCAACTGAAAACGTGAATATGCTTTTGCATTTGAAAACAACCAATTTGTAGAGAATGACAAATCCATAGATCTATAAACCTTAGATAGCATGCAACGGGGCCACTACAGTCATGACAACTATCAGCTATCAGCATTGCATATTTGAAAAAATATCTAACGCAGCAACAACCTTATGTTAATTAGTTTCCAAAATATTTAACAATGACCCATTTACTGGAGTTATTTCTCACCAAAATCTGATACATTGTAGCCAGTCGTCTAAACATAGCTCTCCTATTTCCTGGAAATTGCTGCTGCCGACTTCCTCATTACTGGGAAATCCCCAACCATGTCGTCTGCACGCTATTCAATACACAGTCAAACCTGTGTATAGTGGACACATGTCTTGGGGCCATTAAGATGGTGGTTCTTTGATACATGAACAGGTGTAATTCTTTACAAATTAAAGCATATTCTGTTGAGTATTTTGAAAATATATTACTGGAAGCTGTTGCTGCCTTAGGCCTTCCACTCATAATGAGCCTGTCATTCCATTGGTAAAATAATCATATTTAGGTCTGCAAAAGGACATTTTTATGAGAAAATGTAAATTTTCGTGAATAGATTTTAGGATTACAGGGTGGTGGTTGGTGGGTTTGGCTGGGTTGCTCAACTAAGTAAGACACAACAATGTAAGATATTCATTTGTTTGTTTTGCTTTGGGTGCATGGTGTTTTTTTGGGTGGGGTGCGGTTGTTGTTAGGGGCTCATACTGGCCGATATACATTTGACCCATAAGATTCAGAAAATGACCCCTATCTTTCACTGGTGATGGGCCACTGGCCCCACTAGATGAATTTCTTGGCAGAACCCTGCTGTAGCAACTGCCTATGACCTAAAATTTTTGACTGGAATATAGGCATCAGACCATAAAAGTCAGGTAAAATGGAAGTGAGAAAATTAGTTTGTCAGTTGTCATTAATGTCATGCAGTGGCTATGTGCTAGGAACATCTTTTAATGCAGTAAAGAAAACAAAACAAGGATTGCCAGTTGTTACAGACTGGCACAGTTGCCTAATTTTTAATTCAATTCATCAGTCAAGTTAAGAAATGTGGATTCCATGTATACATCATAGTGATCATACATGTAAAATGGCATGAATGATTTGAATCACTTGACCCACTCTACATTTATATCAGAGGCAGTATAAATGTATGATAATATCAAATGATTTGATATTGTCATACTGTCTCGGATGTAAATGTAGTGAGTCAAGTGATTCTGATAGACTGATACCTTAATCAGGCTCAGAGCAGTCACAACTTACAATTAAAACATATATAAAAGATTGTTTTCACCTGGTCACTCATTACTGGGCTATAAGGCCTACTGGCTTGTCGACAGTAGACTGTCTACTTGTCGAAGTTGTCTACATGTACGTACATGTAATTACGTAAAGAATGTACATGTCAAAAAGTCATAATCATACATGTAAGTCACTTTTGAAGTTAAAAACTATATTACTAGAGACTCTTTATAGTCTTTTTTTAGTCTCTAGTAATACAAAGTTTTTTCACGTCTAAGTGGCCTCAAATACTCAATTCCTGCCACTTCCTATGAGTAAAGGTATTTTGAAATACCCAATTAATACGAAGAATACTCAATTATAATTATCCCCTGTGAGTTAAATACTCAAAAGACTAATTCTTATCTGGAGGTCTGCTCGAGATGGAGCCCAGAGATAGCAATTCACGTTTAACTACATCAGACAAGGAAAAGGCAGACGTATTAGGAAAATTTTTCTCCAATTGTTTTTCCAATGAAACAGACGGAGAGATACTACGAATTACAAAGTGTCAACTCCCACTAGACAATGATATTTTAGAGGTTACAGAAAATTCTGTCCAAAAAACACTAGAAAACCTGAATAGTTGCAAGTCTCCAGGACCTGATGAAATGGATCCGTGGTTCCTAAAAGAATTAGCAATATCACTTAGTAGACCATTATATATGATATATAACTATAATTTGAGGTCAAAAGAACTACCAGAAGAATGAAAACAAAGGAAAATCTCAGCAATTTTCAAAAAAGGAATCCGCAAATTGGCAGGTAACTATAGACCTGTTAGCCTAACCAGTGTGGCGTGTACATGTATGGAGCAGATTATTAGGGACTGTAATAAACCATATGACGGATAACAAACTCCTAAGCACCCAACAGTTCAGATTTGTAAAAGGAAGATCAACAGTCTTACAACTCCTACACGTAATGGATTCGTGGACAGAAACCCTAGACAAGAGAGAGTCGGTCTACACAGTATACCTAGATTGTAGGCTAGTAGGGAAACTAGAGGCTTATGTCATAACGGACCCAGTCCTTGGTTGGATCAAGGCATTTTTGACGGATAGAGTCCAACAAATGGCAAAAATACTTCATTTTGTCCCAAAAAATTTGATGGAAGGAAGAATAGAAGAAAATATAATTTTGTATATGTTGTAGAGCACACCTAAGTTTGTTCCACCTATCCCACATGGTCATCATGACAGTTGAATATGGGATAATTTTCAGGTTGGGCCAATTTCAAGGGCCTATATTTAAAAAATCTTAAGAACCACATATTTTTACTTTTATGTATAAACTAACAAATATATACGTAATTGACCCATCAAGTATTAAGTTTGTAACTCTAATAGTTTTACCATAATTGTAATCACAAGTGTGTCTGAAAATTTGTCACTTTGAATCAATTTTCATTTTTAATGTTACCTAGGTTACCAACACCAGCACAAAAATTATTATACCCTGCATATTTCAAGAGGGTACCTACATGTGACCTAGCACTGAAAGTTTGATTGGAATTGGATGTCAGGTTAAGAATTATGATAATCTGAATCGGTCATGCAACAAGATTTCTGAAAAGTGGTTGTCGACACGGAATGACCTGATAACCTAGTTTTATGATATTGGTTTGGGACATTGACACATGGTTGGATTCACTGGCCGAAGTGTGACGCACGCATCGATGCTATAATCGATAAAGCCAGTTATTCCTGTGCTAAATTTTCAAAATTAAAATAAATGTAAATGGACATTCTCTTTAACAAATTTGAGCATTAAAGGATTAATGGGTGCAGTTATGCACGAATTATACTCAAATTTTAGCAAATTTCTTTTATCTTCGAGTTATTATCCTCTTCATTAATCATTTTGCTCTGTGAGTAAACATGTGTAATGACAAAACAGTGGATTAGTCAACTTCACTTCAATCAAACTGTTTACTCAATGGACCTTTCCATTTTTAGCTATGCCCCGCCCATCACTATGGCAGCAACAGCGCCCAGTCAAATTAGTTTCAAAATATTCAGCATAATATTTATTAAATAGTAAAAGCAAACAATTTGTACAATAACGCATACACCGTCTTCAAATATGCGTTCGTGACGTACTTATTGACGTCATTCATTATGATGTCATTGTATACATCACGCAGTTCATTATGACGTCATGTGATGGGTGGGTACTGTGGAAAGGTGAATTGCCACCACATGCTGCTGTATGCAATGAGCGATGGTCGGGGTTGGGTTCAATTCTTATTGAAATTGATCAATTCCGAGATTGGAATTTATATATCTTAAGACTCTTGAATAGGAATTGATAAATTTTAAGACATTGGAATTAATTATTAGCTCACCTTGCCAGAATGACCAAGTAAGCTTATGCCATGGCGACCGTATGTCCGAAGTCTGTGTGTCTGTCCGTCAACTTTTTCTTTAAAAGACTTCTCGAAAACCACTGGGCCGATTTCAATTACATTTAGCAGGAAGCATCATAAGGGTTTAGAGATCCAAGTTTTCAAACGAAGCCGATCAGCTAACTTAGCGGGCAGCCATCTTAGATTTTGGCCGATTTTTACAAATGCGTTTAAAAATCTCTTGCTCCGAAACCGCTTGGGGGATCAATTCAAAAGTCAAGAAATATCATCTAGGGCAAGAGGTGAACCAAGTTTGTTTAAGGTAGCGCGATTGGCCAAATAGTTCGGTGGCCATCTTGGATGACCTCATTTTCGCGAATACAACCTCTTCTCCAGAACTGCTAACAGACTGGGACAAAATTGGGAGATATGATTAGGGCCTAAGAGCCATTAAAGTTTGTTAATGGGAAGTTTATCGGGGAAAAAACATGGCCGCCGTAGACCAATAAAAATGTAGCATGTTTGGTGGCTATTTTGGATTTTTTTATCTTATTGATTTAGAAGCCAAAATTGGTTTTGTACAGGTTTTTGGGTATGCTGATTTCAAATTTGCATCTTTCACAACAGTCGGATAAGTGGATTCCCAGTTGGCATCCATCTTGGATTTTTCCCCTGGTAAAACTCCCAATAGTAAAGCAATAGGAAATTAAAATTGTGTTCTTGAGCCACTGGATCGATTTTTAATCAAACTTGTAGACGATTGCCTTTTTAATTCAAATGTCTCGGTTCCAGGTGAGCAATACAGGCCCCCTGAGCCTCTTGTTTCTTATGGTCTGCAAATGGACATTTCCCAAGCCCACGGCTTAAGCCAGCTTGATTGCTAATGGGTTAAGACAACTTGTTTGGACTAAGTGCCTTCGTTCTTGAAAGCTGACATTGTAGCATTCTGTATTCTGTCAGTTTAACACTTACACATGTATTCTGTCTGATTAATTATACATATCCTTTCTCACTCCACTTACATTTGGATTTAACGGACAGTTAACCCATTCAACCTTAGGAAACAATTTTTTTTTTTGACACATTGTGTTGTACATGTATTGTATATTTGAAATTAATTTAAGACTGTTATTGTTGCCTTGTGCACAAATTACTCTGAAAATTAACTACAGCAACCTGTTTGAAATCCTAATGTAGGCCTTTGTAGGGTCATAGTGTTAATATACTATCAGTTGACGATTGTTATCTTTGCATACATTAAGCATATCAGCGGTGGTAGACATGTTTGATTAAAATGATAACAAGATTCATAGATGGTGCCTTTTAAGACTATCTTTAACCGTTTAATGGCCAAGCCAATCAAAGCCAGTCTCTGTGGTGGTCTTTCGCAATGTCCATTAGCAGGTCAAGAGAAGACAATTTTGGAAAATTTACCACTTGAATGACTGGCTCTGTCAGAGAAGCAGTCATTCCAGTGGTAAACTTGCAAAAATAGTCTTCTTTTAACCTGCAAATGGATATTGACGTTATCAAAACTAAAAAATCATGACCACTAAAGGTTTAACTGCTGATGATGCACATTTATACATGTATATATGAAAATGTAAAAAAATTAATAGGAATTAATTAACAGTAATGTTAGTCTTAAAATGTATACCATCTTTAAACCATAGACCATGTCAACTGATAATTCTAGGAATATATTTATTTAGCAATAACCAGGAATTATTTGCATACATGTAATTAATTTACCATCCTGTAGTCACTGTTAGATGTAAATGTAGTAATTGGCTTGGTTCATTCTTATTAAACAATAGCCATGTTAGCAAAATATAAATTCCGCCTTATCTGTTAACCCCTGAAATGCCAGTGTCTCAATCTCAATATAACTGTACAGGAAAGCTGTTGGATATTTTGAAACTAATTCAGCTGAAACCTATGTCAGCAACAGTTCCCATTTGCATTAGTTACAAAATATTCCTTACATCATATGGCATTTGTCATTTCAGGGAAATGTAATGTTCAGAGCATACATGTCTCAATGTGGTATCAGAATAATACAATGTAGTACACATAGCATGATTGTGCGTATTGGTTTCAAAGAGAACTTTGCAGTTTTCATGGAAATGTCGTATATCTAGATTCTAAAACCTGCTGAATATACAGGGATTCATTTCTAGCTATTCCCTATCCATTTCTAGCTAAACTCCACTAACCTTTTACGTATGTAGTGATGTAGGAATTGATTCGAAACTTTGATACCTTTATTCATAGAATCTAAATTTCAAGGTACACTCAGCTATATGTAAGCTGTTGAATATTTTGAAACTAATTTAACTGGTGCCGTTATTTTTTTAAATTTACAACTGGAATAACTGGCTCAATTTCTGAGCCAGTCATTCCAGTGATAAATTATCAAAAATAATCTTCACTTGGTCTGCAATTTATGTACATTTCCCAAGACCACTGCAGAAGCCGTCTTTGGCCTGATTGGGCGTTAAGGGTTTAACTCAACACAGAAATTATGTGAACTGCTTTGCGTATAATTTTCATTGTAAAATCGTTTGTCTATCCACAGAACTGTAAGATGTGTCGCAGCCGGTGGCCCTGACCACGAGCGTTATGGGTGGCTGCCACTCATCGACAGCCAATGGAGCCGAGAAAGCCAAAAGATCTTACAGTGACCTGGGATTCAAAAAACACTATACACATAAATATGCTACACCCACTCCTCGGTATAAAGGTAATGGAGCTATCAAGGCATATCCAGATCAGGCCCATATTGCTGATGTGATCGACTGTTTTGTGGAGAGCACCAATCTACAACCTGATAAGGATCAGGATCCAGATCCGAATATCTCAGTAGAAGAGGCTTATAATGCATCTCAGCGTGAAGACAGCAGTACTAGTGTACAAGTTTGTGCTAATCTCTTACCTTCAGACAGTGGAATAGAAAGTTTGTCTCCAGAGACCACGCCTCTGTTCTTTGAAGGTGGGAGTAGTGGTAGAGATATGCCCGAGACGGCTGTTACTGAATCTCACACTGTACCTGATAGTTTATGTGCACCAGCGCGACAACCGTTATTGAGTAAATCCATGTCAATGGAAAACCCCTCTAAAGTTGTGCAGACTTACTGTACATGTGGTCCTCGTGGCGCTGCAGCATACTCAGCAAAGGCACTATCACCCTGTCTTACGCATCCAAATGCTATCAAGATCAGACCACCAATTCCAGACAAGCGGCTGAGTTTAAAGCGCCTTCGTCGACGTCGCTCCAAAGATAGTACATGTAAGGAAAGCCGCAAGAGTAGTAAAAGCAGCTATTCCTGGAATGCCAGTCAGGATAGTTTTGAGTTGAATCATTCTCTTGGAAATGGCATAAGTAGATCAACGAGTGAAGACTTTGTTTTAGACAATGATGAACTAAAAATTAATGCTCCGATTGCGAAGTGTGACTCCCTACATCTGAACTCTGGAACAGTAGATATTGCTCTCAATAGAGCCATGCGATCTCCTCAGCGACGTGCTGGAATGAAGTGTCAGTCTGCGATAATCACGACAAAGACGGCCAGTATGCCTGATGTACAAAATGGTGAGCACATGCCATGCACGAGACCACATAGCTTCAGTATGCCTTTCTCTAACAACCAGAATCTTTTGGGTTCAGGGATGCGACGAAGATATGATGCAGAACGCATTACACCAGAGAGCCTATCCAGCCCCCTAGAAGCACCAGAATGGTATTTCATAGTCAATATTTTCATGTCATTCTTATTTAATGTGATTGAAATAACCCTTTAACCCTTGAAATTTCAGTGTCTTTGTTTCAAGGCACTATATAGAAAAGCTCTTGAATATTCTGAAACCAATTTAACTGGAACCTTTGTCTACCATAGGCAACAACTGCTTCCAAGCAAAGTAGTTTCAGAATATTCAACAGAATATTCCTTAGATGTACATCATAAAGAATTTGTCACTTCTTGTATGTACTGGTTAAGCGTCTACATGTAACTCTTAGGCCACTAATTTTAGATTCCTAATGTCAATTCCTTTCATGTGATAATTTGCGTTCATTTTGCAAATAATGTTGCAGTAAGCAGTTGTTAACCCTTTAACCCTCGAATTTGTCCAAGAAAATTTGAATTTTCTCATTGAAAATGTCCATTTGCAGACCAGGAGAAGACTATTTTATGAAAATTTACCACTGGTATGACTGGCTTGGTTATCGAGCCAGTCATTCCAGTCATAAATTTTCAAAAATATCATCTTGGTCTGCAAATGGACATTTCTGAAGACCACTGCAGTAGTCATTTTTGGCTGATATGATTGTTAAAAGGTTAACTAAGATGGCAACAGTTTTCAGTAACCTTGTTTCCAAAGTGTTTACTACCCTTCTTTCTACCGATATAGCGATTAACCTTGTGTCATACGTGTTAAGCCTTTCATATCTACAAACCCACATACACAATGTACAGCTGTCAACAATTTATTTGCAACAAGAAGTCAAGAACCATATACATGTATATTCTGTACAATATTTCAGAACTAATTTTGCAACAAACTATCAACCGGCAATGTAATCACCTCAACATCATTAAGATAATTTAACAACATTCCTGTACAATGTATTATTGCCATGAAATGTTTTTTATTGGGATTTCATGGATGGCGGGTTTTTAAACTTCTAATTTGTTGTTCTAAATAAGGTACTGGTATATGTACATATACAATGTAATAATGTGCTGTAATGTGTTCCATTTAGACTCTCTGTCGCAACAGCATGAGAGGAGATTTAATTGTGTGTTTTGCTATATGCCAAAGAGTCAGTCATGGAATAGAATTGCGCATGTCTGTGAAACGCGTATGGTTAGATGTAATGTGATCAGCATGTTTTATACATTGATGACAAGACAGGTCTATCTTTGGCAGGTTATACGAGGCATGCAGTAAGGAGAACCTGTCATTGCCTCCATTCTGTGATGGTGATGTGACAGAGATGGTGATTGGTGGTAAGAAGGTGGTGCTGATGAGCATGGAGACATATGGTCAGATACTGGACATTATGACGCAGCTCCGGATGCAGCTCAATGATCTTACTATGGTCATACAGGTAGATAGGATGGCTGATATAGAGGATACATTTCCAATTAAGTTTTATTACTAGTGATCCATATGAATCAGTAATCAGAAAAATTATTTCACGCAGGCCTGTCCAAATTGAAAATGTGCATAACCCATTTTTAGGTTAAGTAAATTTGTTTTAGGTAACCCATTCTGTTTTGCACTTTTACATTTTTCATGAATTTATGTACAATATGAAAGCAATTGCGGGAATGGAAAACAGGTTGTGACAGAAATATTTGCATACCCTTTGCTCGAACGATAAATGGGTTACGTCAATTTGGAGATGCCTGTCATGCCATATTGTCCTGATCCGTACTAGACTACTCAGCATATAAAATCTGTCAAATCTTTTGAGTACATAATTTTGGATTAGGACTTTTATCATTATCATTGATCCTTTAACCCTTTCATCGATGAATTCCCCCATATCTCATTTTCAAGGCAAACATGCAGGAAAACTGTGTGATATTTTGAAATTAATTTGACTGGAAGCCTTTGCTGCCTGAGGCCGCAACAGCTTCCAGTCAAATTAATTTCAAAATATTCCACAGAATAAGTCTTACATTGTGTCTTATATCATAAACTATGATGTATTCTTTTTTCAGGATTTATCGTTAAAAGGTTAATGTTAAAAAATATCTAGACTTTGTTTAGTCACTGTCCATGTGCAAGCCATGAGGATGTTACATACCTGTTTGAATCAGTAATCCATTGCCTCCATACCGAGATTTAATGTGATTTGTTTTATCATTACATGTACAATGCCATTTTGACTTCTACTGTTTGCCCACTCAATTGTTGTAAACTAACATATGATGTATTTGATTATATGTCAGATATTTGAGTAACAGATTGGATCCCTCTATTGATTTCGACAGCAAGAAACTTCCTCTGTATATACATTGTAAACATTATGCTTACATTAGTTGCTAACTGACCAGTGTGGACCATCCGGCTGCATTTTGTGAGAACAATTTTGCCCAATTTTCCTTTTTGTACTAAAACAATGTGTTAAAAGGAGAAAATGTGGTAGATAAGAAAATTAACTACACATATGTAATGACTAATTTTAATTGTTAGTAAATACACTGTAGTTATGCATTAATTAAAACTTATGGTGAGTATGCAGAATGATGTGAATAGCTGACCAGAGGGTCTGTGTATTTCACATCATGAGAACATACTTACCTCCCTAACGAAATACTAGGCTCCAAATTCAATAATATTCAGAATTATAAAAAGTTAGGTGCCTCTAATGGACAGGGGGATGTACACAGTCATGCACATGACAGAGCCCACCTACTGCGCATGCGCATACTGGTACTTCCGTTTTCTAGTATATTGCCTCACATGCAACAATTGGAAAACTTTCCAAGCTCTTTGTTGAGAATTTTCACTATTTATTATCATCAATTTCTATAATGGCTGATGCAAAATCGTCAGAGGAGTCCTCATCATCCATTAAGGTGATATTGTTCCATATATTAATTAAGACTTGTAACTTTTGTATGTTACCGGTTTTCATTCGCGTCCGACTTTGCGTTAGGGCATTTTTAGGCCCTGGCAATCCTTGTTAAATTCCCCCAGCGCCTAGGTCTACTAATCACTTGTGTTTTTGTGTCTACAGGATCATCTATGAATGATAAGAGCTCCTGTTCTACACTCGGAGGTTGATCATGTCTCTTTTTTCTGACTTATCATTATGATATGTCTAAGGGTCGGCGATATCAGACTCTTTAGATTCGGCGGATGGATGGACGTGTTCTTCTGCACAAGAGGATGGTTTGCCTGTGCTCAGGATAAGGGAGTTTATTAGTTATGGCACCTAATTATTTGAAAATATTTAACAATTTTTGCTGCCAGCTTTATTGCACTGTATTCTCTCTTGTGTGTGCATGGGTTTTTTCTCGGATACATAATTTAATGTTATATTATTCTTGAGTAATGAATGTATGTAGTCACTAGGTATTTCTTGCATTCATTTTCTGATGTCTCCTCTCCTTGAAGGGGCTGATGCATTGAGGTTTGATGTCATAATCAACCAGAGATTTTTTTTCCTTTCCTTGATGTCATAATCTTAGTTTAGAGAAATCAAATTGATATCATTATCATCCTTTGTTATGAATGCAGAGAGATATCTAGATAGTCATAATATTTTCTCTCATCTTTCTAACATTCTTAATAGGGTTTCCCTGGTTGTTTTTGTTATTGTTTAACAAGAGAAGACATCTGTCCCTTCGGGGTTGTCAGTAATAAAAGTGGTGTCTTCTCTCTCGACTTTGTTTCTTGTATTTACTAAAAAGAAATAACAAATTTACAAACTAAAATACTCATTCTCTTTGTATGCCTACCTTTCAGAAATCATCATGTCCACAATGTCTAAAGCATCTGAAGGCTAGATTCTTCCCCCACCCTTGCCCATCTTGTACAGACTGTAGGCTGTCCAACAAATGTGCCATTTGTAAAGATTTGCGGGGGGGGGGGGGGGGGGGGGGTGTATCTAACCTCTGAATTCTTTGGTTCGCAGGCTAAGACTGATGGTTGAGGACGGTGAAGAAGGAGAGTAAGAAGAAGGCCTCTGAGAAGGGTGAGCTCGAGGCCTTCAAGGTAGAATTAGTGAGTGAGATGCACAGGACTTTGAACGACATGATGCCTGACATGCTTCGTGGCTTGTTACCGCGCACAGGTGTTTCATCTTCCTGCGTATCAACCTCAATGCAGGCTAATGCCGCTTTGCGTGACACCGAGGAGAGCTCACGAGTAGCGATTAGTGCACTGTCTCACGTGTCTCAGCTGCTATCAGGGGTAGTCTCAGTGCACCAACAGCCTTGTCCGTTGACGGTACAATGAGTCATCTAGGATGTGATCAAACTGGCGTTGGATTGTCTGACTAGGTCGGTCACCAAGTCACTGAGGATGAGGCACACATTTGCCTTAGACACCTTGTGCCCGTCCCAGGAGCTCAAATCGCATTTGTTGCAAGCACCGATGGCGGGCCTGGTCTTTTTAAAGGTGATGGTTGTCGGCACCTCCAGGAGACGGTGAACTTGGTGAATAACCAGAGGGCGCTGCGCGCACAATTTAAGGTGTTGCGCAGAGAACACGTGCATGTTCAGCCCTCGGCTGTTTGACAGCAGTACGCTCATGGCGGTGCTGGCAGTGTCAAAGGCCAGCAGGCCGGCCGGGTGCAGAGACCACGCCGACGACGCGAGCAGCAGCGTGCTGCTGTACATCAGCCAGCCCTTCAAGCGCAGCCAGGCAGCAGCCTGTGCACCGTGAGGCACATGGTGCTGGGTGAGGCGCGCGAGGAGCGGCGCATGGTAACCAGGCCTGATGGCCTAAATTTCTTTTCGGTTACCACAGGTGCCACTCAGGTGTTGTCACACGTACCAGAGACACACTCACTTCTAAAATTTATTTGCACCCCATTAACCCTCGGTGCACCAGTGGGAGGTCGTTTGACTTTCCACATTCAGGAGTGGGAGCGGTTAATTCAGGACCGCTTAGTCTTGCAATGGCTTTCGCATGGATACAGTCCAGAGTGGATAATACATCTGCCATTGCATCTGTCTCTGGTACTGGTCTGGACACAAATTCCAAGAGATCCAGACAAGCGGTTGTGCATAGAAGAGGAGATAGAATCTCTAATTCTAAAAGAAGCAATTCAACCGGCGCAAGATTGCCTGGTCTTCTATTCAACCACGTTTCTTGTGACAAAGAACACTGGGGTGGGTGTGGGTGGGTGGAGACCAATTCTCAACCTCAAACCTCTGAACAAATTTATAGACACACCGAGTTTCAAAATGGAAACAATAAAATCGGTGTTGTTGGTGTTAGATAAGGGGATGTGGACAATCTAAAGGACGCTTATTTCCACATTCCCATTGCAAGGAGTTTTTGTCGGTTCCTGAGATTTGCTTTTCAGGGATGCCAATGGGAATTCAAAGTTCTCCCATTTGGCATCTCGACGGGTCCAAGGGTCTTCACTCGAGTGATCCTTGCTATCATGGCATACCTCCGCAGGAGAGGTATAGCAGTCCACACTTACATAGATGACGGGTAGCTAAAAGCACACAACCCAGAAAGTTTGACAGCAAATCTGGAGATAGTTTTGAAAACAGATTTAGGCTGGATAATCAACTTTCAGAAATCTGAGCTGACTCCATCCCAGAAGTTTGTTTACCTGGGTATGTTCTTTGATCTGGAGATAGGATATGTTTATCCATTCCAGGAGAGAGTGGAGAATCTCCTCTCATGCATTCAATTCGTTTGCAGCAGTCGTTATATTCTAGCACGAGTCTATCTGAGAATGCTAGGTCTGATGGTTTAAATGGAACTAGTCATTCCTCAGATGGCCTTGCGCAGGCGGCCAATTCAGCTGTTTCTCATGACTCAGTGGACGCAGAGTTCAGGATCACTGGACTTGCGCATTCAAGTGTTGGATCCTCTCATTCATCATCTTCATTGGTGGATGGATAGAGGAAATCGCCTAGCGGGGGTCATGATGTCCCCTCCCCACCCTCAAGTAGCGATGTTTACGGATGCATCGATGGAGGGATGGGGAGCTTGCCTGGAAGAAGCCACAATTCCAGGGCTTTGGAATCTGGATCAGTCAAAGGAGCATATCAACATGCTAGAATTATGGGCTGTAATTCGAGGCCTAGAACACTTTAAAAGAAGTGGAGGGAAAGTTTGTGTTGATATGTTCAGACAACTCGACAGTAGTGAGTTACATAAACCACCAGGGTGGAACGAACTGGAACACTTCTTAAAGGAAGTGGAGAGAAAGTTTGAGTTGATATGTTTAGACAACTCAACAGTAGTGTTACATAAACTGCCAGGGCGGAACGAAGTCGCCCAGTCTCTGTATGATGACATGGAAACTGCTTTGCTCGTGTATGGATCATATGATCACCTTGAAAGCAGTTCATATTCCGGGAAGGCTGAATCTGTTAGGAGACTCATTGAGCCAAAGGATGAGCATTCTGCCTACGGAATGGCATCTAAATCAATGTGTGGCAGATCATCTGTTCAATCATTGGGGAAAGCTCAACATAGATTTATTCGCAATAAAGAAGAATGCAAAGATGACAACGTACGTTTCTCCGATTCCAGATCCAAGCGCTATCGCAATAGATGCACTAGCTATCAGTTGGAAGGGAATGTATGCAACGCATACCCTCCAACAATCCTGATTCCAAGGATTCTTCAGAAGATCAAGCAGGAGGAATGCCAAGTACTTCTGATCGCCCCGAATTGGCCCAGCTGATCATGGTTTACGGATCTGCTGGACCTTCTGGTCTGCAATCCGGTTCCTCTGCCTCTGATGGACAATATTATCTTCCAGGGCAAGACCCCTCACAACAATCCGTCAATGTTTCAATTGACTGCATGGATGTTGTTAAAAAATCCGCAATTAATGAGGGCTTTTCTGAGCAAGCGGCCAGTTTCATGGCCAGAGCCAGAAGGGGGTCAACCTCCAGAACATATAATTATAAAATCAGTGGAAGTTACCACACCATGGACACTGAGCCTTGACTCTATCTACTTGCTTTCCAGTGGCTGTCTTATGACAGAATTGAATACATTCTACTATCCATCTGGAAATAGTGTCTCTTGATGCCCTACACCTTGGGGTTCAATATATGACAACCATAAGGAGCATGGTCCGCCCGCCAAACCTGAGTTCTTCTTTTGTACTTATTTAAAGCACGGACAGGACACCATGTTTTAGCACCAGGATCATATCTGGTTACGGCAGGTACAAATGTAAAATAATAGGTTGACCCGGATATTTTAAAGATTGATTCTTAGCCAAGAAGTTCAATCTCGGTAGAAGCTTAAGGCCTTCACCTGTAACTATATATCGGTCAGGCTCAGCAGACAAGGCATGAATTTCACTTCTGCGTCTGGCTGATGCTGCCACAACTAAAAATACAGCTTTAAGTGTCAATAATTTCATAGAAATAGCACTAACTGGTTCAAAAGGTTTATCACTCAAAACTTGAAGAACCAGAGAAAGATTCCATGATGGTGTCAGTGGAGGATTTCTCGGTCTGAGATTGCCCATACCTTTGATAAGAGTATTTAAAACACATACTTCATCACTTCCCCTCTTTGCCAAGCAAGGGATAACAGTCATTAATGCTGATTTATATCCAGCAATAGAATTAGACTATAGGCATCATACAGGTGACAGAGAAAATCAGCTACTACCTGAATAGATGCATCCATTGGATTGATACTTCTCTTTGAGCACCATTCTATTGAAGACATTATGTCAGTAGCCCAGTGGCGCTGTGAATCAAGTTTTACCGACCATTACCTCCGTGACGCTTCCAACCCACTCGCCATCTCAGTCCTCAGAAAATAATGTAGAGGTATATATTTGTAATTAGTTTTCCTCCTGCTATTTTCAAATATCACATTTGTTGGTAGGGAATCCCTACTATTTCTGGTATCATTCTCTTCATCCGGTGGGGGAAGAGATGATTTCCGCGCCTAAGACATCAGAGGTCAGTATATGTGACCATTTTGTTTTTTGACTTGGTTATTGTGTCATATTTTTTATTTAATATGGTGATGGTTAATGTCTCTTAATTGTGGTTCTTTCTGAGAGTTTTGAAAATGAAGCAATTCTTCTTTTTCCAATGTCTAGTAATACTTTTCATCAAGTATTTGAGAACATGCTAGTCATTTAGAGCAGCTTTTTTTTCTATCCTTCCTCAGAAAGAGGGTGGTGGGGATGGGGGGAGGGAGCACATTTGCCTTTTGATCAATCTCTCTTCATCGGTCGATTATCCGATGCAAAATTCTATTCCTGGTTGTGTTTTCAGACACAATTTCATATGTTTTAAATCTCTTGAAAATTCAAAGAGCTAGTCTCTTCGAGGGTGTACTGGTGTTCAGGACCTTGTCTCCCTCCCACCAAATTTACTTTTAAATTCTGGCTTTTATAAAGAGTGTTAGGGAGGTAAGTATATTCTCATGATGTGAAATAAGAAAATTTATCAAATTTCTTTTTCACGAGTGAGATGACATACTTACCTCCCTAACAGGATCCTGGCCTCTCCACCCCATGTAGGTCTGATCCTTTGGTTATTTGAATAGTTGCTTCTATGTCAGCCAATATTTAGTAGTGGAAGTACCAGTATGCGCATGAACAGTAGGTGGGGTCTGTCTTGTGCATGGCTGTGTACATCCCCTGCCCATTAGGGGCACCTAACTTTTTATAATTCAGAATATTATTGAATTTCGAGCAGATATACGAGTATATCAAGTGTTAGGTAGGTAAGTATGTTATCTCACTAGTGAAGAAATTTGATAAATTTTCTTATTTTGTATCATTAACCAATCTTGGCCATTAAATTGTTAATCCATGTCATTCTGATGTCAAAGTTATACTTTTTTCTGGGGTCAGTAGAAGGCAGACTGGCGTATATTTTAGAAATCATGTTGCTGAAAGCTGTTGCTGTCTAAGACAGCAACAGCTTACAGTAACATTATTTCCAAAATGTACACCGGTCTAACTTCTACACACTCCTTTATAAATAAAAATGTCTTCATAGTGATAAGACTTAATTGACTGGTATGATTGTAATGTTTTGTTCTGACATTCAGAATGAATCTACTACTGAAGATGAAAGTCCGGCTCTGATTTCTGACCCAGATAAGGATGAAGATACATTATCAATGGAGAGAACTCATAATTTATTATCTGCCACAGACATTAAACCGTGCACAAATAATTCTACCAGTCCAGGAACCTTTAGCATGGATAGTAAAACAACCAAATGGGATCAATCCAGTCCAGGAGCCTTTAGTATTGGTTGTAAAACCAGCATATGGGAACAATCTAGCCCAGGGATATGTAGCATTGCGGGCAAGACAAGCATATGGGATAAATCTAGTCCAAGAACATCTGGCATAAATTATAAAATGAATATATGGGATCAGTCTAGTCCTGGAACATCTGGCATGGCTTACAAGTCGAGCACATGGGAGAGATCTAGTTCTGGAACTTCTGCTGTTTGTGGATCGTACAAGACAAGTACATGGGATAAATCTAGTTCTGGAACCTCTGCTCTTGGTGGAACTGATGACAATTGTGATAGCTCAAGCCTTGGACTGGCCGTCAAAGAGGGTTCATCAGGAATACTTCACCCTTCCAGCCCAGGATCTACGTCTGCTACAGATTATGTGAGAGGACAGGGTGATACATCTAGTACTGGGGACAAGAGTTGTATTACAGAAGCTTCGGGTGAGTGCAGTGACTCATAGATTTAGAGCTATATATGTGTACCTTAATCCCTTTAATTGTCAAGATTGGCCGAGAAAGGCGAGAGGTTTGCTTGGTCAATGTCCATTTACAGGCGACAAGAGAAGACTTTTTTAATTTACCACTGGAATAACTGGCTTAATTACAAAGGCAATCGTTCCAGTGGTAGGTTTTCAAAATGGTCCTCTTGATCTGGAAATTGGCATTGCCCGCTGCAGAGGCTACAATGTAGTTTCGACCAGCTTGATCATTAAAGGGTTGATCATTTTCTAGTATACAAATGTAAGTCGTTTCAGACAGTATACAGTGCATCACAGGAATAATGTTGACATAAAACAAACTAAACAGTCGTCATACATGTACATGTATAATTAAACGAGAACATGAACAAGCTTATTATTAAAGAGGAGTTGGTCTCATTTGCACTTGTCACACATATGTGCATATAACACGCACAATTAGATGCCCAATGCCAGACATGCACACAGAGAGCATATAATTTTCAGAATTTTACAGGGCAACCATGACACCACACCCCCACCCACCCCACCCCCTTCACCATTCATGACCTCCTGCTCCTGAAATCAGTCCTGCTGATGATCTGGTCTCTGCCATAGTCTAACATACCATTTCCTGCCCTGCCAGTGCTCCAGATAAGGCACGTACAAGCGTACTGTACGTGTAGAAATCATCCATGTACGCAAACATTTAAACATTCATGTGTACCATGTACGCCTCATGTAAATGCAGTACGCATTAGTGTATTAAAGTGCCAGTACAGGCCTGATGCCATTACATGTATCAAATATAGCCTACTCAATTACACAAAGGGGAATCAACACGCTAGTCACATACTATGACATACCACGATATAAGCGTAAAAGCAGTGCCTATGCATAAAAGCCGTGCCTACACGACTATCACTAATCGGTATGATCTCCGTCTCCGCAAGAAGGTATTCTTTTCTTTATTACAAGACCTTTGTGTTACCTCACCTATATACGTGTCAATGAAAAAAATTCCCGAACCAATATAATCCGAGTTTGTCTTTCAGAAACTGAATCTCAATGAAGGCATATCTTAAATGGAATTTTGTAATTAAGGATAACATATGAGTGGAGATGGAAGATTTTTGAATTGTGAATATTTCATTAGATACGGCAAAATATACAGAAATATTTGTAAAAGTTTGTGCTTTCACACTTATTTTAATTGGAGAGGTAATTATAGCAATAACTTTTAATATGAAATTTACAACGATTTCCATTGGTAGGCTAAAGCATTCCTCTGCCAATAACAACTGCCAGTTCTCTTCACCTGATTTAGTTGACTGGCAAATATTAAAAGATATGTTCTCTTATTACAGTAACCAATATATTAGCGCTAAAGCCGGCCAAAAACAGCTTCTGCAGTGGTCTTGGGAAATGTCCATTTGCAGACCAAGAGAAGACTATTTTTGAATATTTACCACTGAAATGACGGGCTCGATAATCAAGTCAGTCATTCCAGTGATAAATTTTCAGAAATATTTTTCTCTTGGACAGTCGTGGTTTACATCTGGACATTTTCTCTTATTCAAGATTCAATATTATATATTCAGTATCAAAATATAGGCGTCATGGCTTCAACTAGGTTGTCCGCCGAAGGCAATGCGTCGGGCATCTGAGAAAGAAATTTTCTTGAACAAACTGGAGGGTTAAAGGAGAAGACACAGTGGTCAAAAGCAACAAAGTCTTGTACTCCTCATGAATTATGTCTTAAGCGTCAGTTGAAAAATTAAGGAGTACCGTACTCCCAATTGAGGAAAGTTATCTGGTGCATTGTATCCTGCCATGGTGGTGTGCTCATCCCAACTCTGCCCTCTCTCCTTGTGCTTAACAACTCTTTCCTACCATGCCCTGCCCTGAACTACTCTGCCCGTGTCCTGTCATACCATTCGTTATCCTATGATGATGACATATCCCAATCTACAATGCCATACACTTTATTTTATGTAACCTACTCCTCCTACTGTACATGTACCAAACATAGCGTACAAGACACTGACCTACTCGGCCATACACTGCCCCTCCTTACCCTATGGCCTATAATATCCTATTATATACACCCGTTATACTTTAACCGAACTTGTACTACATGTATACAACTATACATTACCAAACAGGTCAGTACCTTTCTAGTCATTAGAATAGCTTCTCCAGAAAGGGTTGAGATGAAATCTGTGAAATACGATTAATTACGTACTAAAGTAAGTTTGTTCAAGGGATTTATAAAAATCAAATGCTTCCATTGACCAATCAAAATTTTCTTTCTGTCAAAAATATGTTGTTAGTCATGTGTTCTGCAGAAATTGGCTGAATATGAATTTAGTGTGGAACACTAATTCCGTGTAGCTGATTACATGTAGGTCTGTAGCAGGCAACTACATGTATCTTGAATTTTTATGTTGTGTGCCCAAATTATTTAATCTGATTAATCAATTAGATTGTGCAAACCGGAGCTTATTGGTCAGTCATATGTCAATCAGCTTGGCAGTTGGATTTTGTGCTATTTTAAAAACACTTGAAAATCCTCTCTGAAAGTGCTTGGCCAATTGATGTGAAAGTCAAAATCAATTATCTGGAATAACAACACCTTGAATCAAGGTTGTTTTTAAGAAAACTTAGCAATTAGCTTGGATAGTTTAGTTTTCACAAAAATGGCCTTTGCATCATTGCTAAGTGCCTGCTTGTACGAATTGACAGTCACAGATACGCAATGCCCGCATCGATCAGAATTGAGGTTTTCTTAGTTGATAAGTTCTGATAGCAAAAAGTGAGATCTATTGGCCATCTATAGTGGTTATTTGGGCATGTTGGGTTGGTGGCAATCTTCAGTTTTTATGTTCTAAATTTTTTCTTTTCATATGAAAATTAAGCTTCTGTGCAAGGATGTTGCATCTCAGGCCCAATTGTTTGCATTTACGGTCCAAATTTTGAAGCTTCCGGCCAAAATGTGGGACTACATTTTCAATGAGTCAAATTCAAATTCCGCTGTTGCAGGTGAGCGATGCAGGTCCCTTGTGCCTCTGTTATATTTAATGAAGTGACAGCTCAGTAAAATATTGTAATGTACCTCTATGTTAATGAACTAACATTTGCCAATTTTGCAGAATCTCAGATACAGAATTATCATGAGTCATATGGAGAATGACATCATCTTAGTCTCATTGAAATCTGTATGAGAATCTTACGGTAAAAAGACTACGTTTGTGGTCCTCTCACTCAAAACCGCACTTTTCCTTTACATGAGCATATATTGTAGCTCATCTACTCAAAGATTAGACAGAATGTTTGCTATCACAGTGGCACCGGTGCTTTAGTTAATCCTTATATTTGATTGTTCAATATTGACATTTCACCACGCTTAAACCAGTTTGCTCATTCAACCTAGAGTATCTTCATTGCAGGTCAACTATACATTGCTAAATATTGTGCCTAATTTCGCTTGCGTCTTTTGTTTCTTCAGGCAGCGATAGCATCCAGTCAAATTAGTGTGCAGATATTCACCAGAATATTTAAAGGTCAAGTTCTGTCAAGAAAATTGAAATTTTCCTTAGTGAATTTCCATTTACAAACCAAGAGAAGACTGGTTTTGACAATTTAGCAATACATTGATTGGTGCAGTTACCCAGGAGCTCATTCCAGTGTTAAAATTTATAAAATAGTCTTCTATTGGCCCTGCAAATGGGCATATCTCAAGACCACTGTAAAGGCTAGTTTTGACCACCTGACGATTAAAGCATTGACTATTGGATTAAAAGTATGAGAAAATAAGTTGCCTTCAAGTAGTATGTGATTTGCATACTTGGTCAAGCTACAGGTGCAGAGCCGTGGCTTACTATCTTAATGCTCATTTACTCAATAGAGCTTGTAATCTTTGTATTGGCTCAGCAACGTGCTTACTAACCCTTAGATATACTTTCTGTATTGGCTCATTTCTTATCTTGCTTAACCCTTTAATGGTCAAGCCAGCCATATCCGGCTTCTACAGAGGTCTCAAGGATTGTCCATTTGCTGGTCAAGAGAAGACTATTTTTGAAAATATGTCACTGGAGCCAGTCATTCCGGTGGTAAATTTTCAAAAATGGCCATCTTGGTCTGCAAATCAATATTTTATATGAGAAAATTGAGATTTGCTTGACCAAATTTAAACATTAAATGGTTAACCCTTATGTGGTCAGCCTAAACTTTGTACTAACCATCATTAACCCTTGAATGCAAGCTTTATGTATTAACCTACTACCATGATTAATCCGTGAGCCCAAACTCTGTTCTAGTTATCCACATTGGTTAACCCATGTAGAGGTGCATTTGGTGTATTGGCTTTCTTCCTCAAATAACTCTTATAGTTAGTATTCTGTACTGTTAAAACATCTTTTTCTGCTCTAAGTTTTGTCTAGCAAAGTGTATCCCATATCGGGTATGCGAGTGTGTGTCTGATAATGGGTGTTAACAAACGGTTACGTTAAACGGTTCTATAAAAAAAATTATTGTTTCGTTTCAATAAGTAATAGCAATATTAATGAAATCTCATGATTTTGGTGTCCTCTTTTATCATCATGATTAATCCAGAAAATCATAGAATTTGCTCATTGAATTTCCAATTGTAAGCCAAGAGAAAAGTATGTTTTGAAAGTTTACCGGTATAATTATTGGCTCGGTTATCAAGCCAGTCATTCCAGTAGTAAACTTTCAAAAATACACTTTTCTTAGCCTTCAAGTGGACATCCATCGACACCCCTGTAGACAGCTTGACCATTAAAGTTTTATTTTATTGAATCGCTCTTACTGAGAATCTCGGGATAATTTCGAGCAATACTGTAGTTCTGATTGTAAGGCAACTGTCAGCACTGAGCTCATTGACACACTTCCTTCAGCAAGGGGATGGAGGGGAAAGCGAGGGAGGGAGAGAAGTTGGTGCATCATGTATGTCTGAACTACTTTGTTAATTATGGGATGAATCAGATCATTTATCTTGTGATGGCTGAATCAGGTGAATAAAGGAGAGATGAACAAACCCACATAGACCAGACCATGCATAGCGCTTAGAGCATGCAATCCTGTGCAGCTCAGCTCCATATAAATGTATTATCTGTCTGTCTGTCTCTGTCTGCCTGCCTGCCTACATGTCTGTCTGCTTGTCTGTCTGCCTGCCTGCCTGCCTATCTATCTATCTATCTATCTATCTATCTCTATCTATCTATCTACAGATCCATGCCCAATAAGCTAATATTTGTGAAAGACGGCTGTTAGAACATCTAATGTTGAAGTTATTACAGGTCTTGTCTTTATAATCGCAAAATACTAAAACATGCATGCAAATAATAAATGCTATTCTGAGATTAACTACAGTATATCATCATGATATGCTTTATAGTAGGAATATTATGTTACGTGTGCAGTAGACTCTTGCTAACAGTGTTTATAATGTTTCAAACTCATGTTTTTGTCATATTCTATTATATCTGAAGAGCAATTAATCATAATAGTTTTAGATCCCCAATTAGAGTAATTATATATATATATATATATATATATATATATATCAATATTTGCATCTCTGTCCTCTAATCATAATTCAGTTCTCTAAAAATGATATAATAATCAATTTAACTATTGTATATATCCATGTTATCTGCACACGCCAATGTGTCCTATTTATGTTTTGCACGAAGACTTGAGAACATGCACTAATATGCGCATGCATGTCCTAACTGTGGTCAAATCTAAAGCAAGTGATTTCTAAGACGGGTCATCTCTTTAAATTCATGTCAGTTGCCATAGCAAATGCCTTTTGGCTCCATAAGTGAGTGGTTCACTAAGGTCTGCTGACCACCAATCTTATAGAACCACCCTCTTATGTCCCCAAAAATGTGGGCATCTCCTGAGCAGCTTTGAATCTTAGGTTTTGAGTGAGAGTTCTTATTATTCACTGGCCACTAATTGACATAGTCTTTGATGCAAATCATTACAATGGTGATCGAGAAACCATCTGCCCTTTCGGGGGTCAAAGGATGATGAGTCTTTAAGGGATGTGGTTGGCAGGCAGTCAGGCATTTAACAATTTCTTATGTATAATTCTCTTTACAGATATCAGTGTTTACACTGTTGAGACAGTGTCCGCAGGAGGGAGCACATCTAGTTACCAGCGGAATAGTGAAAGTGAACTGGAGGACTGGTATCAAAATATTCTGGCTGAATTAAAGGAAACTACAGAATGGCTACACCTGGGCTCAAATGCTACCACCCCTGATGATTGCCTGTAGGTTGTAAGTTACTGGCAACACATGGATACATTTCAAAATGAGTACCCTATAATATGGTTACATGGGCCTGTAATATGGTTACATGCGACTTTTATATCTACCAGACTCACTGATGTCTACTTATAAAAGTTATTCAATTTAAATAGATTGAATAAAATTTACATTTTAGTTATACATTAGCAGGGTTGTAAAATGACAACGATTAAGAGGAACCTAATTTTAAAGTCGACGTGATTCAAACAGAATTCTGCTCATATACCAGGTCTCTTAATGGTTATTGGAGGTAGTCAGTGCTACCACATTGACATATAATTAGGAACATCCTAATGTAATTTTTTCTATATCTGCATATATCAATGGCGCCGCTTTCAGTAATTTTTATCCATGGATTACTTATCTTCTAGCCATTCCATTCAACTAATGGTAGTCCATATTTATACTAGAAATCCACTACTTTTAATCATTATACTATTTATATAATCTAGATTCTTTTAACATAACTACATGTAATCGAATTGGTTTAAGATAACAACAGCTCACAGTAATTGCATTTTTGACTTAACTGTTTGTAGAACAGAAGCGTTAATGGGATACCTGGCATGACAGTGGCCAATCTTAGTTAAGTTTTGCCATAAGTGCTAATGTAATTGTAAGCTTGCATAGAATACAATCCTTAATAAGTATTTACTTATACTTACATATATAAGGGCGTCTAATTCTACCAGACTGACAGTCTGACATAATAGATCATGTATAGTATTAACTTATGTAGATATTTATGTATATATATATATGTTCATTTTTACTTCATTTACATATCAATGGCGCTAATGATTGATGGTCTTTCGCATATCTGTATACGCCTTTACTTTACTTTACTAGATCCAGTAGATATAATCAAAAGCACAGATCAGTCATAGATGCTGATATGGACTCTTACTGTATCTGCAGAGCTGACAACTTACATAATCTTCATATGGATAAACTACTGTAAAATAGCCATGTATATAAACGAACACCCACGTAGTATAGTGACGCTCCAGGCTATTGGTCTGCGGGTCTAATGTCATAAATACTAAATGCATTACCATTAGGCTCATCTGAGTCTTACATATGCATGTATTCATTCCTTCATTGACTGATGATGATTGCTATATATCCTTTACATGGACCCATTCTTTTAGGACACCACAACATTGTTACGTGATTTGCGATCAGACCTCAAAGAATGTAATCTAGGCCCACTAAAGATGAGAAAGAACCTAAATGAGTCCAGGACGCTCACAGTAGACAAGACACGGAGGAAAACATTGAAGAAAAACTGATTACCGCTGCATCATCGTCGTCGTCATCAGCATTATCATCATTCGTGTCCTTTCTTTCTCTGAAGTTGTATATCAGAATTACAGTCAAATCTTTTAATAGCAGTCAGTTAGTTTTTGGTCAAACGATGGTGGTTCATTCTGATTGGTGGTCATGAGACCACCTGTCTTTAGAAACCATCATCATCTGGCTCTAACGCTTTACAATAGCAAATGAATGGATTGTATTAAGTGACAGCCTTTTGATATGCCATACAGTTTCACTTACATTGTATAGACAGGTATTGACTGTAGATCCGTCTTCAGTGTGTGTGCGTGCGTGCGTGCGTGCATGCGTGAACATAGTCAAATGTGTGTGCATATGTGCGTGTTGGATGTTAATAATTAGTTATTTTGGCTGATATAGCTTGTGATAATGACGGCTCAATGATAGATAATTGCCTAATCCAGATGCGATGGGTAGGGAGAAACATCTGTTTATAGAGTTAAGTTTTGGAAGATCTGTGTATTAAACGTGCCTAGTTAATTTGGTTGTGAATCATTATATATTATAATGGACCTTTCCAGTTTTTGCTATGCCCTGCCCACCTCTAGCTAAGCTCCACCCACACTTCGCGTGCTGGGATTTATCGATCCCAGAATGCCCTAACTCAATTTCCTGAAAACTCTACAGGTAAGCTGTTGAATATCTTGTAACTAATTTGACTGGGTGTTGTTGCTTTCTATGGCAGCAACAGCACCCAGTCAAATTAGTTTCAAAATATTCAATGGAATATTTTTTAAATAGTAAAGACATACAATTCTTACAACAACGCATAGTCAGTCTTCAAATATGTCTTCGTGACGTACTTATCTACGGCATTCATGACGTCATTCATAACGTCATTTGATTGTGATGTCATTCAATACGTCACGTAGTTGATTATGACGTCATATGATGGGTGGATAAAGTGGAGAGGTTCATTAACAGCAGTGCTGTAAATAACAGTGTCTGCTTACATGATCTGTTTCTTTACAATGCTTAATGATAATCAGTTGGAAATGGACAATTCATAGCAGTTATGTTTCAAAATAAAACAGCCATCTGATAATTGGATGGAAAAGGCTTTCTGTACGTTAAAAATTAATTAATTTAAAATAATTATGGAAAACCAATTATGAATTTCTATTTCAAAAGTCATCTGTAAGAATTTGCTTGGGAGAGGAGTGTGTTGATAAAGTTGTTAATCAGTAGGTGTCTGTTAAAACAGAGTCAAACCTATTTAGACGATCGCCTTATAAATCAACTGTGATGTCATGACTACTGGCTTTTGTGTTGACAAGATGATGGTCTTCTAACATGGTTGATCGTAAAGCCAACAATCTTAAAAAAGCTGCCATCTTGTGCCCCACAATAGCAGGTGGTTTATGGACCGGTTTGACTATATTGAGGCAGTATTCAGAATTGCAAACATTCAGGTCTAACATTATAGTGACGGTCATAAAGTGATATTTGGGCCAATTTGCCATTGTTGAAATGCTATATATATATATATATATATATGGAAGCACTGTTTATTTATAAGTTGAATAATTTGTGAGATATAATCTCATTGATCTAATAATTGCGAAATCACTTGTACAGTGTGTAATTGCTTTCTACACTAAACCAGGTAATGGACTCTATGTTTTTAATGTTGTATTACCCATGTTTTCAACACTGTGCTGTCAGTTTGTTATAAAAACCTAAAAGCCGACAAAAAGAGACTTGTACAAGTGTCACGATAATAAGTTTAATTATTTATATAGGATTAAAAAGTATATCACAAGAGAACTTGTTTTGATTTAACGTAAAAGGAATTTAATAGGTTTGAATTTCAATCTTAATGTGGATATTGCTGAATTAGACTTTTCATAATATGTCAAATTGTTTGTTTCGCAGTATTACTGTCCAAATCAGGGGTGAATGAAACTATTGCTGCTAGTTTTCAGATTAAGTGCAATATGACGTCGTGTCATTATTCTTGTACAAAAAAATAAAATATAGTTAGCCTTTCCAGTGTCTCAATTTCAAGAAAATTATATGTAAGGAAAGCTGTTTAAAAGTATTTTGAAACAAATTTGATTGGAACCCGTTACAGGCGCACACCTCCCAGACAAATTAATTTCAAAATATTCAACAGAATCTTTTTATCATAAAGAATTTGTTTGAATGATTTTGTTCTCACAAATTACTGTTAAACTATAAAACTTGTATATAGTGCTGATTGTCTGACAATCAGAAATACCATGTAAAGGAATGGTTTTCATTTAATGTTAGTCATACCATAGTTCTTAGATGGGAATTTTTTTAGCAGATGGCGGCTTGGTGTAATGGCTAGCACTCAGGACTACTTAACCGGAGAACCCAGTTCGCACCTGAGCTGTGCACTATCTCGCCATCATTGGAAACATGAGCAACCTCCTTCGCTCCTTGCCTCTCCACCCAGGGGTATGAATGGGTACCAGCTTCCCTTTCAGAAGTTTCTGAGAATTAGTCTTAGTTGTGGTGTGATCAGCACCCTCAGGTGTCTATCGCGGGTGTTATCATTCAAAGAAGAACTGAATGATAATTATGTGCTATAAGCACTAAAAATAATTGCAGTACAAGCCAAATGAGGCCTATTGTAATTTCTAGGACTACCAGAAATTATTTTTACTTACTACCGAATGTGTCGAGTGTCTCTATACAATGGAAAATAGCTTTTACATAATCTTTTATTTACTAAGTAGTTACAACGAATAATTGACATTATATATAACCAGTAATACTTGATTAAAAATTAGGATTTTGTGACAATTTTGTGTTAAGTTTTTATTGAAGAAGTGCTAAAACAAAGCTGTAAATATTTCTATGATATTACCCCCATGGTGGGCTATCAAAACATGTAAATATGTTAATTTTAATGATAAGAATTGTAAAACATCACTGTTTCAGCCAGTAGTGTGGATGTTTTCAGGAGTTCATCCATTCTCCTGTGTAGTTGGCAGCATAGATGGTGTTCCAATGTAAAAGAGGTATTTACCATCAATAACAACTTACCAACATATGGATACAATTTACAGTTTTGGCAAGTTAATTGTTTTATGATGGATTTGTATAATCCGTATTATCTAGCAGTTTAGATCGTGAAGTATATTTTCGTATGCCATTCATTACCTAACAGTATGTGTATAAAGTCAGTGATTTGTTATTGGTAACTTGCTATTTGAATGGCTGCATTCATATGTAGATATTATCACTTTTGATGCCAAGTTATTGTGCACTAGTCATGCAGTTGTATACATTATAATAGTCGTGATGTATGTATATATTAATGTGAATACTTTAAATTATCATATGGTAAACATTTCAGTACCACAGATCATATATGACAAATTTTTATGACAGAGGAAATATTCTGTTGATTATTTTGAAAATATTTTGATTGGGATTCATTGCTGCTGAGGCAATACATTCAAATAAACCCTGTTTTATCGCAGCTCAGGAAAAGTAACACCTCCCTTTAACCCTCTAATTGTCATGTCAGCCAAAGCATTCGCTACAGTTATTTTTGGATTGTCCATTTGCAGGCCAAGAGAAATCAATTTTTGAAAATTTACCACTTGAACTGCCTGACTCAATAACGGAGCTAGTCATTCCAGTGGTACATTGTCAAAAACATTGTCTGGTCCTGCACCTGGATATTCAATAAGCAAAAATCTCAATTTTCTTGACAGATCCTGCTCATTACCGGGTTAATAGCGACATGGATTGAATCAACCTAGTTGTATACTAGCAGCTATTAACCTTTAACCCTGATGACCAATAAAAACAAACAGCATTTGCAATGGTCTGCGGCATGTTGAAGTGGACTATTTTTTGAAAATTTACCTCTGGAATGACTGGCTCAATAACTGAGCCAGACATTTCAGTGGTAAATTTTCAAAGATAGTATTCTCTTGCTCCACAAATGGACATTTTCATTGTGAAAATTTAAATATTCTTGAAAAAATGTGTGTGTTAAAGGATTACTGGTATTGATTAGCCATCTTTGATCCCAATCAGTATGTAGTCACCTGGGCACGCTTGACTGTATAAATCAATTAACTTGTTTATGCATTATCCAATATTATCGTTTAGGATACCAGTAAACTTAATAGCTTTATCACTATAATCTATGTTGTCTACTCCTAAGAAATTCTGGTTATCACTTTCCTTGAGTTTATTCCACCAGGTAATGGGTCATAAGCAACTTGATAACATTCTTTAAAATAACTTATATCATTTCCTTCAACATTGTCACTGTATATTGTATTGCATGTAATTATTAATTAAGTTTATATGTGTCATGTTGCCAAGTTATTTCTCAAATTGAAAGTTAAAATAAAAATTAGAGCAAAATTCATATCTAGACAGTATAACACATTCTTATGTGGGGCTTATTGTGTGACACACTATAGGTACGACATAGACAGATTTTGATTTTGATTTATAATTTGACAGTCAGACTGATCAACATATGAAATTTAAACAACATAATACCATTAGACCTGTTATAAATAACCATGTAATGTACTCTGATTTTGTCTTCTAGATATTTAGCGTTAACAATTTCACCCCTAGAGAAGTACAGATTTCAGAGTTGAGCATGTATCTAGATAATATATTAGTTTATTTATCTGCTATATGTACAATAGTATGAGAAAGACAAAACTAAATTGTTACATATTTAGGTGTATCTAAATGGGACCAAATAACATCTATGTTCTTCAGGATATATGTCTTGCTTTATTGTACAGACCATCCTGTATGTGCATCCTCATCATATCTACCTGTAGTATTTATCCAATCAGTCAGTACTACATCTATGATGAGGTTTTCCAATCTCTCTACCTCTATTAACTTCATGTGGTTATTTAACACTTTACTTTAAAATGTGCCAAGGGAGGAAATCGGCACCTCGTATCAGTTATAAAATACTATGTAGTCTTTCTGTACTTTCACCTATAACAAGAAATTTTCAATATCTTACCTTCCGGGTTCAGTCAGTGCACGGGCATATGATTAGGTATAAACCTTCTGTAGGCCTAGCCATGCATAGAGCTCTGTGTATGTGTGTGCGTGCGTGCGTACATACGTATGTGCGTGTGTGCATGCATGTGTTGCGGTATAGTATCTGCTAAACTGTTGGGCCAGTTTTGTCAACATCTGGAATAAATTCAGAGTGTAAATTATAAGTCCAATGAGGTCTCTTCAAATCTGATGACTAGTGGATTAAAGAATGTGTCCAGTTTGGACCTTGGTGTGGATTCCCATTTCCAAAGCGAGAGCTATTCGAGAAGTGAAACTGTTTTGTGAGAGGTGCACAGTTATTTGATATACTTACAGTGCACAGTTATTTGATATATTTAATATGTGTGCATGTTTATAGCCAGTTTGAGAATGTGTCACTGTATCTGTGTCATTGGTGTGTGCCATCATAGCTGAACTTGATACATTAATAACTAAACATACCCATTCCCGCTGTGCAGATTAGACCACATTGAGCATCATATCTAGTGGCAACACAGACAGTGATCCTATGAAGGGGGAATATCCAATAATCAGTCAATAAGTGAAAAGTCAGTATTGAAGGAAAAAAAAGATGCAATCATATCACGGGGAAATTTTCAACAAAAGCCCTACCGGGGCTTAATACGCCCGTTTATGATGAATTCTAAGCTTTTCAGGTGGGATAACTGGCATTTATGGCTAGATCTTGCCAAAATGAAATCATGATACTTCATTTCAACCTAAGATGTCCAATGGAAGAAGAATTTCAAATGTTGTTCCAAAACTCTTCAAGATCTGGAACGGACAATAAATTTTTGATCAATTTTAAGATTTTCTGTTTGGGTATTCTGGCAAATATGGATGGATATCGACAACACTTAGTCTCCCTAATATGGCCAGGGAAAAATTATTTAAAATCTTGTCAAAACTCTGAAACCCTGCCCGGACAAGAAACTTTGACGCATTTTAAGCTTTTCATGGGGGTTAGCTCGGATAAATGCACCGAATCTCACTGAAACAAAATCATGACACTTCTTCTCAACATATATGTCCCCTGAAAAGAATTTAAAATGTAGGTTCAAAACCTCTTGAAATCTGGCCGAACAAGAAATCTTTTACATATTTTCAACTTTTCAGGGAAGTAATCTCACAAATACAAACATATCTTGCTAAAACGTAATAACCATGATACTTCATCTCGACCTAATACATCCACTGGGAAGATAATGTAATTGTTTTTTATGAGTTATGATTATCTCCCTTGCCACATGGTTAGTAATTTATTAAAATCTGTCTAGTCACTGTCATGCCTGATAAATAATATATTGTATGAATCCATCCAGATATATGCGACTTAATGATACAGTCGATGATAGTACTATCAACAATGTGTGTGATAAATTATATTCCAGTAATACACATGTTTGTGAAAGCAATATACAGTGATCGTGAAACCAGAATTAAACATTTATATTTTGAGAGCTAATGTGTGAAATTTATATATTTGTATTATTATGGGATAATTAGTTCTGTTTAATGCTGCTAATTAGATCTGTGCTTCATATCATAACGATTATACTGTGTTGGTTGTTAAACAAACATACTGAAAAGAAGTTGTATATTATTTGTAGATAATTGTACATTGAAACAAGTCTTTGAAATCACCTGCCTTTCTCTTGTTCATTCTTTAAGATAGGCGGCCCAATGAGATAAGTAGCCAAATGAGATAGTTGGTAGAATGAGTTAGATGGTTGAGTGACCACCTGTCTTTAGTGATCGAATTTGGTAAAGAAAATCTAAATATGTGCTTATTGAATGTCCATTTGCAGGGCAAGCGAACACATTTAAGAATTTTTAACTAAAATGACTGGCTCGCTTATCGTGCCACTCATTCCAGAGCTAAATCTTAAAAATAGTCTTCTCTTGGCCTGCAAATGGACATTCCTCATAACCATGACTGGCTATAAAAGAGACCGGTTTTAGCTAAAATTGTTAAAGAAGGATTATATTGTGCCGCCAAATGTCTGCTCTTATCGCAGGTGCCTGGTATTAAGGAAGTATTATAGAAACCTCGTTTTAATGATCATTTAGAGAATACATGATAGCAGCTCTGCTATTGCTTGTCTCGATGTTTTCTTTGTGTGCATAATACGCATTCCAGGCTCTCCAAGTACAAGGCTCAGTATAAGAAGTGAATATTTTTATGCCAGGAGGAGTGCATTGGTCCAATCATGTGCATAGGATCAATACCAGGATAGAGATTCATTCGTATGTACTGCTATCGGTTAGTATTTAATCTTTTGTCATGACATGTCAGCTTTATGATTAATTTAGCCCTAGATATTCCAGTGTCTCAATTTCATGACAACTATACAGGGAAGTTGTTGAATATTTTGAAATTAATTTAACTTGAAGCAACAGCTCCCAGTCAAATTAGTTTCAAAATATTCAACATTTTACAGTTATTCTTTACAGCATAAAGAATTTAGTGTATTTGTTTTGGTCAATGGTGGTTAAGGGGTTAAATAGTGGTAACAACGAAATGAACAGTGCCATAGGTGTAACTGTTTGGAATATATTTGTGCGTTACATTACAGGTTGTTTGTATATTGTCCGCTATTTAGATTGCTATTTTCTGTGGTAGTCTAGTGTATACAAGTAGCATATATTTATCATCCAGAAATGTTGTATGATATCTAATATTGTATGTATGTCCGTCACTCATAAACCACATGTGCAATACGTTCATTTCAAATCACTTCCATCACTCATTATTGTATCATATTGCATTGTATTTATGATTCATATAATAATCAGATGTAGTGATTAGTTTCTATTATTGATATTGTTGTTTATATCTACTCTCTTACCAGCTGAGGAAACTTGTAAAGTTCGACCATAAATAGGAATTGGATAAGTGATTCTGTCAAACCTCTCTTAAAAGACCACCTCAAATAGCACCAGAACATGGTCCATTAAGTGGTCTCTTAACCAAGAAATTGTAAAGATGGCAAAATCAGCCTCTGCCGTGGTGTTGAGTAAATAGCCATTTGCAGGCCAAGAGACTATTTCTGAAAATTTACCACTCACAAAGCTGAAATTTCAATTGTCTTGACAAGTCTTTACTACTAAAGTGTTAATGTAACTTATTTACAACATGAAATGCCTATTGGGCCAAAAGATGGGGGTCTTTGACCAGCTGTTTTAATGAACCACCCTATGTTGGAACCACTAGGCATGTGGTCGATCATGCATGTGTGACAGTATTTTTATTACTGATATTTTTTATTAAGATTTAATTTGTGCACCAGTGTGGTGAAGCCATTAGGTGTCGCATAGTTTCTACTTTAAAATACACGTAGGTAGTAATAAACAGATTTTATATTACGTGGCCGAACCCAACCATTTTACATTTCATTAAAGAACATTAATTCTTGCACTGCATACATCTAATGATAATTATAATGTCGTATTAACCCTTTACTGGTCAAACCGGCCTCGGCAGTGGTTTTGAGAAATTTTCATTAGCAGGCCAGGACAAAATCATTTTAAAGGTTATCCCTGAAATGACTGGCTATAAAACGGAGCCAGCCATTCCAGCGGTAAATTGTCAAAAATAGACTTCTCTTGTCCTGCAAATGTTAATTCACAAGATTATACATTTTTCTTCATCAATCATGATCATTAAAGAGTTAAACTTAAATTAGAACTGTAGTGTAGTTTTAGAAATTTAACTTAGTGCTACATACAGATTGTCAGTTGATCAGTTCTGTTAAAACAGTGGTATATTTTCATTGTTATCACGACCCTCACTCAAACCTACTTGTATTTAATCATTACTCTGAGTAGCATTTACTGTTGTGTTTTGTACTAACGAACTATCACAAATACTCATGCATTGTAGGATGTGTACTGTTTCTTACATACAACTAAATTCGTAGTTTGTGTCTTACATTACTTAGAGTCGCTGTTGCTTAATTTTGTTAACCCTTTCAACCAGCATGGCTGAATTTAAAAATTAATTTACAATTAAATAAATATCTTGTTGAATATTTTGATACTAATTTGACTTGAAGCTGTTGCTGCCATAGGCAGCAACAGCTCCAAGTCAAATTAATTTCAAAATATTTACCAGTCTACCTGTATAGTTTCTTTGAAATTGTGAGATTTTCCGAAATCAGGGTTAGGGTTAAGAATATATAGCATCAGTCTACCATACCTTTTTCTCCACCTGCTAGACTAGAGGTACTGTAGCAAGCATAGCAGCGCTCTCTTCATGAACACGCATTTAGCTCTAATTACTGCAATTGTATTCAGAAAGTAGATATTGTGACTTACAGAATTAGACCATTTATTCAAGTGTAACATAGATTTGTTATTTTTAATGATTTCAATATGTATATTATATATAGCCGGAAGATAAATTTCACTTGTCTCTGTTGAACTATTACATATATCTATTCAGTCCCTTTGACTGTAAATGCTTGTGTGCATATGCACGCGCATGCCAACACACGTTCTATTCTAGTTAACACTCTGTAACCATCACCAGCATTATCATGTAATCTGATTGTCATATTTATATATATTATTTAATCTCCTGTTATTCTGTAGTGCTTAAAGGTGCACATTCACACCAGAATGCGTGAAAATGAAATTCTTTAAATTGTATACTTTTAGAGGCTTAATTTGTGTACCTCAATGTAATGAAGCGAAACGTATGATGATTTTAGTCCATGCAAATTATTTAAAAAAATTAATGTGAAGTTGAATTAGGAACTCGTGTCTCTACTTCAATTTCACAACAAAATTTTTTAATTAATTTATACGAATTGAAATCATCATATGTTATGATTTATTTTGTTTCATTACATCTACGCCCACGATTTAAGCCTCTAAAGTATACAATTTTGAAAATTTTATTTTCAAGCATTCCATTGTAAAAGTGCACCTTTAAAAGTATACACCCCTGGTCACCGGTGATGTCATTGTTAAATGTTATCCCCAACTATGTCTTCCTCCACATTAATCAACTGTTAAATGTAAAATATAATTTGTGTATGTTTTCAATTGCAATAGAAATATTGGAAATTGTAATTTGTTCAAAATAGACAAGAAATGGCAAATTCTTTATAATGTAAGGAATATTCTGTTGAATATTTTGAAACTAATTTGGCTTTATATTACAGAAATATGAGACTGTATTATTCAGTTACCTTTTCCATTAAAACTGATATAAATTTGAAAACTGCTTTCAGTAACAGAAAGTAACACTAAGACCGATTATTTTCAACATTGTCCAGTTTCCTATGATAGACCAGATAATCCATATTAGCACTACTTTGTTTGGTGTATAGCGGTAACGATCAATAATTTGTGCAAGATCTAGGATGCACATTTGACTAAACTTTGGACAATTCACCTTTCCAGTTTTAGCTATGCCCCGCCCATCTCTAGCAAATCTCTACCCACACCTCGCTCGTGTTGGGATCATTCGATCTCAAAACTCCATGACTTATCAATTTCCAGAAAACTATACAAGTAAGCTGTTGAATATTTTGAAACTAATTTGACAGGGTGCTGTTGCTGCCTATGTGTCGGACTATTAAGCGTTAAAGACAGGCTTAATCGAATCATTAATGATTATGAGATCGGCATACACGTCACGTAGTTGATTATGACGTCATATGATTGCCTGAGGAAATGGATTCATGAATTTAGGCCACTAGACTGACTAATCTCAATCAGATCTTAGGTGAATAGCATATTTAACACATAAACTCATAGTCCACGTGATATCATGATTGTGTATTATGTTGATATTTACTCAGTTAGATAACAAAATAAGGGCTCGTTTAATTTGGTTAGTGTTGCAATTTGTTGGTGAGATTAGCAACAATCGTGATAATGCAGGTTGTTGAACTTGGTGGTGTTGGCACAGTGCCAGCCTAATAACCTGCATTAACAAGCTCATTGGCATGGCATGACTATGGCGTCATAATTGAATCAAATGGATAAATTGTGATTTCACAATTTGCCATGACAAGTGTTACAGAACTTGCCCAAACGAATTTCCTCAGTAACGTCATAGGCATAGGAACACGGGGGTGCAAACGTGCCTCCCATAGTGTATCCCCATAGCACCCCCTAAGTTTTGGCCCCACCCATGCTTCAGCACCCACCCACCCTCCATATCAAAGTACATTCCTACACCCCTGATAATCACACCATGGCAACAGCATGAGACTAGTTTTACAACACTAGGCCAATCGGTTGAGCTCAATAGTTCAACCGACCTAATAAAGTTTACCACAGGACTGGTTCGATAAAGTAGCCACCCATTCCAGTGGTAAATTTCTATAAATATCTCTTGGTCTTCAAATGGACATTGTCTATGATTAAGTAAAAATAATTTTGGGCAACTCTGACCATTAAATGGTTAAACTAGTGTGATAAATTTGATATACAATGCTAACTGGCTTGAGGTTTTATACGTCTGGGTTTTAATAATTTCTCCAATATGAATCTGTTGAATTATAATTATCCTGCTGTCATGGCTGTGTTGTAATTAGCATGTATGTATTGATGAAATATACATTGTGATATGGTTACCTTGTCAGTATTTACAAAAGCTAAACCCTATTTGTGATATGTTAAGTGTTATAATTGAAGTCTGTGCATGTTTTCTTACTTTGTACTCTATCAGTCAGCATGAAGCTGCTTTTCTGCATGATGTATGCAGTGTGAATGCTCAATCCACAGACAAGATTTACGACACGTGTTGCATAAGGAGTAATAGCAAATATTATGCTAAATATTTGAAATAGAATGGAGGGATTTGAGCTGTCACTCAAGTATCTGATATCATAATCAATTAATAATATATTAGCCGACATCACAATGAAAATGACGTAGAATTCTCTTTTATTAAGCTGGAAACGTCTTTGATGAATTTACAAATTACAATTTAATAAACATTGTGTTTACTATTTTGAAACTAATTTGACTGGGAGTTTAATTGTTTAATAGCCTTGAAATTGGGAATTCATGGTTTGAAATGATATAAATCGATCCCAACACGCATAAAAAGTGGGAGCCTAGCTAGCAATTGGTGGGGCATAGCTAGAAAGCAATCCATTAAATACCATACATTCTATTTCTGTGCCTGCATATGTTATCTATTCCCTCATTGATACTTTTTTTAATGGGGGTGGGGGGGGGGTGGAGCTATTTTTATGTATCTAAATGTGCTGACAGGGTTTCTCTCATGCATGATGTCACATTTGTAGTGTTTCAATTGAAACAAATAATTCTTAGTTGTTTGTTTCAAATAATTCACATTTTTCTTGTGTTTATGACAAATTAAATAGCTTTTACCTAGCTGAAGCAAATTGTGCAAACATGTAAATGAAAAAATTGGAAGTGGATATGTATGGATTTTTTACAATCAAAACGATGTACAGTTTCTCGTGATTTCAATATTATATTATATGCTGTTTTTCTCCCATGACGAGAGCACGATGATGACTGGGGTAGAGTGTCCAAGGTCAAAGGTCACTATTGACAATATGTCATGGTGTGTCAGTCAGAATACCTAGCGGGCCTCTTGTGACAAGTTCCCATTGCTCAATAACAGACAGTCAATCTACTCAATCAGCATGATAAAGAATTGAAAATGGATGAAACTGTAGTGTTTTCTTCCGTTAATGGACCGTTTTATTTTTAGCTATGCCCCGCCCATCTCTAGCTCAGCTCCACCCACACCTCGCTGATGTTGGGATCGATCGATCTCTGAACTCCCTGACTATCAATTTCCAGAAAACTATACAGGTAAGCTGTTGCATATTTTGAAACTAATTTGACTGGATGCTGTTGCTGCCTATGGCATCAACAGCGCCCAGCCAAATTAGTTTCAAAATAGTCAACAGCACACTTTTGTGTGTTGTGTAGAAAATGGTAATGGACCTTTCCGTTTTTAGCTATGCCCCGCCCATCACTAGATAAGCTCCACCCACACCTTGCCATGTTGGGATTGATCGATTCCCGAATGCCCTAGCTATCACTTTCCTCAAAACTATACAGGGAAGCTGTTGAATATTTTGTAACTAATTTGACTGGGCGCTGTTGCTGCCTATGGCAGCAACAGCGACCTGTCAAATTAGTTTCAAAATATTCAACAGAATATGTATTAAATAGTAAAAGCAAACAATTTGTACAACAACGCATAGACCATCTTCAAATATGCGTTTGTGACATACTTATCGACGTCATTCATGACATCATTCATTATGATGTCATTCTACACATCACGCAGTTCATTATGACATCATATGATGGGTGGGTACTCTGGAAAGGTGAATTGTGTTAGTCCTCACAGTGAAATAGATAATAGGTTTTGTTGAGCGTTTAAGCAGTTCAAATAGCAAATACAGTAATTCTTATTAGTCTTCTAAACATCAGTTTCTAATTATTAACCCTTTTACTTCTGAAAACAAATGTCAAGTGGAAGAAGGAACATTGGTTTTCATCTGACGGGTTACTAAATGAATACCAGTTCAGACAACACTGAACCAAAGAATCCAGGCTAATACTTCAGCAGTGAAAGGGTTAACTAAGTATTATATTTAAATGTGTCTGTGTTGACACAATTAGGAATAGCTTTTGAACTGTATAGTCAGAAATCCCTTTGGAAAGATTCACAAATTTCTTTGTATTGACTGGTTAATTTGTCTTATTATATGCCTTATATTGATTCCAGGTTTTAATCTCATTCCATTTTCTAAAATTGCTAAATTAAGCAATATTTGATTTTTAAAACATCAAACTAAATGGCATATACTATTTTGCCTGGTTATGATTTATTAGAATAAAAAGGTATTTTATTGTGTCTAATAATTGATAGGAAAGGTTGTAAGTATCGTGATGTCATCTGTTTGAAGATTAACTGGCAGTTCCATATTTTATTGTATAAAATTGTGTCAGAATAAATTGCCACAAAAATGTCTTTGTTTCAACTTGTGTTTCAACTAATTTCTGTCATGGCCAGTAGAGGTCATACTAGTCATTGATGAATGAATGACTCCATATTTAATATATGCCCCACCCATCTCTATCTAAACTCCACCCACACTGCGTGTTGGGATCGATTCAAATACTTTGAATGCTAAATTCCCAGAATCCCAATTTCATGGTAGCTAAACAGGTAACCTATTGCATATTTTGAAACTAATTTGACTGGGAGCTGTTTTTGCCTATGGCAGCAACAGCTCCCCGTGCAAATTTGTTTCAAAATATTCAACAGAATGTTTATTAACTCTTTAACACTCATATCAGCTAAAACACTTTCTGCTGTGGTCTTGAGAAATGCCCATTTGCAGACAAAGAGAAGACTATTTTTGTAGATTTACCACTGGAATTCTAGTGGTAAATTGTCAAAAATGGTCTTCTCTTTGTCTCCAAATAGAGATTTTCTCTGAGGAAATTGAAATTTTTCTTGAACAAATTTGAGTGTTAAAGGGTTAAATGACATACACTTCGTACAACTACCATACTATTGCAGGTTCATGGAGTATTTCTGTCAATTATGATCGATGCCAGCCTGCACGGGATGTAATTGATTATGATGTAATATATTACTTGACTGACAGATCAGATCTTTCCATTATTAGCTCACCTGGCCAGAATGGCTAAGTGAGCTTATGCGATGGCGACTGTCCGTCATCTGTATGTCATCTGTCGTCCGTCAACCTTTACTTTAAACGATTTCTTCCCAAGAACCACTGGGCCAATTTCAATTATATTTGGTAGGAAGCATCCCTAGGGCATAGAGATTCAAATTTGGTCAATCGAAGCCGATTGGCCAAAATCCAAGATGGCCACTGGCCAAAATGGCTGATTTTTAGAAACACTAAAAAATCTTCACCGAAACCGCTGGAGGAATTGATTCAAAACTCATAACACATCATCTATTGCAACGGTAGACCCAAGTTTGTTCAAGGCAACCTGATTGGCCGATTTGCCTGGCGGCCATCTTGGATGACAAAGTCGCGAAAATGACTTCTCCCGAACCGCTGAAAGGATAGATCTGAAATTTGGTAAATATGCTTAGGGACCAAGGTCCATTCAGGTTTGTTCAAGGAAAGTTTGTACGTTAAAAAATGTGGCCGCCGTCAACCAATCAAAATTTAGCGTTTCTTGGTCATATTGGCTTTTTTGTATTTGATGTATTTTGATGGCGAAAATTGCTTTATATATGCTTATCAGTGTGGCGAGTTCAAATATGCCACTTTCAAGACTGTCGGATAAACGGTTTGGCTGCCATCTTGGTTTGTTTTCCCGCCATAGGCTCTCATAGTACAGCAATGGGCCCATAGTAAAGCAATTTGGAATTTGTTAAACGACTTCTTATCAAGAACCACTGGGCTAATTTCAATTATATTTTGGAGGAAGCATTCATAGGGTATAGAGATCTAAGTTTGTTCAAACAAAGCGGATCGGTCAAAATCCAAGATGGCCACCGGCCAAAATGGCTGATTTTTAGAAACACTAAAAAATCTCCGAAACCGTGGAGAAATTGATTCAAAACTCATAATACATCATCTATGGCAATGGTAGACCCAACTTTGTTCAAGGCAACCTGATTGGCCGATTTGCTTGGCGGCCATCTTGGATGACCTAGTTTTCGCAAAAACGACCACCCGAACCGCTGAAGGGATAGAGCTGAAATTTTGTAAATATGCTTAGGGACCAAGGGCCTTTCAAGTTTGTTCAAGGGAAATTTGTTCGTTAAAAAACATGGCTGCCATCAACCAATCAAAATTTAGAGTTTGTTGGTCATATTGGCTTTTTTGTATTTTGATGGCGAAAATTGCTTTATATATGCTTATCAGTGTGGAAAGTTCAAATATCCCAATTTCGAGACTGTCGGATAAACGGTTTTTCTGCCATCTTGGTTTGTTTTCCCGCCATAGTCTCCCATAGTAAAGGAATGGGCCCATAGTAAAGTAATGGGGAATTCTTTAAACGACTTCTCAAGAACCACTGGGCCGATTTCAATTATATTTGGGAGGAAGCATTCATAGGGCATAGAGATCTAAATTTGTTCAAATGAAGTAGATTGGTCAAAATCCAAGATGGCCGCTGGCCAAAATGGCCAATTTTTAGAAACACTAAAAAATTCCCAAAACCGCAAGAGGAATTGATTCAATACTCATAACACATCTATGGCAACGTTAGACCCAAGTTTGTTGGCCTATTTGCTTGCCGGCCATCTTGGATGACGTAGTTTTCCCGAAAACGACTTCTTCCCCCGTACCGCTGAAGGGATAGAGCTGAAATTTATTAAATATGCTTAGGGACCAAGGGCCATTCAAATTTGTTCAAAGGAATTTCGTACGTTAAAAAACCTTACCGGCATCAACCAATCAAAATTTAGCATTTGTTGGTCATATTGAGTTTTTTGTATTTGGTGTATTTTAATGGCGAAAATTGCTCTATATGTGCTTATCAGGGTGGTGAGTTCAAATATGCCACTTTCAAGACTGTCGGATAAACGGTTTGGCTGCCATCTTGGTTTGTTTTCCCGCCATAGGCTCTCATAGTACAGCAATGGGCCCATAGTAAAGCAATTTGGAATTTGTTAAACGACTTCTTATCAAGAACCACTGGGCTAATTTCAATTATATTTTGGAGGAAGCATTCATAGGGTATAGAGATCTAAGTTTGTTCAAACAAAGCGGATCGGTCAAAATCCAAGATGGCCACCGGCCAAAATGGCTGATTTTTAGAAACACTAAAAAATCTCCGAAACCGTGGAGAAATTGATTCAAAACTCATAATACATCATCTATGGCAATGGTAGACCCAAGTTTGTTCAAGGCAACCTGATTGGCCGATTTGCTTGGCGGCCATCTTGGATGACCTAGTTTTCGCAAAAACGACCACCCGAACCGCTGAAGGGATAGAGCTGAAATTTTGTAAATATGCTTAGGGACCAAGGGCCTTTCAAGTTTGTTCAAGGGAAATTTGTTCGTTAAAAAACATGGCTGCCATCAACCAATCAAAATTTAGAGTTTGTTGGTCATATTGGCTTTTTTGTATTTTGATGGCGAAAATTGCTTTATATATGCTTATCAGTGTGGAAAGTTCAAATATCCCAATTTCGAGACTGTCGGATAAACGGTTTTTCTGCCATCTTGGTTTGTTTTCCCGCCATAGTCTCCCATAGTAAAGGAATGGGCCCATAGTAAAGTAATGGGGAATTCTTTAAACGACTTCTCAAGAACCACTGGGCCGATTTCAATTATATTTGGGAGGAAGCATTCATAGGGCATAGAGATCTAAATTTGTTCAAATGAAGTGGATTGGTCAAAATCCAAGATGGCCGCTGGCCAAAATGGCCAATTTTTAGAAACACTAAAAAATTCCCAAAACCGCAAGAGGAATTGATTCAATACTCATAACACATCTATGGCAACGTTAGACCCAAGTTTGTTGGCCTATTTGCTTGCCGGCCATCTTGGATGACGTAGTTTTCCCGAAAACGACTTCTTCCCCCGTACCGCTGAAGGGATAGAGCTGAAATTTATTAAATATGCTTAGGGACCAAGGGCCATTCAAATTTGTTCAAAGGAATTTCGTACGTTAAAAAACCTTACCGGCATCAACCAATCAAAATTTAGCATTTGTTGGTCATATTGGGTTTTTTGTATTTGGTGTATTTTAATGGCGAAAATTGCTCTATATGTGCTTATCAGGGTGGTGAGTTCAAATATGCCATTTTCGAATCTGTCGGATAAACGGTTTTGCTGCCATCTTTGATCATTTTCCCGCCAAAGTCTCCCATACTAAAGCAATGGAAAGTTTTTAATGTCTTCTCGCGAACCAAAAGGCCGATTTCAATTATATTTGGCAGGAACAATCCTTAGGGCATAGATATTCAAGTTTATTCAAATGAAGCCGGTCGAACAATTTGGGCGGCGGCCATCTTGGACGTTGGCCTATTTTTAGAAAACTCATTAAATATGATCTAGGACAACAGCTGAAACAAGTTTGTTCAAGAGAACTTGATTGGCCAAATAGTTTGGCGGCCATTTTGGATGACCTATTTTTTTCGAAAACCACCTCCAGAACCGCTGAAATTTGGGAGATTTGATTAGGGCCTAAGGGCCATTAAAATTTGGTCACTGGAAGTTGATCCATCAAAAAATATGGCTGCCGTGGGCCAATCAAAATGTAACATGTTTTGTGGCCATATTGAATTTTTTTATTTTGACGAATCTTGAAGCCGAAATTGGTTTTATATATGTGTTTGGGCTTTCTGATATAAGATTTTCTATTTTTGAAACTGTCGGATAAACATTTTAGCGGCCATCATGGATCATTTTCCAACTAGAAACTCCTATGTACTAAAGCAATAGGAAATTTCAAGTGTATTTGGCAGAAAACATACTTAGGGCACAGAGATACACGTTTGTTCAAATGAAGCTGGTCTGTAATTTGCCTGGCGGCCATCCTGGATTTTTGAAATGCCTTTAAAAATCTTCTAATCTGAATCTGCATGGGAGATTGATTCAAAACTCTTGACAGGTTATTTACGGAAGCGGCTGAACCCGGTTTGTTCAATGGAACTCGATCGCCTAATGCTTTAGCAGTCATCTTGGATGACCTGGTTTTCATGAAAACAACTTTGTATCCAGATTCGCTGAACAGATTGGGCCGAAATTTGGGAGATATGATAAGGGACTAAGGGCCGTTAAGTTTTGTTCAAAAGTAGTTGATAAATAAAGAAACATGGTTTATGTTTTCTTGTTATAATTCTGCTCAACTCTGTAGGGTTCTACTTATTGTTGATGGCCTTTCTGGTTGAAATGCCTATGATGCAGGTGAGCGATACAGGCCCCTTGGGCCTCTTGTTAGTAATTATGCTAGGATTTTGCTTTTTATACCCCGCCAAAGAAATTGGCAGGGTATATATGTGATGGCGCTTACGAGTGGGGGGGGGGGGGGTGGCAGAGTGATTGCCACACCATAACTCAGCTACCGTTTAGGTTACAGTGATTGGACTAGGTCGGAGGAAGAAACATATATGATCCAAAATGCAGACAGCATTGAAAATTGACGATGATTCAAAATCCTGGCCACCAGCCATTTTGAAAATTGGTTTCTGTATGATAACTCTGTTGCAATTTATCTGATCGCTTTGAAACTTCATAGGGTGATTGGACTAGGTGTGGAGAAGTAGCCTATCGAAATTAACAATGATCTGAATCCAAGATGGCTGCCATCTTGAAAATTGGTTTCCGGATGATAACTCCCGTACCGTTTTTGAACTTTCATAGGGTGGCTAGCCTAGGTCTGTGGAAGAAACTTATCGAAATCGATGATGATTCGAAGTCCAAGATGGCCAACAGCCACCGGTGGCGATCTTAAAAATAGGTTTCTGTATGATAGCACTGTTTCCGTTTATTGGATTGCTTTGAAACTGGGGGATGGTAGGACTACATCTGGGGAAGAAATCTATCGAAATTTATAATTCGAAATCCAAGATAACCACCAGTGGCCATCTTGAAAATTGGTTTCCGGATGATAGCTCTGTTTTTGTTTATTACATCGCTTTGAAACTTCAGTTCATAAGGTGGTTGAACTAGGTCTGGAAAAGAAACCTATCGAAATCGAAGATAATCTGAAATCCAAGATGGCCACCAGCCAAAGGAAGACATCTTGAAGATTGGTTTCCCGACAATAACTCCATTACTGTTTATCGGATTGCTTTGAAACCTTATAGGGTGGTTGGATTAGACCTGGAGAAGAAACCTATCGAACATGACGATGATCCTAAATCCAAGTTGGTTGCCATCTTAAAAATTGGTTTCCTAACGATAACAAAAGGTCAAATATCAAGGTCACAGTGACATAAAGACTTCCAAATGGGAATGACGCAATTATTGCACGAATGTGCGCTTGTTTACATATGTTGAGCAGTCGCTAAACACGTTAGACAGGTGTTCGACTGGTCACGTGGATAGCAGCTCAATAAGCCGCGATATTCCTTAGTCAGTCAGTCACAAAATCTTATTCCAGGCTGTTGTTTCAAGAAACTTTCGTATCCAGTAATCAAACTTGGTGCAGGTATGCATTGTGGCTTAACGTCATAACCTTTGTTACTGTGACCAGCTTTTCACACTTCACCCGCAGCTACCGAGATTCTATCGACTTTGTTTCAATAAGTGTGGGGATAATTACATAACAGTAACTGTAATACCTTGATAATTACTGATACAATTGGCAACATGACTAGAAAAGCATGTGGCCTCCATGTGATACCCATTCACGCCGGAAGTGCTGTGTCACATTCTGTACATGTCATCAATGCTGGTGCTGTAGTTATTTCATTACAGTCTCGGCCAGCTACACATCAGGGCATGTGAAAAACGTGGTTCAGGAGTTCAACTCATACAACAAGGGTCTCGGCTTGAAATCCTACTTCCGCCTAATGAGAAAAGTGAAAGATCTATCTCGGTAGATGATTATTTTCTATACTCAAGGGTCTTTCATGGTGAAAGTGACTCGTCTCTCTTTTTGTTATGACGTGTGTGACCCAGTCCCTCATGGTGTGTTTGAACCAGTCCCTTGTGGTGTTGTGAACCAGTCTTTCGTGGTGTGACCAGTCTCTCATGGCATGTATGACTATTCTACTTCGAATAATACTTACCAGATGTACTATTATGATGTCTATTATCTAGTCTAGCTCAAAATAAACAATTAAAACTGCACTCTCCATGGTCATGCCCATAATGTGTTCGGGAATTTCCATAGCCCCAGGTACCGAGTCAATTCCCAATCACAGTCAGATGCGTCTATTTTGCTCGACTTTACAATCGCATTTTTGTAGTCTGAAAATTAGCTTGAATTTTTGCCTTTTGAGTGCCTTCAGTAAGTTCTGATCGCTGGTGTAATGGAAGGAAAAGGGAAATCGTCGCAGAGGGCAGATTGTATTATTCTAGAATTTATACATTTGTGCCATAATGACTGTTTGAATTTTCTTTAAATTGGTACATCGTTTTAAAATGGTAATCATTGTTGGAGTCGCTCCGTTACCCGTTAACTTTTTAATCTTATCCAGGTACTTGGTTAATTTCTCTTGCGACTCCAAGATGGATGCGCCCCGTAGCCAAGATGGTGGCGCCCATGATCAACGTTTTGTTTTGGCTTAGGGTGTCTATGCACTCAGTTTTAAGCCGATCATTAGGGCTCGCTTCATTGTCGAGGGTGTTTGTAGCAATCAGTCTTTATTTCTTGGTTATTTTAATGTTAGTTAATCTCCAAAGTTGTGTTTATAAAATTTTCACTAAAAATTTTCAACTATTTTCCTGCCTAAAATTGACTGACATTAATCTAAGAGAAAGTTAATGTTTTTAAGTATTTCAATGATTGCAATCAAGTTATTGTGCATATTGCTCATCTTCATGTTACCATGTGCAGCGTTTTAATTCTTATTCTGTGTTCACAGAAAGTGAAGGGGCAGGGCAAGGCCCCACCAGACATGCTTTGTTCATGCTGCAATCGCTTCATGAAGCGGCAGTTTACAGGTCATCACTGTGTCGCCTGTGCTAAATGTAAAGTTGGGAGTCCTTGCGACGTATGTGTTAAGTGGTCGTCAGAGTTGGTGGCAGACTTTGATCATGATTGACATGCGCGCACTAAGAGGATCGCGACAAGGCGGCCAAGGTGGATCAGGCGTCCATTAAAGGATTGGAGGAGCGCCTGAATGACCGGATGGACTCAGCCTTGGGTGTTTGGGCGGCCCAATTTAAGGCAATGTTCAAATCGTTCCAGTCTTCGGTCCCGTCGATGCAGTCTGGTGCAGGACAACCAATCTGTGGTCCGGCCAGTTCTGTGGAGGGACAAGCACCTGCCCCTTCTCTCGCGCTGGCTCAAGAGCCGACGGCGGAGGAGGAAGATCTGATGGAAGACTGATATGCCAGAGCTTTCTCAGATGATGGATTCCGGGCTTTCCCACGGGTTTGTCAGCTGGGTGGAGATGTCAACATTCCGTCGGGCATCTTCCACCCGGATTTCACTCTATTCAGAGTGCCATCCGAGCCATCTTTTATGGCTTCCCTCGGCATCTGGGTGTGGGTATGCCAGCTCCTCTTGGAGTCACATGCCCTGCCGTATTAGCGGACGTAGTCCCGGCTCCTGTGCTGGAGCTGATGGATTGTGGTGATTCCGTGTCTAGCGATTCGCTAGACACTGGAGCCATGAGTAGTCGAGCCACGGACCCACTTCGAATTGGAAGATTGGTCCATAGCTCTCAGAATGGATCGTCGGTGGCCTTCTCATCCAAGGGTGAGAAAGAGGCCGAAAATGGCAGTCCTTTAATGGACGAGTCATCATTCTGCACTGAAGCCGAATGGGTGCAGGTCCTTGGCTGGAAGTCCGACTCAGGTTGACATCTGACCAGGGATCTCAGTGCGATCTGGCAATGGAACGGATGTCAGAGCGTGCGGCTAGCACTCTGTCTAGTGGTTCTTCAGCCATTCCTACCCTTCCATTGTATACTCAGTCTTCTGACATGTTCGAAGTCGCGGTGTACCGTTTGGTTCAGCCAGAGTATACGCTTCCGTATGCCCCTAAGGAGATAAGGAGTAGGGTCCGTTTTTCGGAGCAGGCCTACCATCAGTATGCCCGTGTTCCTCGTCTTTCAGTTGGGGAATGTGAAGCACTGAACAGGCCATTGGCTGGAAAGTCCAAGGGTCGTTCTCGACCATTGTTTTCACAGACTAACAAAGATGCTTTCAATGAGCTAATGCTTATTGAGGATGCAGTGAGAGCGGCTATGGCTGCTCTCTCACCTGTTTGTACCCTCCTGCAGGGGATGCTGACCGGCGCGGCGGAAGGTGGGGAAGCGCCAGAGGCTGCTATCGTAACACCCTTTCTGTCCAGGGGGGGAACTTAGCTCTAACCATGGGTCAGCAGATGGAAGGACTGCCCAATGGACTGATATAAATGTCTATCTTAGTATGACTCTGATGGACTGACTGATGGACTGGCTGATTACTACTTGTTGGCTGATTGACTGACAGCCCCACAGCTGGTTGATTACTTCTTAAATATGAACAACAACTCAGACTAAATGTTAAATAACTTGTTTGCAGTAAATTTTCATCGTTCAATAATCATCAGTTGTACTTATACATTCAGCAGTTACAGTTTTATTCCGGTCTTACTAGTGTGGTCAAGTTAGAACCAACACACTCTTCTGTCATTCGCTCTCCTTGCACACAACTTTCAGCTCACATTTATACAGAAATTTACCCATTCATCACCATGTCAATAAACAGAAATAGCTTTTACATAACAGCAGGTGGAGAGCCATAATAGAAATAATGAATTATCCCTTTCATTTCCAAGTTCCAGAATCTGATTATTACGCAAGTAATTCCCTGTAAATTTGGATGATTATTTTGAGAATAATTTAATCAAAAGTGGTTGCTGTTTAGACAGCAACAACCCTGAGTCAAATTACTTTAGCAATTAATCATCAGAGTCTACATGGATACCAATATGGTCAGTATATATTGTTTGTGTTACTTAGAGAATGAAAGGGTTAAAAGCAGTTGGTCAAACATTACATAAATTATAATATAAGGCATACAGGAAAATTCCACCTGTGACATGTTTACAACTAATTGTGTAAGTATTCTTTAATCAAGGTATAAACTTGTAAAAGGTAACTTATGCCCTGCTAATTGCACACCTGCCTCACCATTTGTAGTCCATTCTTGTTGATTGGGCAGATTACTGGACAAAGGGCATAATTATGGCACAAGTCTGGCCTTTAATGGACAACAAGTAGGCTGTATATCTTTTAATGCTGAATGGTTAGTCTACAATATTCAATGCATGGTGTGTTGACTAGCTGGTATCGATTTTAAACTGTGTTGCATTCAGCTGTTGCTGGTATGCAACTCTTTTAGCAACGCCTCTAAAATTGACAGCAGAAGTATTAGAAGACAATACATAATAATTTTATTTGCTTGATTGAATGTAGAAATTTATGAAACTAATTTTTATAACTTTCAGCACAATAATTCAAGTATCATACTGCTCCCGGAGTTGTCTGGGACACCATGCAGTTGTCCCAGGATTGCCTGACCAGGGGGATCACCAGATTGTTGGCGGAACGGAGGAGAATGGTTCTCGATTGCGTAGAACCAGGACCAGAGATGAGGGCTGCATTGTCTTCTGCACCTTTCATTGGTCTGGGCTTGTTTGGCGGCTCGGCAAAACAAGCTCTCAAAGCTTGCGTCCATGATTGCAGAGCAGGAGGTTGTTGGCAAGTCATGGAAGTCGACTAAAAGGACTCATCCGCAACAGTCCTATAAGCAGCACCGACAGGAGCAGCAGAGGCAGCGACAGAGATCGCCCTTCCGTCCATCTGGCCGTGATGCCCATCTGGCATCCGGTTCTCAGGGACCTGGCTGTTCATCTTCATACAAGTCCTCTAATAAGAGGTCGTATGAAGATGACAGGAAGGGTGGCAGCTCGGGATGAGGTGGCCACCATAAGGAAAGCTGTGGTGCTGGTTCCGGGCCGTCATTCCAAGAAGCCGCAAGGTGGCCATTGGGTACGGTCCTGATGGGCTTCCAGCGAGACCCGTACCATTGACGCCAGGAATGCAGGGAGTAGAAAATCTTCACCAAAACGAAGTAACCTCTTGTCGCGCAACATCGACCGTGAGCTGTGTGCAGATTCCTACCATCTGAGGCCGACTTCTGCTGTTCTCAAACCAGTGAGAACAGGTCGTACAAGATTGTTGTCTGTCATTGGCTAAGAAATGGCTGCGAACTAGACTGGCCCATCCGTCAATCCATAGTTCCGTTAACGTCGAATCCCATATGGACTCCCATTCCAAGGGAATCTGATCGTCTAGATGTCATTTACTCAGAAATCAAGGATCTTCAGCGAAAGAATGCGATTCATTTAGTCCGCAATCAGTCCTCCCTGGGCGTCTATTCGATAATTTTCCTCGTTCCGAAATGCACCGGAGGCTGGAGAACGATTCTCAACCTCAAACCCCTGAACAAATTCATTCTTTCACCAAGATGTCTGATGGAAACTGTGGCAGCGGTGATGACAGGGCTGAGAAAAGGCATGTGGGCACTATCAATAGATCTGAAGGATGCATATTTTCATATTCCAATGTTAATTCCTTTTCAGAAATACCTTCGCTTTGCGTTCCAAGACAATGTCTGGGAGTTCAATGCATTACCGTTCAGTCTGACCATTCCCGCCATGACTTCTTATCTTCACAGGAGAAACATAGCTGTTCATACTTACATAGACAACCGGCTGCTGAAGGCGGGGAATCCAGTCACTGCACAACAATATTCAGGTAGTCCTGGCCTTACTAAAGGACCTAGGATGGACTGTGAATCTAGAAACCAGAATTGACTTCATCCCAGGAGTTTGTGTATCTGGGAATTCTTTTCAATCTCAGGGGGTGTGGCTTTTGCGATGGAGAGCAGAGTCGTTGAGTTTGCTTGCAGTTCTGGGGTCGATTTCTCCAGGAGCCTATCTGATGGCACATGAATTTCTCAGAATACTGGGTTTGCTAGTATCTCTGGAGAAGGTGGTACCTTATGTGGCACGCAGGCGCAGGCCGATTCAGATGTATTTGATGTCATTCTGGTCTCGGAGAATGGATCCGTTATCTCTGAGGATTCCAGTAAAAGAACCATTGATATTCCATCTTCAGTGGTGCCACAGATGTCCATCTTCACTGATGTATCTACGACGGGTTGGGGAGCAGTATTGGACGATCTGTCAGTGTCAGGGGAATGGGATCGCACCAATGCGCATAAACATATAAATTTTCTCAAATTATTAGCGGTGGCATTAGCACTTTGAAAATTTGATAACTTAATCTGATATTAGATTGTCCTAATAAGGACAGACAACTCCACAGTGGTGTCCTATTTGAACCGCCAAGGCGGGACAAGGTCACCGGAGTTGTGCATGATGATATGGAACCTTCTGCTGTAGTTGGTGCCAAGAGAGGAATGTTATTCTTCGGGCAGCACACATTCCATGAAGATCGAACATCCTAGAGGATGCTCTCAGTCGAAGGATGGTTTGTTGTCCGACGGAATGGCAGCTCAACCAATTGGTAGCGGAGGTTCTATTCAAACATTTGGGCAAGCCAAATGTGGATCTATTTGTGATGAAAGGAAACGAAAAGATGGTAACATACGTGTCACCGATCCCGGACCCGCTAGCTCTAGCAGTAGACGCACTGGCGATAAGTTGGAAAGGAATGTACGCGTATCCTCCAACGATTCTCATCCCAAAAGTTCTGGCAATGATAAGAGAGGGCATATGCCAAGTAGTACTGATCGCTCCTCATTGGCCAGGCTGATCATGGTTTATGGATCTGCTGGACCTTCTGGTTTGCAATCCAATTTCTCTTCCAGACAGAAGGGATCTGATTTTTCAGAACAAAGCTCCTCATCTTCAGGCCTCGAAAGAGACTATTTCTCGTTGGATAGTCGATGCTATTCAGATGTCGCATAAAATTGCAACAGGAAAGCAGATTGATCGTGCAAATGCCCATCAAGTTCAAGCACTAGCAGCAGCATCGGCCCTTTATAAGGGTGTCTCATTAGAGGAGGTGATGTCTGTAGCACAGTGGCATGCCGAGTCATCATTTACTTATTTCTACCTTCGCGACATCGCCAGCACACTTAATCCGGTAGCCGTTGCCATTTTGTCAAATCTCAATTAGGCCACATCTGACCACTCTTAACACATACTTCGTAAGGTTCTTCCACAGGCACTGACACAGGTGATGCATATGGACTGTGAATATCTGTGGATTGGGCAAAGGTCCTGCGATGATCAAGAAAGACCAAGCACTCAGAATGGGGAGTGTTTCCTAGTTTAATTGACTAATAATATTATTTTACTTAGTCTAATTCCCAGACTGACTGAGTGAAAAGTATTGTCCAAGAGTATTCTTATTCATTGCAACAGACCACAGATGCAATAAAATTTGAAAATCTAATCAAAATACTGAGTTTTTTCAAAATTAGAAGTTATAGTAGCTTCTTTGCACTCTCCTGGACTGCCCTAGCCGAGACTTGGGGCTGACACCGGTCTGGTGGGTGTTGCCTCCATGTTTGACAGCCCTCTGGAATTTGTGCGGACAGATGAGGGGGGGGGGGCGTGGTCTAGACCATGGAAGTTTAGCACTATGAATCAGATGGTGGGACCCAAGCGTACGCTGGGGTTCCCAGTCTCTTCACAACCTTCTCTGTCGGATGGTAGATGAGAGCTGTTTCGAGCCGAGCCTCTTGGCTGAAATCCGGAGTTTATAATAATAGTACATCTGGTAAGTATTATTCGAAGTAGTATCAAAAAAGCATCCACTTTTGTTTCTACGAGAATTGTTAATACTTACCAGATGTACTATGGCCTACCTCAGCCACCCCGCTGAGGTGAGGCTGAGCGGCTTTCGCTGTTTGTCAAGACAAATATAAGACGAATCTGACTGTTGTTGGGAATTGACTCGGTACCTAGAGGCTAATGGTAATTCCCAGACACAGTATGGGCAGGACCATGGAGTGCGGAGCTTTAATTGTTTATTTTGAGCTAGACTAGATAAGACATCATAATAGTACATCTGCTAAGTATTAAACATTTCTCGTAGAAACAAAAGCGGATGCTTTTTTCAGTTTCACGTGGTGCGTGTGGGACCAGTCTCGTGGTGTGTGAGCAGTCTCATGGTGTGTGTGACCAGTCTTGTGGTGTGTATGACCGGTCTCATGGTGTGTGTGACCGGTCTCGTGGTGTGTATGACCGGTCTCTCATGGTGTGTGTGACCAGTCTCGTGGTGTGTGTGACCAGTTTCTCATGCTGTATGTGACTAGTCTCTCATGGTGTGTGTGACCAGTCTCGTGGTGCGTGTGTGACCAGTCTCATGGTGTGTGTGACCAGTCTCTCGTGGTGTATATGACCAGTCTCTTGTGGTGTCTGTGACTAGTCTCTGGTGGTGTGTGTGTGACCAGTCTCTCATAGTCTGTGACCAGTCTCTAATGGTGTGTGTGACTAGTTTCTCATGGTGTATGTGACTAGTCTGTCGTGGTGTGTGGGACCAGTCTCGTAGTCTAATGGTGTGTGTGACTAGTTTCTCGTGGTGTATGTGACTAGTCTCTCGTGGTGCATGTGACCAGTCTCGTGGTGTGCGACCAGTCTCTTATGGAGTGTGTGACCAGTCTCTTGTGGTGTGTGACCAGTCTCTCGTAACACATGTCCTAATATTATAACAATTTATTCTCTGCATTCACACACCCTGTACAGATAGTGGAACTGGGTGAGTGTAAGGTCTACTTATTCTACAACATCAGAAGGAACACAAGTATTCTATCAGAAAATATAAATAATGTTTATTAATATACAAAATAAACAGATTTCACACAGTAGGTAGTAGTAATTATCATAAACTGTGAATGATAAATACAACGAAATCACCACGACATAGCACCAAGCTTTGGCTCAAAAAGATCATGGTTCTGTTTGAAACCAGAGTTTATTTCATTGATGACCAAACCCACACCCCGAGTTTATAGGAAAAAGCCCGCAGTATTTGAGTTGTTGGCATTTTATTTAATTGTCTGACTGTTGCCAGCAACAACAGAATAATTTCAATGGGCCCAGTCAAATCAGTTTGAAAATATTCAACAGAATGTCTAGTATATTGTATATTCATCAAGGACAAAATTCATACAACTTCTTGACAGATGTTTTTGATTTTCATGAAGGTGCTACATCCTTTTGATTGTGACATCACCAAATAAGTGATGTATTAAATCATGACATCAGATACTTTAAGCGTCTGCCTTAATGCTTTAACCCTAGAATTTGGTCAAGAAAATCTAAATTTTTTCATAAAATGTCTATTTACAGACCAAGAGAAAACTATTTAAAAAAATTTATCAATGGAATGACTGGCTTGGTTATTGAGCCAGTCATTCCAGTGATAAATTTTTAAAAATTGTCTTCTGCAAATGGACGTTTCTCAAGAGTCCCTTTAGCACTCAAGCAGGCCAAAAACAGATTCTGCAGCCATTATGACTCGAGACCGCTGCAGAATCTGTTTTTGGCCTGCTTGAGTGCTAAAGGGTGAAGTGGCTCCCTGTTGTGTAATGTATTTCAACTATTGTTGATTGTAAGTGATGAAATCTGCAATATTAGCACTAACAATAGGGATGCTGTTATAAACTGTATGGGCTTGTTAAGCATGATTTCACTGCACTCACAAACCAGAAGTGTAAGTGTGTATTTTGCTTTATTACATCATAAGTGTGTGTTTATGATGTCATCATTTGTTGTTAAACAAAAACATTGTTTTGTATATTTAACAATCGAGCTGAATCCGGAAATACGTCATCACTTAACAAGCCTATAAAACAGACAGGTTTCAGAATCAGTTTTCAAAACGGACATGCTAGATGGTCTTTCCAGAGCGATGGATTCACTGCATCAATCAACAGGCACTCGCATAGAGTAGTTACACGACTAATAATGATATTACAATTGCAATGTCACCGATTGTAAATTTCAAAACTGCTACAAACGAATGTTATAAATCCTGAAGAGCCATGCAGATTACTCGAGGATAGCTTCATACTGCACTGCCAGGTATGTGTTCCTGTGTTATTCACGCATCACCAACAGACAGTTGTCTGCCCTTGTTCTCATTCCAAAATATGTAACTGATGGTTTCTTGTGATCCGGATAAGCACCAGGACTGGAACAAAGAAATACAATTTTAATAACTTAATTCTATCAGCATATAATTTAAGGCATATTAACTCTTTCAGACTCAAGCCAGCCAAATATGGCTTCTACAGTGGTCTTGAAAAATTTACATTTACAGACCAAGACTATATTGAAAATATACCATGTTATAAATATACCATTCCAGCGCTAAATTTTCAAAAATCTCATGGTCCGCATGGTCTTCAATGAGAAAATTTGAATTTTCTTGAACAAATTTGAGGCTTATCTAGTTAGGGTTACTATGCCGCATTTGTATGAAGCAAAATATATACACAAAAGCTCACATGTCAGCATAGAATAATCCTTTACTGCTCAAATAGTTTTTTTTGAGAAATAATTTTTCTCATACAAAATGGCCAGTTGCAGACCAAGAAAATATTTTGGAAATTTACAAGAATGACTTGCTTGGTTATCCAAACAATGCTTCCACTTTTCTAAAATAGTCTTCTCTTGGTCTCCAAATAAATAATTTTCAAGACCACTGTAGCAGACATTTTAGGCCAGTTTATCATTAACCCTTTAACTCCTGTTCAAGGAAATATCACAGAAATTTTTTTTTTAATTTACCACTGGAAGGACTGACTGGATTATCAAATGAGTCTTTCCAACTGGTAAATTTTCAAAAATCGTCTTCTCTTGTTCTGCAAATGGACATTAACCATTTAGCCCTCAATCTTGTTCAAGAAAATTTGAATTTTCTCATAGAAAATATCCAGTTGCAGACTACGAGAATGTTTTTAAAAAATTTTCACTGGAATGACTAGCTCGGTTATCGAGCCAGTGATTCCAGTCATAAATTTTCAAAAACATTCTCTTGGTCTGTAAATGGACATCTATCAAGACCACCGCAAAAGCCGTTTTTGGTTGGCTTGAGTGTTAAAGGGTTAAAAGAAGTAATACAGTGAAGGACAATCGAGATATATATATATATATATAAGGTAGAAAAGATTAGAGTTACGTCTTAATATCAGTAACAAACTATTTATCTAGGTGTACATGCGCGCACATGCATGTGAGCAGGCACTAACACATAAACCAAATACAACAAAATGATCTTAATATCTGGAAATTAATTATAGACTCTAAGCTGATGTTGCCCAAGCCTCAGCAGCGTTCAGTGAAATAATCTTCAGCAAATCCAACATGTTTCCTGTGTGGTTGGTTTGAAATTTAGATACTCAAAGTTCGATTATGAAATGAATGAGATATTTTAACCCTTTATTGATCATGCTGGCCAAAACCGGCCGCTGTTATCCTGTGCAATGTCTATTTATAGGCCACAAGAATACAATTTTAAACAATTTACCACTGGAATAACTGGCTCCATTACCGAGCCAGTCATTCCAGTGATAAATTTGTTTAAATTGTATTCTCTTGGCCTGTAAATGGACATTGAATAGGCAGATATTTAAATTTTCTTGACCAAATTTGGCCATGAGATATTTTAAACAAATTTTTACTTTTCCCCTACCTCTGGTAAAGACTCCTGACCTGTAATTCGTATATGATGCCAGTCTAACAACTCATCCATTGTCAAACTACGCTGCTGATAGAAATATAAACACACAATATATATATATATATATATATATATATATATATATATATATATATATATATATATATATATATAGACCCAAAAAAGTTTAGCAACAGTGAGGTTTGGTTTGTTATATTAAAACTGCGTCCATTTATAACCAAATTTGCAGGCATGTTTCGTCAATGTAATGTCTCGCTGATCATGAAGAAATGCAAATCATTTATTGCATTTCTCGGCCGCACGCTTATTGCATGTGAAAATGCATTTTTCATGCACTGGCCCACATTGGCGGGTAGTGAAGGCAAAAATTCACCATATTGCAAAAGCAGATAACGAACATTAACAGAAAACACTTAAAAGTTTACCCTACCGAACATGGGCCGCCGCCCAGGGCTACCCGAAAATCAGCGGCATGAAGCAATGGGAAGACTCGCTGCTGGGCAGAGCATTCGCGCTGTTGCTCGACATTTTAATGTTCACGCCTCAACCATTTCCCCTCTCCGCCAACGTGAGCAGGAAACTGGACATGTTAATGACCGACAACGATCTGGCAGACTGAGAGCAACAACACCACGAGAAGACCGCTACTTAGTGACGTCATCACAACGTCACAGGTTTGAGACTGTGCCGCGACTGTCCCGTAATTTGCACACCGCTACCGGCACTACAGTGCATGCACAAACTGTGCGAAACAGACTCCATGATGCTGGACTGCATGCCCGTCGTCCACTTGTTGCTGTTCCGCTTACAGAGCGTCACATCGAGAATCGGTTTGCATGGGCAAGAACTCATCAGCGATGGCGTGCTCAACAATGGAGCCACGTTTTGTTCAGTGATGAGTCGAGGTTTTGTGTGGATGTGGCAGATGGTAGGCAATGGGTTTGACAACGTTTAGGAGAAGTGTATGATGCAGCCAACATCATTCAGCACGACAGATTCGGTCGCGGCAGTGTCATGGTGTGGGCTGGAATCCATGAAAATGGCAAAACAGATCTTATTGTGATTCGCGGAAATTTAACGGCTCAACGTTACTGTGAAGAAGGTATCACCCCTGTTGTCATCCCTTTTATGCAGTATCATGCAGACTTTATGTTCCAGCAAGACAATGCCCGTCCTCATTCAGCTATGGTCACCAGCGATTTCCTTGAGGCTAACAACGTTCCGGTGTTGGACTGGCCAGCGCAATCACCGGACCTGTCTCCTATCGAACACGTGCGGGACATTCTTGGCCGTATGGTGCGTGAGAACCATCCACATCTTCACAACGTGCGGGAGCTGGAAGCTGCACTGCTCCAGGAATGGGATGCGATTCCTCTTCGTGACATCAGGTGCTTAATTCGAAGCATGAGAAAGCGATGTCCGGTGGTGGTTAATATGCACGGAGGTCACAACAGATATTGGCAGCTCAGTGTCATTATTTAAATTGGTCCCTTCCGTTGAATGATGCCGTGTTAAAGGCGCGATGCTAGCATTACAGTAACAAGAGACTGTGGTTCAAATTGGAAAATGACCTATCAATTAAATAATATATTTGAATCAATTTATTGTTTTTGTTAAATAACATTTATACAGTAATATTCTCAGTGTTGCTAAACTTTTTTGGTTCAGTATATATATATATATAGATACGCCTGTGCAAAAGTTAAGCACCACCCTATTTTTACGCACATGCGAGGGTATATTCATGTGCTATGAAGAAAGCAATAGCATAAACATTTATGTACCCATCCATCTTAGTGCAAGAGGTAATAATGCAACTAGAGGAATGCTGATTATGATGGTGGGGAAACACTGTATGTTTTTGTTTGAACTTGAAAATGAGGCCTGAATATGGTTACGTTGACACAACTCACAACTATTGCCCTACAGTTGACACACGTGGCTAGATTGTCATTAATGGTGTCTAAAAACGAAGTTTAACATCTGTGCACGAGTTTGAGACTGTCATTATTAATACCGGGTATATCCACCTTGTGCCTGGATGACGGCCTGGACACGACGTCTCATGCTGGTCACCAACCGACTGATACGCCATTGTGGTATTCGTTGCCATTCAAGATGGAGTGCGTCTGTTAATTCCTGTAGGTTCTGCACAGGAGGATCCCTCCTTCTCACCATGTTTCCCAGAATGTCCCAGATATGCTCAATAGGGTTCATGTCAGGGCTCCTTGCTGGCCATGGTAGGGTTTCGATGGCATTCTGGCGGAGGTATTCATGCACAGCTCTAGCACGATGTGGTCGGGCGTTGTCATCCATGAATATAGGGTGGGTTCCAGGTGCATGATTTACAAAATGAGGGACCACAACTTTATCCAGTATGGAATCTTGATATCTTTGTCCATTTAGTGTTCCAGGTACAGTCAACAGATCCAGCTTACAATCAAATGAGATGCACCCCCATATCATAACGGAACCTCCACCAAATGGAACTTCTTCCATGATGTTACGTTGGTCGTACGCCGTGCGTCTGGACCTCCATACACGAGTTCGACCATCTGTGGCATGAAGCAGGAACCGACTTTCATCGGACCAGTGTACCCGTCTCCAGGATCTCATGTTCCAGTGTCTTCTTTCGTTGCACCACCTCAGACGCTCCTCTTTGTGGTGTGCAGTGAGGAGAGGACGTCTGACAGGTCTCCTAGCTTTCATGCCAGCAGCATACAGTCTCCTTTTGACGGTAGACATTGACACTCTATTGCGCGTTTCCCATTGCTGGCTGAGCACTCTGCTGTTGGTGAATGGAGATCTCCTAACAAGGCGTACTAGGGCTCGATCATCACAGGCAGTAGTCTTCTTCGGTCTTCCAGATCTAGGCCTGTCCTTCACCTCGTTAGTTTGCCCATGTTTTGCAATCAAACGACTGATTACAGTATGGTTAATGTTCAGCTGTCTGCCAATCTCTCTGCATGACATACCAGTGGTATGCATGCCTATGATTTGTCATTTCACACGATCACTTAACCTTCGTCTTGCCATAGCGGTTCACAATCAAGAGCTAATTCTCTCTGTACAAATAAACCACGGTCATGAACACAAAATTCCTAATCTTGTCGCCTAAATCTGTATGTAATGTTCTACACCTCAAACTGGACTTTTACATAACTGAACACGTGTGCTGTTTCCCGCCACGCACGGACATCAAGCGGCGTGAAGTCATGCATGCATGTGCATTTCGTACTTGGAATTATGTCAGCTAACGCGGGGACAAAAAGTATGGCAGCCTAGTTGTACCATTATGTTTCTACGTTCTATTGTTTTTGCTGGTGCTTAACTTTTGCACAGGTGTATATATATCAATCAGTATATATAAACATGAGGCCTAAGAGCCTCGATGCTCAGATGACTGCAGCTTAACGGTTTTGAGCTTGCATGCATGACATGTATTTAATTCTAAAGGCATTTCAATGTATTTGGTCTAAATAGTTGAAAATAATACAAACTGTACTGGCTGAATGTTTTAATATTGGTTTTAATAAGGAAACTATAATGTTAGTGCTGCATTGTATGAGAGGATATTCTGTGCACCACGCAGAACTGAATTTCCATATTTCACATTCATTGAACTGTGAAAAGTATGTCACAGTGACCTTTTTGTACGTTTGGTTACTGAATATGAAATGTTTGCAACTATACAGACAAGACAAGAATTCTCTCTGATATTCAATGAATAATAAATTGTTGCCCTACTTTTGGTATGTGACACCATTATCATACAATATATTCATACATTAATTTTGGTTATGCTATACAGATTACGGACATGACAGCAACAACCCCCCCCCCCCCCTCACCCCATCCCCACAACCCCACCCCGATTAGGCTATGATGCATCCATACACCAAGCTCCGTGACTATATGTGACAAAGTCTTGAAGCATTGGTTTAGATAACAGATTTTCCATGATGTTCAATGAAACTTGAGCCTACAATGCATTCACACTCCAAATTGTGTCACTATATATGAGAAACTCTTGAAACTCAAGCCTGCTCAAGTAGGGTCTATGATGTTAAGTGATCTACTTTTGATACAGGACATACCGTTAGCCCACACTGCATCTGAACACCAAGTTTGGTTACAGTACTGTATATGTAAGACGAGAAAATATGCTTCCTGAATGAATTACTATCCAAGTCCAATGGGAAAGTTTACATTTGACCAATATTATCCAGAAACAACATCAGACTGCCCTAGTTCTTATATTAGTTGTAGCATATGGTGACAAGTACCCACTAACCAAGTTAGAGATAAATATTTCTAAACATGACACCGAAGTAATAGCTTTCCTCATTGGATAAAATGTTCAAGACGGATAACTCTGCTGATTTCATCAAATCAACTTCATTTTTGTAATACAGATACAAGATACCCACAGTACTAGTTTGACCAGGTTTGATCTAAATCTGTACAGTCCAGAAATAACGAAACATGCCACCATTGTGGACGACACACTGATGTCTGATGGAAGGAGAGAAAAATGGCCAGTTACTGGACAGGGGTTGATCGCTATAGCTCAGCTAAGCTGACTTTTCAGCTGAGCTAATGAATGTTGTAAAATCAGTTTTGTATCAGTTCGTAGTGATCTTGACCACTAGCCATGTGACCTTCAACATCATCATGCTGGTTACTAACAGTTTTGGTAACCATGTATTCAAGCTTAATCTTAATATGATTGATCAATTCTGAACTACAAGCTGAGCTGTTTTGCTAAACACCAAGTTCTGCTTCACACAGAAAACACAAACCCTTACCAATGGATGTTGAGCGGCAGCCCCTAGTTGGCATGATCTTACAGCTGAGGCCATTGCTGGCTTAGACGATGTATCACGATGTCCATTCTCAGCACAATCACAAGTACACGACAGCAAATCATGAGTATCACATGCAGTTGTCTCATTCAGAGAAAACAGATCCTGGTAAAAGAACAAAGCACCTACAACAGATTGTCACAGTATAAATAACTGATAAAACTCAGCATCAAATACGAGTGTTAACTAAACTTACTTTAAATCAAAAAGGTTGGTTAGCTAAGTTTGTTCAGATGTTTATATGCCTATTGGTAAGCTAGGTGCATCATTGAATGGCATTCATCCAACCATCTATCGATGCAGGTAAACACTCTGCTACAAATGATTGTTAAATTGTCAGTCAATGAAAGCGAAAAACACATTTGAAAACATTTCTCTGTAGAGCGTGACTGACTCTGTAGAGCGTGACTGACTCTGTAGAGCATGACAGACTGTAGAGCGTGACTGACTCTGTAGAGTGTGACTGACTCTGTAGAGCGTGACTGACTCTGTAGAGCGTGACTGACTGTAGAGTGTGACTGACTCTGTAGAGCATGACTGACTCCGTAGAGCGTGACTGACTCTGTAGTGCGTGGCTGACTCTGTAGTGTGTGGCTGACTCTGTAGAACATGACTGACTCCGTAAAAGGCATAGCTGGCACTGTAAAAAGCATGACCGACTCTGCATAAATCTTAACTGGTTCCGTAACACATGACTGGCTTATAAAAAATCAGTCGTCAATGAAAAGATAACAAAAGTACATTTTTCTCCGCCCACAGATGATTTGTCCAAATTGTAACAAATTTGAAACAGACAGACTGAGAAGCCAACTAACTATACTAACTGAGTTGCAAATAAAAATTCATAATTTCAGTGCTTTATATGTTGACAGGCTGGACAATCTTTAGCGACCATGTAGTGGTGCTCGTTAATGAGGCTGTGTAATACGTATATTAAACTTGTGTCTCCTAAAGGGTTAACTTGCATTAGTCAATTCCCCCCTATTACACACAAACTAGTGTTTATATACATAACAAGAGGCCCAAGGGGCCTGTGTCGCTCACCTGGAACACCATCAATTTTTGCCAAAATTGTTGGTGGGTAGTTTAGCAGTCTTTTAAATGAGTTTGTGGACATTTTTGCAAGTGAAATATGGCCGCCAAACACACTACATTTTGATTGGCCGACGGCGCCCATGTTTTTTTGATGGATCAACTTCCCTTGAACAAATTTTAATGGCCCAAATTTTGGCCTGATCCCTTCAGCGGTTCTGGAGGAGTCATTTTCGTGAAAACCAGGTCATCCAACATGGTCGCTGAACCATTTGGTCAATCAAGTCCTCTTTAACAAACTTGGCTTACCTCTTGGCCTAGATGAAGATTCCCCAAGTGGTTTCGGAGATTTTTAAAGACATTTCCTGAAATTGGCCGAAATCCAAAATGGCCGCTGGTCTGGTAGTTCTCGAGAAGACATTTTTATTTTTCCATTGCTTTAGCATGGGAGCTTTTGACGAGAAAATTATGCAAGATGGCCACCAAACTGTTTATCCGACAATTTCGAAAATTGCAAATTTGAGCTCAGAATACCCAAAAACATATATAAAACCAATTTTGGCCTCAAAATCCATCAAATAAAAAAATCCAATATGTCCGCCAAACACGTTACATTTTGATTGGCCCACGGCGGCCATGTTTTTTTACGGAGCAACTTCCCTTGAACAAACTTTACGGCCCTTAGTCCCTAATCATATCTCCCAAATTTTGGCCTGATCCATTCAGCGGTTCTGGAGAAGTCGTTTTCAGGAAAACTAGGTCATCCAAGATGGCTGCCGAACCATTCGGTCAATCAAGTTGTCGTGAACAAACTTGGCTTACCTCTGCCTAGATGAGGTTTCATAAACTTTGAATCGATTCCCCAAGCCGTTTCGGAGAACAAAATTTTTAAAGACATTTCTAAAAATCGGCCAAAATCCAAGCTGGCCACCGGTCAAATTGGCCGATCGGCTTCGTTTGAACAAAATGAAATCTCTATGCCATAAGGATGCTTCCTGCCAAATATAATTCAAATCAGCCCAGCAGTTCTCGAGAAGAAGACATTTTAAATTTCTCATTGCTTTAGTATTGGAGCTTTTGTCAGGAAAATGATCCAAGACGGCTGCCAAACCGTTTATCAGACAGTTTCGAAAATTGCAAATTTGAGATCAGAATATCCAAAAACCTATATAAAACGAATTTCTGCCTCAAACTCCATCAAATAAAAAAATCCAATATGACTGCCAAACACACTATATTTTGATTGGTCCACCGCATCCATGTTTTTTGACGAATCATCTTCTCTTGAATAAATATTAATCGCCCTTAGTTGCTAATTATATATCCCAAATTTCGGCCTGATCGCTTCAGCGGTTCTGGGGAAGAAGTCATTTTTGTGAAAACTAAGTCATCCAAGATGACTGTGAACCATTTGGTCAATCAAGTTCCCTTGAACAAACTTGATTCAGTGCTTAACCTAGATCATATGTCGTGAGTTCTGAATCGATCCCTCCAATGATTTGGGAGGAGAAGATTTTTAAAGACATTTCTAAAAATCTGCCGAAATTTAAGATGGTCGCCGGCCAAATTGGCAGATCGGGTTCGTTTGAACAAACTTGAATCTCTATGCCTTAAGGATGCTTCATGCCAAATATAATTGAAATCGGCCCAGTAGTTCTCGAGAAGATATTTTAAATTTCCCATTGCTTTAGTATGGGAGCTTTTGGCGGGAAAATGATCCAAGATGGCCACCAAACCGTTTATCTGACAGTTTCGAAAATTGCAAATTTGAGATCAGAATATCCAAAAACTTATAAAAAAAAACAATTTCGGCCTCAAAATCCATCAAATAAAAAATCCAATATGGCCGCCAAACATGCTAGATTTTGATTGGCCCACGACGGCCATGTTTTTTGACGGATCAACTTCTCTTGAACAAACTTTACTGGCCCTTAGTCCCTAATCATATCTGCCAAATTTTGGCCTGATCCCTTCAGCAGTTCTGGAGAAGTTATTTTCACTAAAACTACCGTACTTTCGGGTATCTATTGCGCCCTAATAGATAACACGCAGGGCAAAATTTGACAAAATATGAGCCAAAAAACCCTTATACAGGTATATAACACACAGTCATAGTTCAGAAAGATTGCAAAAAAAATTTCTGACGAACAAAAATTAGTCCCGTAAAACACTCATTATTAACCGCAGCTTCTAATAGGACAAGGGCTGTAAATTCTTTAAATCCACCCCTCTGAGAAAGGGTGGCGACTTCTATTAGGTATATTTCAAGAAGAAATTGAAAAAAATGATACAAAAAATAACACAAAATTAGAACATTTAAAATTGTTCACGCTAGAAATTCTTACCATCTTACGCCTATGCTTGATGTGTACCTTATATCCATCATCGCGGGAGTGAAAGTATTAATTGGGACCGCCTAAATATTGCGTATATTTTAATAAACATTGTTTATTTCATCAAAATTAATCCAAAGTTTGACATAAAATGGCGTCGTGAAAAAATAGAAATCACGTGATGTATTAGGCTATAGGACGAGTTTAGGTTGTTACCCGAGTAGCGCAAAGAGGCTAATAGTAGTACCCGGTTAAAACCTGCGCAATCCACAAATAGGAGGGGAGCTTTGAGTAGCTACAAGAGTGACGGCATAAACTCGTCCTATAGCTGATTAATACGGTGATTAATACTCGGTAGAATGTAATGTAACCAAGTCAGCCAAAACAAAATCGCCCAAGTGAACACAAATTTCGCCAGTAAATATATTGCCGAATACATTTACTGATTAGGTAATAGTGAATTTATTGCTCAAATTGTTTTAAAAACATTATCTTCTGTAAATATTTATTATTAATTTGCGATATTGTCATTTGCGACATTGCAAAATCTGTTTTTATTTGGGAGGTCTCCCTCTAGTCCAAATAAAGTTCAGTGGAATGCCTCCAATCACAAAAGAGCTTTAATTTGATCATCCAACTTAAGAAGGGATCTAACCTCATTCTATTTCTTATGTTGTTTTGGGTCATCTTATGTTGGTTTACGATAATACATGTACAATGACTTGTCAGTTTGAGTTTTATTTCACCATTTAAGAATCATACACGTACGATTCACAAATATTACATAGAATACAATGTAGCCCACAATATTGGTTATTGCAATACGGCAGGAAAGAGGAAATAGTGGTTTCCCTTTGATATATCGCATTTTTTGGCTTAATTGTACATCAGGGCGGCCGTTCTGACCCAAAAATCTGAGCCCAAAAATGTGATAAAAGTTTATACTAATGCATAATACATTTGACATCTGGCCTGGAAAACTGAGCAAAAAACTGCACAATATAGACCCGAAAGTACGGTAGGTCAACCAAGATGGCCACCAAACTATTTGACCAATTAAGTTCCCTTGAACAAATTTGGTTGAGCGCTTGCCCTAGATCATATTTCATGAGGTTTCCTTCAATCCCTCAAGCGGTTTCGGAGAATATTTTTAAAGACGTTTCTAAAAATCGGCCAAAATCCAAGATGAGCAGGTGAGCTAATAATGTTCCTTAAAAGTTGGTGGATGTTTATGATAGCAACATCTGTTAACAGTAACTTTCTAAAGAATGTAAACTATCTTTTCCCATTCTGCCTTGTACTAAGTTAACTTTTGATATCAGAATATTAATGCTTAATCATTTAAGATTCTGCAACTATATCTCATCCAAAATAGCTCAAGAAAATTGAAATTTTCACCAGTCAAGGACAATTTGCAGACCAAGAAAAGACTATTTTTGAAAAGTTACCACTGGAATAACTGGCTCAATAACCGAGCCAGTGAATCCAGTAATAAATTTTCAAAATAGTCTTCTCTTGGCCTGCAAATTGTCCTTGACTGGTGAAAATTTAAATTTTCTTGCACTATTCTGGACGGGATAAAGATGCAGAATCTTGTGGCACATACACATATATGTAGAGCCCCTCAGGCCTTACTATAGCAATAGAGGCTTCATGTCTAGCTAGGTCCTTCCCATTTGTAGCTAGGCCACACCCACTATTTATGCGTATTGGAATCGATTGATATACTTTGACCCCTGAATTACCAGAATCCCAATTTCCAGGCTGTTGCTGTGTATGTCAGCAACAGCTCCCAGTCAAATTAGTTTCAAAATATTCAACTGAATGTTTATTAACTTGCAAATCCATCAGAGATATGATTCATACACCTGAAGGGCTTTTTAACCCTGACCACTTTGATGTCAATATTCTATCTTTTAAGGTGCCAACAGCACTGAAACTGGTGTACATTTTTCAACAATTCTGGTAGACGATGTTGCGGTCATCTTCCACCACATTTGTTGAAAAATGAAAACCAGTTCATATTTTAATTTAGTTTGATAATGTGGACATCAGAGTGGTAAGGGTCAAACTCTGTGACGGAGTCATAATAAGTCATTATGATTGTGACGTAAACTAATATGTGACGTATATTGATTATGGCATCATATGCTTGAGACAGACACTATTAATTTGCATTAAGTGAGCGTTGGTGTTTAGGGATCACAGTTCCTATGCTCCTATGATCATTATATAAGGCAGCCTTCACTGTATTCACAATTGACAAGTACAAGCCAGTACATGGTTAATACTTTACTGGGTAGATTAAGGAAAAGTGACATATAATTTCTTACACGTAGATCATCAAGTGAGAATTGTACATCTTTTTTTGTATGTTTCTCCATAACGGCTCCACACAGACCCTGCTTGCTGATCTGTCTCTGGTACATCTTCTCTTCAATTGTGCCCTGATAAAATACACTGAACGATAGGCTGGTACACGGTATACAATGATACACAACATTAAAAGTGACACATCATACTGAATACCTAGGATAAATTCTGGTTACATTTTCTGTCTGTAACCCTTTTATTAGTCTCAGTGGCAGCAATGGCTTGTGGTCAAATTTATGTTCAAATATGGGTGTACTAACTAGTTAATCTAAAACTTTGACTAACTCTATGAGTGCCTGACGCTTGTTCTCATTGCGAGACCAAAAGTCTGAAACCTGTCCCACCACAAGCTGCAACATCGGCCAATACATGGACTAACAGAGATTCTTCAAAAGCACACACACACACAGGTTTAGCCTACACCGCCAAAATAATAGGCAATTGCCAAACCAGAAATATTGTTTACCTGCTCACCTGCAAGAAATGCCCCAAACAATATGTGGGAGAAACAATGCGCCCCTTCAAAATTCGCATTCATGAGTACCTGCGCTTCATCACAAACCTACACAAGAATGAACGGTATGACACGTTGGTATCCTGACACTTCAACAAAAATGGACACTCCAGGAATGACATGAGTTAAGTCCTTAAGTCCGACCCAGCGGACAGCAACTCCACAATATGGAGGAAAAAGAAGGAAAGCCACTGGATACACCAACTCCACACAATGGAGCCTACAGGCATCAATCAACCAATCAGGCTAAAAACGGTCATCACTTTCCTGACTTGAAGCTTACCAACAACTTCCCAGTCAGTATGTAGTTATTAAAGTTATGTTCAAATATACAAGAGTTCACCTGTATGATCACTTTGAAATTGAGGTATTCGTATTTCCAAGTTGAAAGGGTTTAACTCTTTAATGATCGAGCCGGCCAAAACTAGCCTTTGCAATGGTACTAATGAATGCCCATTTACAGAGACTTTTTGAAAATTTGTCACTGGAATGACTGGCTCGATAATCCAGTCAGTCATTCCAGTAGTAAATTTTCAAAGTCTTCTTTTGGCCTGTAAATGGATATTAACTCTTGACAAAACTTGACCATAAAAGGGTTTAAAATACTCAGTTTTGTCCAGAATATGCTTCAGCAGACTTGACGGTAACACGCTAATATTCTGAATAAGTTCTGTGTAAATTCTACAGAGCTGTATATTTCTATCACTGAAAGGACCCATGGAGGGGAGTGTCAAAGGTTTGGAGCCTAACTTTCACACATATTATGTCCATACATTTACCATCACCGAAATGTTTCTTGTTTTCTCCACAAGCTGCGCTCAGATTTGCTACTATACTGCTTAAACTCAAAATGGACAAAGAAGAATACAGAGCTTAAGGGACCGGCATCAAAGAGCATCACGAATCTATGCTTCTTAAACTAGTGTTCCACAGAATGGGGCAATTCATCATGCTCATCAAATCTTTTACTATGCAAGAGCTTTTTTAAATTTGAGAACAGGTGATAGTCACTGGGGACCAGATCCGCCGAATAAGGAATGGGGAGGCCAAATTTCATACTCAAGTTCATGCACAATAGCCATTGCAACATGACTGCTGTGAACTGGTGCCATTATCCTGATGGAGGAGAATACATCATCAAAGTTTGTCACATCACGTCTTCTTAAAGGTCATATTTGGAAAAATCCCTTTTATGTACAATTTTGCAAGTATTTAAGGCGTTCTTGTATACTAATTAATAACAAACCAGCTGTATGTGTCTAACATTCACCAAATAGATAATATTAAGCCGCGAAGTCGGCGTATGATCGAATACACAAAATTACGTAATGACTTACCTCCCTTGATTTTGAGCTCTTCAGCGTCAATAATGACGTAATAGTGGAACAAGCTATTATACCATAACGTTGAATATATGTAGCTTCGTTCAACTTCAGCAGGAAATAAGTACAGTTTGGTTGCATTTTCCCGATCAGGCAAAGATAAAAATGGCTTTTTCAGGTCTTATGGCAATAAAAATAATAGAAAGTTATATGTTGATTGATTTTAACCCTAAATAAACAACTGACCATAGAGTCTAATGCGCTCTAGCGGAATGATAGCTTTTGTAGCTGAATTAAATACATGTGCATACATAAAACAGACACACATAGGTCAGCTAGATCTTTCTTATGTCTAAAAAAAAAATTGTGTGAGATCTCAAGGCATTTTCTTTAATTCTGACATTTTTGCTGCGGCTACGTAGGCTACATGGTTTAGGCCTAGAGTGTGTGTGTGTGTAGTTAGAATCACGCAAAAACGGCAACAGCTACGCAAAACCAATGCGGCAGATTTCTCTCGGTTTTATGTTTCCAGGCATGTTTGAGAACATAGGCCTGTGTTATTAGTAAGATTACAGTTGAATATGTGAAGAAAAATAATCGATATTACATGACCGTAGCAATTTGCAGGATGGTGGGCGGGGTGGGGGTGGGAAGTGTAAGGGTGGGGGGCTGCCTGTTGGGGAATCGACGGGCCTGCATATTTTCACGTTGATGCAAAGCATATTATTTTGAGAAATTACCACTGGGCTTAGCTTATTGAAACTCACCACCGGGCGATAAAACAAAAAATGTATCCAATATGGGCCTAGCTTTCTCCAGTCTTAGACTTAAACAAATCAACTGATTGCGATACCTTAGGCAAATTCGCAAATTCGGATCTACTGGTGGATTGCATTTGGTTTGTGTGTGTGTGTGTGTGTGTGTGCGCATGCTTACGTGCTTGCATGTATGTGGTGGGGGGGGGGGGGGGGAAATAGATATGTTGTTTATCAAATGGAATGCAGAAAATGACTTCGCATAGCATCAGAATTTTCATGGAGAAGAACCAGCCCACCCATTTCTCCCCAAACGGCCATTTGGAGGGGACACGCCCTCACTCACAGACCCTCTCCAATATTGGACTAACTCAACAATAAAATCCTAGGTCTGCGCTTGACGGCCATCTCACCAATACTGGATGTAGCAAGATATAGTGTCGTAAAAATACAGTATCTACAGAATCACACTGAGATATTTTCTCGAAGCAGATCTCATCTAAAATGGGGGTTTTCGTGACAGAGATATTCATATTTATCATTTAAATATGGCATCGGCACTATTATAAACTTCTGACTAATGTCTACCGGGAATGTCATAGAGATCATTGCCTATTTCAAAATTCATTGCTAAATACAATAGAATGAAAAAGTTACCCTGGTTAAACAGTGTTGCCTGTATTAGCTTTGCTGAGTGGTTGTTCCACTATGACGTCACAGCTGCTTGGAATTCAAGGGAGGTAATTCATGACGCGATATTCTAAAGCTATGTACTTTATTTGGCTAAACTTACTGTGGTGATTAGCCTGTAAATATGCACTGTCTTCTTTTGTCCATCACGCCATACACGCGCCATCGCTTGCAGGTCATTAGCAGGATTCCAGTCTATGTCATACAGCACAAGGCGAGATGCACCAATCAAATTTAATCCAACACCTCCAGCTTTGGAGCTTAGCAGGAAAACAACTGCAAAGATTTATACAAAGTTCATATATCAAAATTATTATTATTCATTCTGCAACTTATTTATAAATTTATGTATACACCCACCCTCGCTCAAGCAAGTGCTCTCTCTCTCCTCCCTCTCTCTCTCTCCCTCTCTCGCTCTCTCTCTCGCTCGCTCGCTCTCCATCCATCCATCCCTCCCTCCCTCCCTCCCTCCCTCCGCCTTGTGACATTGACCTTTAACTGTGTGAACTCAATGTGTTCACAAAGGGTAAGAACGTATCACACTTATGCTAAGTCACTCGCTTAAAAAAGGTGATACTTATGTTTCATCTCTGCTTCAATGCCAAAAACCCAATGGCAACTGACTTGTATTACGACAGATGTTGTTCCCTAGAGCGATTATACATGACTGACAGTATACTATTAATATTAACAAACAAAACAATGCTATATAATAAAGGAGACATTGCAGCTAACAGTATTCAAAGACTTACATTCCTGCGCATATGGGCTGTTGAATCGCTTAACGATATCTTGTCTTTGGCCTGTTGGTGTCTGTCCATCAAGTCGTAAGAAACCATAACCCTCACATATACAAAATTGTTGTAACAGGTCAAGGGTCTGAAAGAGATTTTGTTAAACAAATCATTTCCCAATTAACCCATTTCTTTAACGTAAAACAGATAATATCATGATAACGGGTTAAATAATGATGTTCAATTGACAATAAAAAAAGGATTTGAATCGAATGATTTTTTTACAATGTTAGCACAAATTGATCACTGATTGGACGATCATCCCTCATGTACCTGTGGACATCGTTATTTAGGAATTCTTGGATAGGATTGTTTACCTCTTGTATGTTATAACTCACAATAAAGCTAGACTTCAACGCAAAGGACAATCAAGAAAATACTATGTTGGGTTGAAATCCGATAAGGCAGTGATCTAATGTAAGACACGGTGCTACATTGTTGCATGAATCACATAACCAAAATCCAAAAACGATCCTCTTCTCCACATGCTTATAGAATGTTAGAATGAGTAGGCATAAGAAACTCGGATCATGTAGATAAAACTGATGTGGTGTACCAAAGTTAATGACCAACATTACATCAATATCAAAGCCGGCTACAATCTATCGCGCAGAATGAAATAATCATGAAGCACAGGCCAAGATACAGATCTAAATACAAACACATAATGTAGACATTATTAGCCTCATTCACCCAATGCACATTATTTCCAATGATAGCAGGCAATAACAAAAGATACACAACATAGTGAATTTGGCGAAGATTTGAGAAATATTTCAATTTAAACATTTGCAATATAATAGTTATTTAATCATTTGATAAGCACACCGATATGCAAATATAACCCTAAGTACAGATATCCATGTGGTTTAATGTTGATATGTTTACCTGCGTATGATTAGAAACCAACACAACTCTTTCCTTTTGTCTGGAGTGATAGATCCCACGCAATAAAGCTGCTAAGACTATAAGCTTTCCAGAATGGCACCTGTCACAGGGCGAGTCAAGAAAGCTGCTTGGGTAAGCATTGAAAAGTCCTCTATAGATTGACTGCTGTAAGACATATTAATAAGCAAATCATTACTATAACGTCTCTGAAAGCTTAAAAATATCTACCTAATTTTATGCTGTTAAAACTAGCATGTTGTAAGTCTCCTTTTCATTTTGTAATCAGCGTTGATAGAATGTCTTGTTTTCCCAGACAGAACCAGGTTGAACCAGCACATGTATAAATTATCTTGTTAAATAGAATGGTTAATGGAACGGATGAATCCAGTTTAGCTATGCCCTGGCCATTTCTAGCTAATCTCCGCCTATGCTTTGTGCATGTTGGAATCGATTTATATACTTTGAATCCTGAATTTTCAGAATCCCATTTTCACGTTAACTATACAGTCAAATTCAAATGAATGTTTATTAAATGATAAAGACATACAATTCGTACAACTGTTAGACTATCCAAGGTTCATGACAGACTTCGTTACATCATTCATTACACATTTTGATTGTGATGTCAGCCTACATATGACATAATTGATCATGACATCATATACTTGAGTGAGAGATTGGATTCATCTTTTGCAATAGAGAGAACAAAATCTACATGGACATTGCAAAGAAAAAAATTAAATGCACATAAAATGATATACTAATAACATATGAGCAAAAAATGTACATGCACAGTGTACCTCCAGTATTACAAACTTACCCACACAAGTCAGTTATTACATGCATGGTGTGTATAAAAGCTGTTATTTCAACACCTGAATTCTACCACTGAGCAACAAGCAGACTGATAATAATCTATGCTTTGTGTGAGAATGAGAGGGAAACGATTGCTCAAGTCCAATGGTCATTCATATGATCTATGATTCATGATTTCATATATAGAGAAAGTAATGCCTTATAATAACAACACGACGTCCTTCAAGCTCATTAGTATATATTTTGTGAAATATTATTTCAATACACGCTCTTGCGCTAATCAGACAATACCTCCCACATAATATCCTCATTGATTTATTTTAAGCACTTTACAACTCTAAAATCCCAGAAATGAATATATCAATTTCAACATCCACTAACAGAAAGTTTAGTTTAAATATATTAAACATAGTATTTCTTAAGATTATAAATGACTTTTTGGATAAATTGGTCTATTGGGTTCAAATGGCTAAGATATATAATTCAAATGAATGTATGCATTAGGACAAATGGAGGAAAAATATAATTAACACTTTCAACCCTACATATCAAACAAAGCAAATTACATTGTATTTATGATGTAAGAAACACATCAAATATTTTGCTTGCTTCCTGAAGCAGCAAGTTTACAGTCACAATAGTTTTAAAATATTTGAAAATTTAACTGTATAGTTAATTTGAAATTGAAATCATGTAATTGTAGAGATAAATTGGTTGCTTAATGCCCATACCTCTTGTATATCTAATGTGGCATCATTCTCAATCTCATTCGCTTTCTCATACATCAGTGCTGGATGATTACAAAGCTTCTTCAGAGCGGCGATGCACATCAGATGAGGCGCACCATCTGTGTGGCCCTCGAGACACGAGCGTATCAAGCGGCTACTCAACAGGTGATTGTACAATGCAAGCTGTAGCGAGGTTGGACGACAAAACAAAACCAAGTCCACTGGAAACAAATAGTATACATAGAAATATGTTAATTAAGAAAATTCATGAGAAGAATAAAACAGCACTTGACTCCTGTACTTCAATCTCTCCATTTGCAGACCAAATGAAAAATATCTTTGAAATTTTACCAGTGGAATATCTGACCAGCCAGTCATTCAAGTGGAAATTTTACAAAATTAATTCATCTCTTGGTCTGCAAAGTTTAATGAATATTAAAAGACCACTACAGACACCATTCTGACAATAAATGGGTAAGATAAGATCTTGAAATATTTCTCAGACTTTATTCACAAATGATGATAAATCTGTGCCATGGGAAATGGGTTCAACAGACAGACTGATTGTGCTGTGTGATATACATGTATATAATATTTATGGAGTGTGAAGTTCGTATGGGTATAATTTAGCTCAGATGTGAAGCTTGTAAGATGCAGAGGCTATATGATGTGAATACTCACACTTTGGAGGGAGATATTCATTGTTAATATCTTGGTTGCGCCTCAGAACAAACAACTTTGTGAGACGTGTTAGCTCAGTAGCTCTCTCCTCTCCAATCCGGATTTGTTCAGAATTCGCTTCTGGCTGTCGTGCTGCTACGATCGCCGATTCAAATACATGGTGGAAAGTAGCACTAGAGCCTGAAATACGCATCAGTATTAGTTGATAGACAGGACATTGACAATAAATACTGTGGCAACAAGCATGCACTTCCGAATTTTCCTCCTGAGACTAAATAAATTCATTTTTGTAATCTACAGTCAGACTGGCTCGAGAAAACACATGACTTATGCAGGCACACAATCACGTATCTTTAAAACACTGGGTCAGTGACTAAATGTCAGCATTTTGTTGCCCCAAATAAGCGGCACAATGATCTATATGCTCAACTGTCTGAAATTTCATGTTTTAATTCAGTATCAGAGATTTCTCTAGAAATCATATAAATTGCATAGAGTACCAGAGACATCACAAGACGTTGCAGATTTGAGAAAAGAGGGTGTCAGCAAAGGAATGGTCATTGGTAAAACTAATTTCTTAACCAGTCCGATGCTTAACTGGATATCTCATTAATATTCTTTCTCAGTGGAACCATATCTGGGAAAGTCTTATACATGAGACATAAAGTGAGGTACCTTAGCGACAAAAATCGAGCATAGCGTTACATGTTGAACAAAAGCACCAAACTTTCAGAGTGTGTACTTAAACATATTTATATCCATTTTTTCAATGGATCCAGAAAATATATCCACTATTCTCCGCATTATGCAATATTTTCAAAATGGCCACCATAATTCAATATATGACACAAAATGGTACATTTCAAGAACCTTTTAACTATATTGACACAACAAATTCAAAGCAGAATACATTTATAATCGGTGTACACGTCCATGCTTGCTTGATTGTATGGTATATTATCATTATTTTGACAGCATTATTCACTAACTAGAGGAAAACCTGTCTATTAAGACCACTTGCTTTTGGGCTAGAAGATGGTGGCTCTTTATGATGGATTGCCGTAAGATCACCTGGCTTAAAATGCCAGTATCTAGTAACCACAAAATTCGTATAGCGACTGAAATGCAATAAACAATCATTTCTCATTAAGAGTCACCACATTGCGTTGCTCCTTAAAGTGTCTGTTATAGACATGTTTTCATGGAAACTGTTTAAAATTGCATTTGTCGTCATATACATCACTAGACTGATCAGGGATTATTAAAACTATATGCAATACATGTAGATGTAGATATAAATAAATACACATTCTGCAGATGACTTGTATGCTCTTTATATTATCCACTGTCTAGCATATGGACACTTACACAGTTGTGCACGTGGAAAGTCAGCCTTTGCACAACTACATATTAAACATCTGGTTGCCCTTTACTTGTGTGTGCATTTGAAGATCAGTTCATTGCAAGCTTCTGAAGCACAAGGTATTGTAATTGAAACCAAGCTCCTTCTCTGCCTCTTTCAGTGACTAATTCTTCTTTTTGGGTTTGTAGTGACTGGTGGGACAGGTGCTTCTACAAACTTCACTGACACTACTGCTACGATTGTGTATAAATCTGAAAGATCTGAACTTCAAGAAGCCATTGTGAAAGGTGCATGGTACTGTGTGACCATCACTTGCTCGCATTCTGTACAGAACTGAACTATACTGATAGGTGTACCACAGAATGATTCCTGTGCAGTTGTGGAGGATGGATTGTGATTTATGTTGGCTAATGTACTGACTGAGTAAAGGTGCTTTCGAAGGAGTTGAGGACACTGCCGATCTACTAAAATTTGCTTACAAATGGAGTTAGCAAATCTCGACATTATGAACACAGCATTACGAAATGTTTATGTCAATCTCTGCCAAACAGACCATAAGAGATCGATTTCTTGTTTATGGGTGTACTTTGAGTCCAGTGTACACGACCATTCGCTGTACCCATATGAAATCTGCACAGCTGTGTCCTCGTTTAAAGACCCTCTGGAAGGCTCCAGGGAATCTGCCAATATTTTCTAGGATAGGGCACGGTGTCCCATTGGACAAAATCTTTAGATACTTTTAAGGAAAACTATAGGCCACAGGTTTGCTTGTGGTCCAGGATGCTTCTTCAGTTTAGGCAGCTCGACAAGGGTACAGCATAGACGGGGAGGTGTTGCACGAAGGCAGAATAATGTACTATGTGCGTGCTAGGTTTGGAGATGCTATCACCTGCATACTTAAGGAGGGCATTGCTGATGCAGTCGGGTTAAAATGCACATCCATTTCTCAGAGCCTTAAGTGCCTTCACAATCTCAATTGTTTCGATTGGTGTTTGCAGTGGCCTATAATCACCTACAAATGTTGTCCGGATCCGTGAGCTGGTTCTTAAGCTATTCTCTGATCGTATCTGCTTTTCACTGGACGGTCCCGACGAAGTTAACGTCAGTGTTATGCACAGAAACCAATGGTGGTGGACCAGCAACTCTTAGAGCCTGGACAACCCTAAACATTTTATGACAATCATATATGGCTGTGATTTTCAGTCGTTCACTGATCTGGTGAAGTATGGTATTGCATTCTCGGCGTAGCTTTGTATAATCCTTGCTATGACCACCCACTGATAGTGTCTTCAGTTGTTCGGACAGCTTTACGAGGAGTGAGTCTGCAGTGTAGCGCACAGCTCTGGTGTTATTCTTGGCAGCTCCTTTTACATTGGTCACTGATGTAGCAATGCATTTAAGTACTGTTGATAAAGCCCCGTTTGAGTTTGAGTTCATGTCAATGGTTGCTATCTGTCCCTCAAGGGTCTTCTTGAATGGCATTTGAGTGGTGGTGTCATTGATGGATTTCTCTTATTCAAAGTTGACATTGTCACGTTGGTTGACATGGTGCTTATGCAGTGGACAAATGGGCTTCATATGACGGCGGGAGACCGAGAATGGCTTATGGTCAGAGCTGAGGTCTGTGTTTCCATATGAACAGGGGTCTGAAATAGTGGCTTTGAAGGACATATTTGTGGCAAATAGACCGTGAGCACTGATGAAAAAGGCCAGAGCATCTCCATTGCTGTTATGTTTGCCAATAGCATATGACCCCAATCACGCATATGGTGTGTCCTGCATCCGTGTCCACGTTGCTGGATTTGCCTAGGTTGGAGTTGATGGTAGAACTCAGTTCACTTAGTTCGGCATAGAAAAACTTGTTTAGGGCATGATCCTCCTAGGCTTTTTTGGCAGTTGGACAATATGCATTCACAGTGTGGCACTTGGTGGCGGTACCAGTTTACAATGGTGTGGCCAGGTCAATGAATGCAGCACGATCGCTGACGAATCTGAAATGTAGGATGTGATACAAGAGCCGCTGCCAGATTACAAAGCCCAGACCGTGGTATGTTGCCGGTTACTGCTGCTTACAGATCAACTTGTGACCAGTCGACAGTTGCTACTCTGAATGAGTGGATATTTTTGTTTCTTGAATACATGCAACATCGGTGTTATAGTGCGCAAGATCTGATCCTGATGTTTCTCGCTTAAATGCGGGTCAGGCCACACACATTTTATGTTGTGATTGCAAACTCATGGGGAGATTATGACGACCGAGGATGTTGAATCCAGTTTCTTTGAAGAAGCTTAGACATGATCAGAGTTGCCTCTGAACAAGAAAATTTATCAAATTTCTTTTTCATGAGTGAGATGACATACCTACCTCCCTAACACTCTTGATATACTAGTATATCGGCTCTAAATTCAATAATATTCAGAATTATAAAAAGTTAGGTGCCCTTAATGGGCAGGTTGAAGTACACAGTCATGCACATGAAAGACACCACCCACTGCGCATGAGCATACCGGTACTTCCGTTACTAAATATTGGCTGACATAGAAGCAACTATTCAAATAATCAAAGGACCAGGCCTCCGTGGGGTGGCGAAGCCGGGATCCTGTTAGGGAGGTAAGTATGTCATCTCACTCGTGAAAAAGAAATTTGATAAATTTTCTTATTTCACATCATGAGAACATACTTACCTCCCTAACACTCTTGATAAAAACCAGAATTTGAAAGTAAATTTGGTGGGAGGGAGGCAAGGTCCTGAAAACCAGCACACCCTCGAAGAGACTAGGCTCTTTGAATTTTCAAGAGATTTAAAACATCTGAAATTGTGACTGAAACACAACCAGGAATAAAATTTTGCATCGGATAATCGACCGATGAAGAGAGATTTATCAAAAGGCAAATGCGCTCTCCACCCCCTCCCCCCCCCCCTCTTTCTGAGGAAGGTTAGGAAAAAAAAGATGCTCTAAATGACTAACACGTTCTCTAATACTTAATAAAGTATTACTAGACATTGGAAAAAGAAGAATTGCTTCTATTTCAAAACTCTCTGAAAGAACCACAATTAAAGGACATTAACCATCACCATATTAAAATAAAAAATGACACCATCACCAAGACAACAAACAAAAATGGCAATAAATACTGACCTCTGATGTCTTGGATGCGGCACTCATCTCTTCCCCCAGTGGATGAAGAGAATTGTACCAGCTAATAGTAGGGATACCCTACCAACAAATGTGATATTTGTAAATAGCAGAGGAGGAAGCTATTTACAAACATAAACCTCTACATTATTTTATTTTCTGAGGACTGAGACAGCGAGCGGGTTAGAAGTGTCACGAAGGTAATGGTCGGTAAAACTTGATTCACAGTGCCACTGGGCTACTGACATAATGTCTTCAATAGAAACGCCATTAAATAATGTCGTGGAAGTTACCACACCACAGACACTATGAGTCTTGGCTCTATCTACTTGGATTCCAGTGGCTGTCTTATGACAGAATTGAATACATTCTACTATCCATCTAGAAATAGTGTCTCTTGATGCCCTACCATGGGGTTCAATATATGACAACCATAGGGAACATGGGTCCGTCCGCCAAACCTGAGTTCTTCTCTTGTACTTATTTAAAGCATGGACAGGACACCATACTTTAGCACCAGGATCATATCTGGTTAAGGCAGGTAAAATAATAGGTTTACCCGGATATTTTAAAGATTGATTCTTAGCCAATAAATTCAATCTTGGTAGAAGCTTAAGGCCTTCACCTGTAACTATATAACGGTCAGGCTCAGCAGACAAGGCATGAATTTCACTCCTGCGTCTGGCTGATGCTGCCGCAACTAAAAATACAGTTTTAAGTGTCAATGATTTTACAGATATAGCACTAAGTGGTTCAAAATGTTTATCACTCAAAACCTGTAGAACCATAGAAAGACTCCATGACGGTGTCAGTGGAGGATTTCTTGGTCTGAGATTGCCCATACCTTTAATAAGAGTATTTAAAACACTTACTTCATCACTTCCCCTCTTTGCCAAGCAAGGGATAACAGTCATTAATGCTGATTTGTATCCAGCACTAGAATTAGGCTTAAGACTATAGGCATCACACAGGTGACAGAGAAAATCAGCTACTACCTGAATAGATGCTTCCATCGGATTGATACATCTCTTTGAGCACCATTCCGCAAATCTGTTGATTTTATAATTATAAGCTCTGGAGGTTGACCCCTTTCTGACTCTGGCCATGAAACTGGCCGCTTGCTCAGAAAAGCCCACCTTAATCGCGGATTTTTTGACAACATCCATGCGGTCAATTGAAACATTGACGGATTGTTGTGAAGGGTCTTGCCCTGGAAGATAATATTGTCCATCAGAGGCAGAGGTACTGGATTGCAAACCAGAGGGTCCAGCAGATCCATAAACCATGATCGGCTTGGCCAATTCGGGGCGATCAGAAGCACTTGGCATTTCTCTTGTTTGATCTTCTGAAGAATCCTTGGAATCAGGATTGTTGGAGGGTATGCGTATGCATACATTCCCTTCCAACTGATAGCTAGCGCATCTATTGCGATAGCGCTTGGATCTGGAATCCGAGAAACGTACGTCATCATCTTCGCATTCTTCTTCATTGCGAACAAATCTATGTTGGGCTTTCCCCAATGATTGAACAGGTGATCAGCCACACATTGATTTAATTGCCATTCCGTAGGCAGAATACTCATCCTTCGGCTCAATGAGTCTGCTAACAGATTCATCCTTCCCGGAATATGAACTGCTTTCAAGGTGATCATATGATCCATGCACCAGCAAAGCACCTTCCATGTCATCATACAGAGACTGGGCGACTTTGTTCCGCCCTGGCGGTTTATGTAACTCACTACTGTAGAATTGTCTGAATGTATCATCACAAATTTTCCCTCCACTTCTTTTAAGAAGTGTTCCAGGCCTAGAATTACAGCCCGCAATTCTAGCATGTTGATATGTTCCTTTGACTGTTCCAGATTCCAAAGACCTGATATAGTGGCTTCTTCCAGGCAAGCTCCCCAACCGTCCATCGATGCATCCGTAAACATCATTACTTGAGGGTGGGGAGGGGTCAGCATGACCCCCGCCAGGAGATTTCTCTCTCCATCCACCAATGAAGGTGATGAATGAGAGAGTCCAACACTTGAATGCGCGAGTCCAGTGAACCTGAACTCTACGTCCACTGAGCCATGAGAAACAATTGAATCGGCTGCCTGCGTAAGGCCGCCTGAGGAATGACTGGTTCTATTGAAACCATCAGACCTAACATTCTCAAATAGACTCGTGCTAGAATATAACGACTATTGCAAACCAACTGAATGCACGAGAGGAGATTTTCCACTCTCTCCTGGATAAACATATCCTATCTCCAGATCGAAGAACATACCCAGGTAAACAAACTTCTAGGATGGAGTCAGCTCTCATTTCTGAAAGTTGATTATCCAGTCTAAATCTGTGAGAGTTTTCAAAACTATCTCCAGATTTGCTGTCAAACTTTCTGGGTTGTGTGCTTTCAGCAACCAGTCGTCTATGTAAGTGTGAACAGCTATATTTCTCCTGCGGAGGTATGCCGTGATAGCAAGTACCTCTCGAGTGAAGACCCTTGGAGCCGTCGATATGCCGAATGGAAGAACCTTGAATTCCCATTGGCGTCCCTGAAAAGCAAATCTCAGGAACCAACGAAAACTCCTTGCAATTGGAGTGTGGAAATAAGCATCCTTGAGATCTATAGATGCTGTCCACATCCCCTTCTCTAACCCCAACAACACCGATCTTACTGTTTCCATTTTGAAACTCGGTGTGTCTATAAACTTGTTTAGAGGTTTGAGGTTGAGAATTGGTCTCCACCCCCCGGTGTTCTTTAGACAATCTTCCGCCGGTTGAATCGCTTCCTCTTCTATGCACAACCGCTTGTCTGGATCTCTTGGAATTTGAGTCCAGACCGGTACCAGAGACAGATGCAACGGCGGACCTCATCCATTCTAAACGAAATCTAGGATTTCTTTTTTCACGAGAGAGTTGATACTTACCTCCCTAATACTTTTGATATTGCTAAATATTGGCTTTCACTCAATAAACACTCAGATTTAAAACAGTTAGGTGCCCCTACTGGGCAGGGAGTCAGAGCGTAGTCTGGCGGATGCCAGCCCCACCACCGCGCATGCGCAGACTAGCACTTCCTCTGACTAGATTATTGGCTGACACACATGCAACTATTAAGAGCCTGAAGACCGAGCCTCTGTGGGGTGGAGAGGCCGGGTCCGTATCTAGGGAGGTAAGTATCAACTCTCTCGTGAAAAAAGAAATCCTAGATTTCGTTTATTTCACTTCAAGAGTATACTTACCTCCCTAATACTTTTGATATTGCCAGAATTCGAAAGTGAATCTGGCGGGAGGGAGGCGAGGTCAAAAGACCAGCTCATCCCTATACGCTTTTCTGCGTTTAAGGCACTTAAACTTCTGAAACTGTAAGAAAAAACAGTCAGGATTTGACTAACCATCGGATAACACCACCGATGTATGAGAGATGACCGAATGTCATATGCGCTCCCCCCCCTCCTTCCTGGGAGGAAGAGTCGACTGACCTCAATGTCCTATACGCTCTCAACGTACAAGTGCCATGTACTACAGGACAGAGACGAAAAAGCTCCATTTTCGTAACTCTCAACAATGAACCACACAAATACACAAACCATCACCATATTAATAACGGGTAATCGTGACAATACAATCAACAACGGACAACACATGAACAAGACTGACCTTGTTGAAAATGGCTGCTGACATCATCTTCCCATTAGTAAAGACTGATGCAGGCCCAAAAAAGTGGGTGTTTCCATAAATTAATTGTGAAATATATAAGTAATGAGGAAAAACCTCCTCAAAAAATATAAACCGATTTATTTTTTCAAAACCGACAAGGCGAGAGGATTAGAGGTGTCATGGAGATAATGGTCTGTAAAACTTGACTCACAGTGCCACTGAGCCACCGACATAATATCATCCACAGGGACCCCATTAAATAGGGCCGTGGATGTCACTACGCCGCGGACACTGTGAGCCTTGGCCACGTCAACCTGCTTCCCGGTGGCGGATTTATGGCAAAACTGAATGCATTCCACAATCCACCTGGAAATGGTGTCCTTAGAAGCCCTCCCATGGGGTTCAATATATGACAACCATAACGCTGACTGGTCGGTGCGCCATGCCGCCGTACGTTGTTTGTACCGGTGCAGCGCCCGGACGGGACACCATGCTTTAGAATTAGGATCATATCTAGTTAAAGCAGGCAAAATAATAGGTTGACCTGGATATTTCAACGACTGATTTTTAGCCAAGAAATTAATCCTAGGTAGCAGCTTAAGGCCTTCCCCTGAAACCACAAAACGGTCATCCTCGGCTGATAAGGCATGAATTTCACTCCTACGCCTAGCCGAGGCCGCAGCAATTAAAAACACAGTCTTCAGTGTTAATAGTTTCATAGAAATGGAACTAAGTGGTTCAAAAGGCTTATCACCTAGTACTTGAAGCACTAGCGATAAACTCCAAGACGGAATCACAGGTGGATTCCTTGGTCTTAGATTGCCCATGCCTTTAATTAATACATTCAATGTATTTACTTCATCACTTCCCCTCTTAGCCAAGCAAGGAATAACAGACATTAATGCTGACTTATAACCAGCAATAGAGTTAGGCTTGAGGCTATAGGCATCATAGAGGTGACAGAGGAAATCAGCTACTACTTGAATAGATGAATCCATTGGATCAATACATCTTTTTGAGCACCATTCTGCAAATCTGTTGATTTTATAATTATATGCTCTGGAGGTTGACCCCCTCCTGGCTTTGGCCATAAACATGGCTGCTTGCTCAGAAAAGCCCTCCTTAATTCTAGATTCCTTGACAACATCCACGCAGTCAATCTGAACATTGACGGATTGTTGTGAAGGGCCTTGCCCTGGAAGATAATATCGTCCATCAGAGGCAGAGGAACCGGATTGCAGACCAGAAGGTCCAGCAGATCCGTATACCATGATCGGCTTGGCCAATCCGGGGCGATCAGAAGCACTTGGCATTCCTCTTGTCTGATTTTCTGAAGAATTTTTGGAATCAGGATTGCTGGAGGGAATGCGTATGCATACATTCTCCCCCAGCTGATAGCTAACGCATCTGTTGCGAAAGCGCTTGGATCCGGAATCGGAGAGACGTACGTCGTCATCTTCGCATTCTTCTTCGTTGCGAACAAATCGATGTTGGGTTTCCCCCAATGGTCGAACAGACGATCCGCCACACATTGATTTAGTTGCCATTCCGTGGGTAAAACACTCATCCTTCGGCTCAATGAGTCTGCTAGCAGGTTTAACCTTCCCGGAATATGAACTGCTTTCAAGGTAATCTGGTGATCCAGACACCAACAAAGCAGTTTCCATGTCATCATACAGAGACTGGGCGACTTCGTTCCGCCCTGGCGGTTTATGTAAGTCACAACTGTTGAGTTGTCTGAACGAATAAGAACAATCTTGCCCTGAACTTTCTGTAAGAAATGTTCCAGGCCCAGGACTACTGCTCTTAGCTCCAGTAGATTTATATGTTCCTTTGACTGTTCCAGATTCCAAAGCCCTGATATCGTGGATTCTTCCAGGCAAGCTCCCCAGCCCTCCATCGATGCATCTGTATACACAGTCACCTGAGGGTGGGGAGGGGTTAGCAAAACCCCCGGCAAGAGATTCTCTGTATTCAACCACCATTGCAGGTGGTGAATCAGAGGCGCCAACACTGACACATTCGAGTCCAGCGAACCTGTACTCTGGGTCCATTGTGTCATGAGAAACAACTGGATCGGCCGCCTGCGTAAGGCGGCCTGAGGAATGACTGGTTCCAACGAAACCATCAACCCCAGCATTCTCAAGTAAACCCGTGCCAGGACATGACGACTGTCGCACACTGACTGAATCAACGAGATGAGTTTTTGAACTCTCTCCTGAGTAGGATAAACATATCCTGTCTCTAGATCGAAGAACATCCCCAGGTAAACAAACTTCTGGGATGGAGTCAGCTCTGATTTTGGGAAATTGATCACCCAGCCCAAGTCTGTGAGAATTTTCAAAACAATCTCCAGATTGGCGGACAAACTTTCCCGGGTGTGCGCTTTCAACAGCCAGTCGTCTATGTACGTGTGGACTGCTATGCTTCTCCTGCGGAGGTATGCTGTGATCGCAAGAACCACACGGGTGAAAACCCGAGGAGCCGTGGAAATTCCGAAGGGCAACACCCTGAATTCCCACTGTCTGCCCTGGAATGCAAATCTCAGGAAGCGACAGAAACTCCCGTGGATGGGGATGTGGAAATAAGCGTCCTTCAAATCTATCGACGCCGTCCACATCCCCCTCTCCAACCCCGCCAACACCGAGCGCACCGTTTCCATCTTGAAACTGGGCGTCTCGATGAACTTGTTCAATGGCTTGAGGTTGAGAATCGGTCTCCACCCTCCGGTGCGTTTTGTTACTAAGAACAGGGTTGAATAGAAGCCCGGACACCTTTGTGCCGGCTGAATAGCTCCCTTTTGTATGAGGGAATTTATTTCCTCCTCGATACACAACCTTTGCTCTGGATCCCTCGGAATGGGAGTCCAGACTGGCACCAGAGACAGTCGCGACGGCGGGCCTGTCACCCACTCTGGATGATACCCGACGGAAAGCCATCGCAAGACTAAACGGTCCTGAGTTAACCGTTCCCACTCTTGCATGTGGCCGGCTAGCCGGCCTCCCACCGGCCCACCTAGGGACCGCGGTGGACACGAGGCATGCAAGAGCGGCACTGTCTCCGTCGCCATACACACCGGCGTGGTTCTTACCGCGGTAAGCGTACTGTCAGGAACGATAACCACGCCCAGATCCTCGCGCGCCCCGCCCCGCCCCGCACGCACCTCGGTGCGCGGGCGGCTGCCTGGCTGACGGCGCCTGAGGAACCTGCGCCCCCCTCGCTGCTGGCCGAATCGCACGCGGCCGAGGCCGACGCTGCGACGGTGGCTGGCCACTGACCTGGCCAGCACCACCTCGAGCCTGCAGGGGACGATACGGCGGGGCCGCGGCGCGAGCGTTAGCACGACGCAGCACATCAAACTGCTCGCGCAGCGCCCTCTGGTTATTCACCAGGGTGACCGTCTCTTGGAGGTGGCGACATCCCTCACCTCCAAAAAGACCAGGGCCCGTCATAGGCGTAAGCAGTAGCCTATTGTACAGGTCCTGAGACGGGCACAGATTGTCCAGGGCAAACGTGCGTCTTGCCCTGACACTCCTGGTCACCGCCCGAGTCATACAGTCCAGCGCCAGGTTAATACCATCCTGGATGGTTCGCTGGACAGTGACCGGACTTGGCTGGCGCGATGCGGATGCCGTTACTACCCCCTGCAACAGCTGGGAGACGTGGGACAGAGCGGTAATCGAAGCCCTCCCACTCTCCTCCGCATCACGCAACGCGGTATTCGCCGAACGCAACGCGTCCGCGCACAAGACACCCGTGTCAGAACGGGAGCCTGGCCGCGCATCCTCACCCAAAGCCGCGCGGTCATCCACGCTGGGCTTGGGTACCACACCGTACCGCTGGTAATCCAGGGGCACGATGCGACAACGCCTGGCCACCTCGCGAGGGGCCTTCGCGAGACGTCCACACGACTTAATGGACGACTCCGCCGCCTTGAACATGTCAACGACATGCTCCGCCAGCGGCAGAGAAGGCATAGCGTTAGCAGTCGGTTTCCCAGCTAACCACGGCGTGTGAACACGCTGGCTAGCCGACTGCTCCACGGGCAGATCAGGCCTAACGCTCACCAACCACTGGCAAGCGTCATACCAATCCTCCTCCGTGGCTAACTGCGAGCGCTCTACAAGACGGGGTCCTTCGTCTTCCTCCTGAGCGCAAGCAGTAGAGCTTGACGGCGGGTATGCTGATACACCTGGCAAGCCAGGGAAAACACGCGGGCCTGACAGCACCGGCATGAAAATATCACTGGTTTGACCAGGAGCAGGCACCGTGGCAGAGCGTGGGGTATATATAGTCTCACCACGGGCCCGGCCAGCACCAGCAACACCCTCGGCAAGCCGAGGTATGCGGTACCGCTGGCCATCAGCAGCGCCCTGGGCCACCACCTGAGCCGCGGACTTTACTCCAGGGTGAGTAAAACCGTGGAATAAGGCGCCTGTATTCCCCGCGAGGGGTGCACAAACGTCTTCATCCATGTCCACGTCGTCAGACGGCGACCCTAGCAGGTAATCCTCATTACCCTGGTCAGAAAGATTAGACCCCGGGTCAGCAAAGAGAGCTAACCCGGGCTGACCAGGAACGGTGCCATAGGAGGTACTGGCCACCGCGGCGTGCGGATACCCCTGGACTGATAAGCAGCTCGCGGGTTCCAGCGACAACCGTCCACGGTCCCCTATCGGCGCGGCAATAAGCCTGCTGCCAGGGCCGTGGAACGCCCCCTCTAATGGGGCCACCTCTGAATCGTCGAACAACGGAAGCGGACTAAGGAAAATCGATCCAGAGGCGGGGATTACCTGCTCCGAAGCCGATGATGAGGACAGTAAAGGATTTGGTCCAGGAAGCATGCCACGAAGCAACCCTGGAACCAAATCCTTTATTGTCCTCTTCATCTCTCCCAACATCTCGGTCCGGAAGGCCTCCATATCCACCGCGGACGAGACCTTCCCCTTACCCTTCCTACTTACAACCTCTCGTTTCCGCTTCTTCTTCTTCTCCTCCTCTACCACCTTGTCCGTCGCCTGTAAGCAGCACAAGAATTCGGACATTAACTCGCCCCCCCAGTGCTTACATATGTCACAATTAACCAATGGACCACAAGGGCTACATTGAGAGCACAGATGCGGCCAGAACTTTACATGAATAAAACGACCACAGGACGCGCAACCCGGTCCCTGAAACAGGGCAAAGGACAAGGAGTATGAGCAACTAGTTAAGCTTAGAAACTCAATCCAACTCAAAGAGAAGGAAAACGATCATAAAGATCAATATACATCAGAAAACAGCATAGCGCTTGAATAGCTGATAAACACATAGCCAGGCTGATTATGACGTCATTAATCCCGTGACAGGAAAAATTCGATCCCAACAAAACATCCAAGTGCAAGGACGAATTGTATGCTGAATGGATAAGTCGACTACACAACCATCAGATACATATAGATAACTCTTTTCTGGCAAAAATGTTAATTATCTCCCCTTGTTTGTTTACAATAATTAACATCACCACATTATCAATAACTAGATACCTGAGACTTTGTATAGACAAACCATCCAACGTGACGAACCGGAGAACTCCACCATCTGCACGCCTCTTAACTCTCTCCACCTCATGGGGAAGGAATTGGATCAAGAGGGCAAAGTGAGAAGACCTTTATACTAGGCCTCCAACTCACTGGACATATTTTTCATTTGGTTAGATAACCTAACAGTGTTAGTAGGAAATGGAACCATGGTGGAGAGAAAACTAACTCTCTGCAACTGTGACGTCACAACCTAGCGTCATACAGACCTGTGGACAGAAACAGAAAGAGAAATTAGTCCTAGGTAGCACCGAGTTGACCTAAACCAACTAACTAAGGCGCTTATCACGGTAAACGCGAGTCCCGGAAACACAATACACCGGGAAGAAAACTCGCTAATTTTACTAGAAGTCACCTGATTTAAAGGTCCTAAGTCCTCCTTTGGCGAATTGATACTTCCCGCCATCCAAAAAAGTGACTATCACACCAAACAACACCACTTAAACTAGTTTAAGATAAAGAAAAGCTTCAGCACAAAAAGACATGTGTGAACTCTCTGCCAATAATCTAGCAAAGAGGTAGTGCTAGTCTGCGCATGCGCGGTGGTGGGGCTGGCATCCGCCAGACTACGCTCTGACTCCCTGCCCAGTAGGGGCACCTAACTGTTTTAAATCTGAGTGTTTATTGAGTGAAAGCCAATATTTAGCAATATCAAAAGTATTAGGGAGGTAAGTATACTCTTGAAGTGAAATGGACTGTATCCGTGAGAAAGCCATTGCAAGACTAAGCGGTCCTGAATTAACCGCTCCCACTTCTAAATGTGGCAAGTCAAACGACCTCCCACTGGTGCACCTAGGGTTGACGGGGTGCCCATAAATTTTAGAAGTGGGAGTGTCTCTGGTACGAGTGACGACACCCGAGTGGTACTTGTGGTAACCAGAAAAAATTTTAGCGCATCAGGCCCGGTTACCATGCGCCACTCCTCGCACGCCGCGACCAGCGCCACGTGCACCATGGTCCGCGGGCTGCTGTCTGGCTGGCTGCGCTTGAGGCGCTGGCTGACGTACAACAGCACGCTGCTGCTGGCGCGGCCGACGCGGTCTCTGAAACCGGCCGGCCTGCTGGCCTCTGACAATGCCAGCACCGCCACGAGCGTACTGCTGTCGAGCAGCCGAGGGCTGAACACGCACGTGTTCTCTGCGCAGCACTTCAAACTGTGCGCGCAGCCCCCTCTGGTTGTTCACCAAAGTCACTGTTTCTTGGAGGTGCCGACAACCTTTACCTCCAAAGAGTCCAGGGCCCGCCATTGGCGCTTGCAACAAGCGCGACTTGAGACGGGCACAAATTGTCCAACGCAAAAGTGCGCCTCGTTCTCAGCGACTTTGTGACTGACCTAGTCAGACAGCCCAACGCCAGGTTGATGGCTCGCTGGACTGTCACAGGACTAGGCTGTTGCTGCACCGACGCTGCTACAACCCCAGATAGCAGCTGAGAGACATGCGACAGCGCACTAATCGCCGCTCGTGAACTCTCCTCGGTGTCGTGCAAAGCGGCATTAGCCGAGCGCATAGCGCCCGTGCATAACGCTCCCATGTCAGCACGGGAACCCGGCCGCGTATCTTCCCCCAGAGCGGCGCGGTCATCCGCGCTCGGTCTGGGCGCTAGGCCATGTCGAGCATACTGACTAGCAGTAACTCGACATCGTCTAGCAACCTCGCGGGGGGCCTTCGCGAGTCTGATCGACTCCTCGGCCGCTGAGAACGTATCTAAGATATGTTCAGCATACGGCAGAGAGAGAGTCGTGCTGGCCAACAGCTTTGCCTGTAACCATGCCCGAGAGTTACCGGCAGCCGTCTCGTCCACGGAGATCTCTGGTCTGACAGCGAGGAGCCACGCACACGCTTCTGACCAGTCTTCATCCGTGACTATCTGCGAATTGCTTCCTCAGCCATCAGCTTAGCCTGGGAACAGAAGAATTCAGAGGTTAGATCCCCCCCCCCCCAACTCTTTACAAATGACACATTTGTTAGTTAGCCTACAAGCTGAACACAGATGGCAAGGGTGGGGGAAGAATCTAGCCTTCATAGGCTTCAGACAGGATGGACATGACTTCTGAAAAGGGAAGTGATACGAAGACAATGAGTATTATAGTTTGCAAAGCCTTGTTAATTGACTATTAGTACAAAACAAGAACAAACTCGAGAGAAGACATCCACTTTTATGACAGACAACCCTGACGGGACAGCTGACTTCTCTAGTTAATAAAAACCAATCACAACCAGGATCCCAAATTAAGAAAGAAGAGAGAGAAAGATTATGACTATCTACATATCTCTCCACCATCATAATAAAGGGTGATAAACACATCACAGAATTCTCTAAACTAAGATTATGACATCAAGGAAAGAGAAAAAACTCTGGTTGATTATGGCATCAAACCTCAATGCAAAAGCTCCTTCAAGGAGAGGGGACGTCAGAAAAGAATGCAAGAAATATCTAGATATTAAAAACATTAATACCTCCCGAATATAATATCAAATTATATATATTCGAGAACTCATGCACACACAAGAGAGAATACAGTGCAATAACAAAAGGCAGCAGAAAATTGTGATTATTTTCAAATAATTGTGCCATAATTAATAAACTCCCTTAACCTGAGCACAGGCAACCACCCTCTTGTGCAGGAGAACATGTCCATCCATCCGCCGAGACTCCTCTCCAGAAGAACTGATGAGGGGGGGATGGGACAAAAGGAAGAAGATATTTCCTTTATTAATTTAATATATCTCCAACCCTTAGACATATCACGATGATAAGTAAAAAAAGAGACGTGAACAACCTTCGTGAGAAGAACAGGAATCCTAATTCAAGCATAAGTCGAACCTGTAAGCACAAAGCACAAGCGATTAATAGCCCTAGGCGCTGGGGAAAAATTTAACAAGGATTCCCAGCGCCTGAAAACGCAGTACCGCCGAAACGGCCGCGACGAAAACCGGTAACAAATAAGAGTTACAGGTCTTAGATAAATATATGGAGCAATATCACGGATGACGAGGACTCCTCCAACACTAGCATCAGCCATGATGGATAGGGATGATTTAGATAGAGAAGATTCTCGATAAAGAGCCTGTGAAGATTTTCACAAGTTGCTTTCCAGCCAATATATTAGAAAACGGAAGTACCGGTATGCGCATGCGCAGTGGGTGGTGTCTGTCATGTGCATGACTGTGTACTTCCACCTGCCCATTAGGGGCACCTAACTTTTTATAATTCTGAATATTATTGTATTTAAAGCCGATATACTAGTATATCAAGTGTTAGGGAGGTAAGTATGTTCTCATGATGTGAAATGTGGTTGTCAGCTCGCAAACCTTGATGACGCCATCAGCAGTTTGAGTTTCCCGAATGTGGGACTTTGTTGGCCCCTTACAAATTTCTATATCTAGTTAGGCAATCAAAAGGGTACTTTTGACTCAATGAGAACTAAGTCGCCTGCGGACAATTTTGCAAGCATGGCTGTATCCTCCATCGATGTTGCCATATATGGCAATGACTGCTCTGCACACCTAGTAGAATACTGTATCAGGTTCTGTTGTTCAGTGTCACAAAAGAAATGCGTGTTGATCTTCGTCGCTAATGATCTCAACATTCTCTTTGCTCGTCTTGCTTACTATTTGTACTGGTATGATCCGGTGTAATTTTTGGAACTTCCACATATGGCAAGAGCATCCTGGTGTGTGTGCGTGCGTGCGTGCTGGCGTGCATGCGTGCGTGTGTACATGCGTGCGTGCGTGCGTGCGTGCGTGCGTGCGTGCGTGCGTGCGTGCGTGCGTGTCTGTGGTAAGAGGTTTCCCACCATCCTTTTGGCACACTTGATATATGTTCCAATCCCTTATTTGAAATGAATGAGGAACAGAAATTCATATACTTAATAATACAGCATATGGGTTTATTTAAGGAATACGTTTTTATAACCTTTCGAGCTTGTGCTTTAACATGACTTGCCCATGATCACATATCTTAAATATCCATCATATTGTGGCTCCAAAGACAGGTGGTCATTATAAGGAGGCTTTCCCCATATTTATGGATTCGTATTAGTGAAATAATAAATTATATAATATGGCATCAATGTATATATACATCCATTGCATCTAGTTGTAATACTCTCGTGTCAGTCGTGTGATACAACAGCAAATATAATTTAAACACTTCATGCAAGCCTGTTTATAACAGACACATTCATAACATTAATCGTTAATACAAATTGGTCAGTATTAAATGCAAATGATCTTTTATTACATTTGTTACATTTCTGTTGTTATGCTTAAGAAAAGCCATTTGTGGTTACAAGATGCTGGCTATACAAGATGTGTGATGATATGATCATAAATACTAAATAACTCCCATCTTCTAGACCCAAACAAGTGGTCTTACTAGACAGGTTTTGCTCTATCGTGTGAATAATGCTGTTAGAATAATAAATAACATAACATAAACTCGAACATTGATGTGTATACAATTTATACGTGTATTCCGCTTTGATTTTGATGCGTCCATATTGTTAGAAATCAGAACAGTAGTTTCCGAGCTATCCATAGATTCAGAATTTGATCCGATGTGGATCCAGGTTCTTTTATTCATATCGCGGCCAAAGTTGTAAATCCTCATTCAAGGCAGGTTCCTTCATTGTGTACAAATTTGATCCAATTTGATCAATTCCGAATACACACACATGCATGCATGCACAAACAGACCCGAATGCAATATCTTCATCCCTTTATGGGGTGATGGTGAAAAGAATGCATAGCAGTTTTAAAGCTTACCGAGTACGCCAGGATTGACAAACTCCACGATAGAATAGAACTCCTGAAGATCATTCTGTATCGGAGTACCAGTGAGGACAAGACGCCGACGTGTGGCCAGGCTCATAATCAACTGTGAAAAACAAAAGCAGTCTTACAAAGAGCTAATCAGGTGAATTATTTTACCAACTTGAACAAATGTATCTTAAATACAAAAACAGGAGGGTTACTTAGGTGCTCTGATACATTGCAGAAAGAATGCTATATATTCAATGCTATTGTGGCCATCGAGACATTGCTATATCTTTTCTGCAGAGGTAAAATAGCACATGTACCTTAACCCTTTAACACTCAAATTTGTTTTTAAAAAATTCAAATTTTCTCATAGAAAATGTTCATTTGCAGACCAAGAGAAGACAGGTTTTGAAGATTTACCACTGGAATGACTGGCTCAGTTATCGAGCCAGTCATTCCAGTGGTAAATTTTCAAAAATTGTCTTCTCTTGTTTTGCAAATGGACATTTCACAAGACCACTGCAGAAGCCGTTTTTGACTGATATGAGTGTTAAAGGGTTAAACAAACATTAATAATAATAATAATCCTCTGGCTTCTTGCCAAGGATAATTGCAATCATCCTGGCTCCTGAAAAGTATATAACTGGGTCTACATATCAAGTCCTGTTGCTAGGATCTTGAAAATTATTGACAGCCTACTTAATTTTCAGATCAGATGCCATTCAGAATGCTATGTCGAGCCATCCTGATGAATGACTGGAACATGGAAACACTGAGGCAACATCAAAAAAGCATCCGCTTTTGTTTCAACGAGAATTGATAATACTTACCAGATGTACTATTATGATAATGTCTAATAACCAGTCTAGCTCAAAATAAACAATTAAAACTCTGCACTCTCCATGGTCCTGCCCATACTGTGTCCGGGAATCACCATAAGCCTCCAGGTACCAAGTCAATTCCCAACTACAGTCAGATTCGTCTTATATTTGTCTTGAGAAACAGTGAAAGCAGCTCAGCCTCACCTCAGCGGGGCAGCTGAGGAAGGCCATAGTACATCTGGTAAGTATTAACAATTCTCATAGAAACAAGTGGATGCTTCTTTGATTCTACTTCAAATAATACTTCCCAGATGTACTATTATAATGATAAACTCCGGATCTTGACAACCAAGAAACTCCGGTGGGAGGTGAGGCTCGAAACAGCTCTCATCTACCATCTGACTGAGAAGGTTGTGATGAGACTGGAAACCCCAGCATACACTTGGGTACCGCCATCTGACTCATAGAGTGCTAAACTTCTATGGTCTAGACTGCGCTTCCCCCCCCCCCCCTCCCACCTCATTTGTCCGCACAAATTCCAGAGGGCTGTCAAAAAGGGAGGCAACACACACCAGACACGTGTCAACCCCAAGTCTCGGCTAGGGCAATCCAGCAGAGTGCAAAGAAGCTACTACAACTTTTAATTTTGAAAAAAAAATTATTTTGATTAGATTTTGAAATTTGAACGAGTCTATTGTCTGTTGCAATGAATAGGATACTCTTGAACCAGGCTTTTCACTTAATCAGTCTGGGAATTCAACTGTAAGTAAAACAATAATAATATTAGTCACTTAAACTAGGAAACACTCACCATTCTGAGTGCTTGGTCTTTCTTGATCATCGCAGGAGCTTCGAGCAATCCACGGTCATTCACAGTCCATATGCATCATCAGGATCAGTGCCTGTGGAAGAACCCTACGATGTATGCGTAAACAGTGGTCGGATGTGGGTTTATGTGAGATTTGATAAATTGGCGACGGCTACCGGATTAAGTGCACTGGAGATATCACGAAGGTGGAAATCAGTAAATGACGACTCGGCATGCCATTGTGCTACAGACATCACCTCTAAAGAGACACCCTTATAAAGGGCCGATGCTGCTGCTAGTGCTCAGACTTGATGGGCATTCGCACGATAAATCTGCTTTCCTGTTGTGATTTTATGCGACATCTGAATAGCATCGACTATCCAACAAGAAATAGTGTTTTTCGAGGCATGAAGATGAAGAGCTTTGAGCCATAACCACAGAGATTTCGGGTCATCTCTCCACTCCTCAATACGTTTCTGATACATCTTCAGACATCTGACAGGACACCAAGCAGAAGAGCTTGGGTCATGCTTAACTAAACTTGGCAAATTGATCGGCTGTCCTGGATATTTAAGTGACTGATTCTTTGCCATGAAAAAAAGACATGGTAATAGACTTAAACCTTCACCCATAACAACAAAACGGTCTTGTTCGGCAGAAAGAGAACGAATTTCGCTTCTCCTCGCCAATGCTGTTGCAACCAAGAAAACTCACTTAATACTCAACAGTTTAATATCTATGGATCTAATTGGTTCAAAGAGAGCATGCCCTAAAACCTGTAAAACAAGAGATAGATTTCATGCTGGGATAGGAATTGGCTGTCTAGGTCGCAGATTGCTCATTCCTTTAATAACTTCATTCTTGCTTAGGGTTAAACGTACAAGTTTGTCAACCTCGTATAAATGACAGATAAAATCTGCTACATGTTGAACAGATGCAGAAAAGGGATTAATATCTCTTCTCTTGCCCCATTCTGCAAATTTGTTGATTTTATAATTATGTTCTGGTGGTTGACCCTCTCCTGACTGAAGCGACAAATTTCGCTGCTTGCTCAGAAAAGCCACCCTTAATTGCACGCTGCTTGATAACATCCATGCAGTCCATTGAAACATCTCCGGTCTGTCGTGGAGATGCAGACCCTTGTTCTGAAAAATCAGATCCTTTCTGTCTGGAAGAGGGATTGGATTGCAAACCAGAAGGTCCAGCAGATCCGTAAACCATGATCGGGCTGGCCAATGAGGGCCAATCAGTAGTACTTGGCAAATGCCCTCTCTTATGTTTGCCTGAACTTTTGGGATGAGAATCGTTGGAGGATACGCATACGCGTACATTCCTTTCCAACTTATCGCCAGCGCGTCTACTGCTAGAGCTAGTGGGTTCGGGATGAGTGACATGTATGTGACCATCTTTGCGTTTCCTTTCATTGCAAATAGATCCACATTTGCCTTGCCTCAATGTTTGAATAGAACCTCTGCTACCGACTGGTTGAGCTGCCATTCCATCGGACGACAAACCGTCCTTCGACTGAGAGCATCCGCTAAGATGTTCAGTCCTCCTGGAATGTATGCTGCCCGAAGAATAACATTCCTGTCTTGGCACCACAGCAGACGGTTCCATATCATGATGCACAACTCCGGGGACATTGTCCAGCCTTGGCGGTTCAAATAAGACACCACTGTGGAGTTGTTTGTCCTTATTAGGACAATCTTGTCTCGGATTAAGCTAATGCCACCGCTAATAATTCAAGAACATTTATATGTTTTTGCGCATTGGTCCGATCCCATTCCCCTGACACTGACAGATCGTCCAATATTACTGCTCCCCAACTCATCGTCGATGCATGCATGAAGATGGACATCTGTGGATGAGGAGGTTGTAGAGGAACACCTCGCAGGAGATTCTGTTCTGATCACCATCACTGAAGATGGAATATCAATGGTTCTTTTACTCGAATACTCAGAGATAACGGATCCATTCTCCGAGACCAGAATGACATCAAATACATCTGAATCAGCAAACCCAGTATTCTGAGAAATTGACACACCATCAGATAGGCTCATAGAGAAATTGATCCCAGAACTGCAAGCAAACTCTCGACTCTGCTCTTCGCCAGAAAAGCCACACCGTCCCCGAGATTGAAAAGAATTCCCAGATACACAAACTCCTGAGATGGAGTCAATTCTGATTTCTCTACATTCACAATCCATCTTAGGTCCTTTGGTAAGGCCAGGACTACCTGAAAATTGTTGCGCAGAGTGACTGGATTTCCCGCCTTCAGCAGCCAGTCGTCTATGTAAGTATGAACAGCTATGTTTCTCCTGCGAAGATAAGAAGTCATGGCGAGAACCACTTTGGTGAAGACCCTCGGGGCTGTGGTCAGACCGAACGGTAATGCATTGAACTCCCAGACATTGTCTTGGAACGCAAAGCGAATGTATTTCTGAAAAGGAATTGACATTGGAATATGAAAATATGCGTCCTTCAGACCTATCGATACTGCCCACAAGCCATTTCTCAGCCCTGTCATCACAGCTGCCAGTCTCCATCTGAAATTTTGGTGAAAGCATGAATTTGTTCAGCGGTTTGAGGTTGACAATCGGTCTCCAACCTCTGGTGCATTTGGGAACGAGGAAAATTATCGAACAGTATCCCAGGGAGGACTGATCTCTGCGTTCCTGGCGCCACCGGTATGGGTTTCACCAGAAGCCAGTCAGGACCATTCCCAATGGCCACCTCATGACTTCTTGGAGTATGATGGCCCGGAACTGCCACCACGGCTATCCTTACAGTAGCCGCCGGGTCCCGAGCCGCTACCCCTCATGTCATCTTCATACAGACTCTTATTAGAGGACTTGTATGAAGATGAATGGTCAGGTCCCTGTGAACCGGATGCCCGATGGGCATCATGGCCAGACGGATGGAAGGGCGATCTCTGTCGTTGGCTCTGCTGCTCCTGTCGGTGCTGCTTATAAGACTGTTGCGGCCGAGTCCTTTTAGTTGACTCCCATGACTTGTCGACAACCTCCTGCTCTGCAGCCATGGACACAACCATGGAGACAGCGTGTCTTGCCGAGCTGCCAAACAAGCCCAGACCAATGAAAGGCACAGAAGACAATGTAGCCCTCATCTCTGGTCCTGGTTCTACGCAATCGAGAACCATTCTCCTCCGCTCCGCCAATGATCTGGTGATCACCCTGGCCAGGTAATCCTGGGATAAAGTGCATCGTGTCCCGGACAACTCCAGGAGCAACCTCTTGCACTACCCCCACCTTCAGCCATGCAGGTCACCATCCCCTGCAGGACTGTACCATAGCAGCCATAGCCATCCTCAATAAGCGTCAGCTCATTGAACGCATCCCAGTTAGTTTGCGACCCTTGGATTTCCCAGTTCTGAAAGACGAGGAACATGGGCATACTGATGGTAGGCCTGCTCCGGAAAATGGACCCTACTCCTTATCCCCTTAGGGTCCTTTGGTAGCATGTACTCCGGCTGAACCAAATGGCATGCCATGACATACAACATGTCAGAAGACTGAGTATCCAATGGAAGGGTAGGTATGACCGAAGAGCCACTCGACAGAGCGCTAGCCACTCGACAGAGCGCTAGCCACATGCTCTGACATCCGTTCCATTGCCGGATCGCGCTGAGATTCTTGGTCAGATGCCAACCCCAGATGGTCACACATCGAGCCAAAAACCTGCACCCATTCACCCTCAGTGCAGAATAATGATTCGTCCATTAAAGGACTAAAATTTTCATCATCCTCACCCTTGGATGAGAAGGCCACTGATGATCCATGCTGAGAGCTACGGACCAAACTTCCAATTCAAAGTGGGTCCGTGGCTCGACTACTCGCGGCTCCAGTGTCTAGCAAATCACCAGACACGGAATAACCCCAATCCATTGGATCCAACATGGGAGCCGGGACTACATCCGCTAAAACGGCAGGGCATGTGACTCCGAGAGCCAGCATAACCGCATCCGTGATGCCAACGGGAGCTGTAAAAGACGGCTCTGACAGCACTCCGGATAGAGCGAAATCCGGGTGGAAGATGCCCGACGGAAAATCGATATCCCCACCGAGCTGTAATACCTGAACAAAACCCGGGGGTGACCCGCGGGAAGTCCGGAATCCATCATCTGAGAAAGCTCTGGCATGTCAGAGCCTTCCATCAGAAGAATATCCTCTTCCTCCGCCGTCGGTTCTTGAGCTGGCGCGAGAGAAGGGACAGGTGCATGTAGCTCCGCAGAACTCTCCGGACCACTGACTGGTTGTCCTGCACCAGACTGCATCGATGGGACCGAAGACTGGAACGACTCAAACATTGCCTTAAACGGGGCGCCCAAACACCAAAGGCCGAGTCCATCTGCTCATTCAGGCACTCCTCCAATCCTTCAACGGATGCCTGATCCACCTTGGCCGCTTTGTCCTTTGTAATCCTCTCTGCTCGCGCACATCGATCACGATCAAACTCAGCCAGCAACCACCTTACACATACATCGCAAGGATTTCCGACCCTACACTTAGCAAAGGCAACACAGTGATGCCCTGCGAACATTCGCTTCATGAAGCGATTAGTGAGAACAGAGGGTATCTGGCAGGGCCTTGCCCTGACCCTTCACTTTCTGCGAACACAGAATAAGAATTAAAATGTTGCACATGGGCAATGCGCCCAATAACTTGATTACAATCATTAAATTAATTTAAAACATTAACTTTCTCTTAGATTAATGTTAATCAAGTTCTAGGCAGGAAATTATTTGAAAATTTTTAAAGTGAAAATTGTATAAACACAACTTGGAGATTAACTAACGTTAAAATAACCAAAAAATTAAGACCGATCGCTACAAACACCCTTGACAATGAAGCGAGAGCTAATGATCAGCTTAAAGCTGAGTGTATAGATACGCTAAACCAAAACAAAACGCTAATCATGGGCGCATCCATCTTGGAAGGAACTGAGTCGCAAGAGAAATTAACCAAGTACCCGGGTAAGATTAAAAAGTTAACGGGTAATGGAGGGACTCCACAATGACTACCATTTTAAACCAATGTGCCAATTTAAGGAAATTTCAAATAGTCATTATGGCACGAATGTATAAATTCTAGATTGATACAACCTTCCCAAGCGATGATTTCCCTTTTCACATCAAGAGTATACTTACCTCCCTAATACTTTTGATATTGCTAAATATTGGCTTTCACTCAATAAACACTCAGATTAAAACAGTTAGGTGCCCCTACTGGGCAGGGAGTCAGAGCGTAGTCTGGCGGATGCCAGCCCCACCACCGCGCATGCGCAGACTAGCACTTCCTCTTTGCTAATTTATTGGCTAAGAGACTACACATGCTTTTGTGCTGGTGCTTTTTGTGACTCATTTATAAGTGTTTTTGACACAATTCTGAACTGTTGTTACCTGAGAAAGATGGCAGAAAGAGTAACTTCGCCACAGGAGGGCCTTGGACCTTTAAATCAGGTGACTTCTAGTAAAATTAGCGAGTTTTGTCCCGTTGTAATGTGTTTCCGGGACTCGCGCTAAACGTGATAAGCGCCTTGATTAGTTGGTTTATTTCAACTAGGTGCTATATAAGACTAATCTCTCTTTGTGTTTATGTCCACAGGTCTGTGTGAAGAAATATTATGGACATGACATCAGCAGAGGGTTTGTGTCTCTCCACCATGGTTCCATTTCCTACTAATACTGTTAGGTTATCTAACCAAAAATTCTATGTCCAGTGAGTTGGAGGCCTATTATAAAGGTCTTCTCACTTTGCCCTCTTGATCCAATTCCTTCCCCTAGAGGTGGAGAGAGTTAAGAGGCGGTCAGTGGTGGAGTGCTCCAGTTCATCAGGTTGGATGGTTTGTCTAGACAAGGTGTCAGGTATCTAATTATTGATATGAGGTGATGTTAATTATTTAGAGGAAAGGGAGATAATTAACTTTATTTGCCATTGTTATCAGTATATATCTGATGCTTGTATAGTCGAAATGTCCATTCTGTACATGTTCTGGTTAGAGATACAATTCGTCCTTGCACTGGGATGTTTGTTGGGGATCGATTTTTTCCTGTCATAGGATTAATGACGTCATAATCAGCCTTGCTCTTTATTTACAATTAAAGTTGTCCGAAGCTGGTTTTCTGATAAATTATGATCTTTATGATCATTTTCCTTCTCTTGAGTTGGTGAGTTTCTAAGCTTAACTAGTTTGCTCATACTCCTCGTCCTTTGCCCTTTTTCAGAGACCTGGTTGTGCGTCCTGTGGACGATTTTTGAGGGATAAGTTTGGACCTCATCTCTGTTTTCAGTGTAGCCCCTGTGGTCCCTTGCTTAATTGCGAGATATGTAAGCACTGGGGGGGCGAGTTAATGTCCGAATTCTTGTGCTTGCAGGCGAAGGACAAGGTGGAGGAGGAGAAGAAGAAGCAGAAGAAAGAGGGTGTAAGTAAGAAGGGTAAGAGGAAGGCCTCGTCCGCGGTGGATATGGAGGCCTTCCGGACCGAGATGTTGGGAGAGATGAGGTGGACAATCAAGGATTTGGTTCCAGAGTTGCTTCGTGGCATGCTTCCTGGACCAAATCCTTTATTGACCTCATCATCTGCTTCGGAGCAGGTAATCCCCACCTCTGAATCAACGTTCCTTAGTACGCTTCCGTTGTTTGAAGATTCAGAGGTGGCCCCATTAGAGGGGGCGTTCCACGGCCCTGGCAGCAGGCTTATTGCCGTGCCCAATAGGGACCGTGGACGGTCGTCGCTGGAACCCGCGGGCTGCTTATCAGTCCAGGGGTATCCGCACACCGCGGGTACCAGTACCTCGTATGGCACCTTCCCTGGCCAGTCCGGGTTAGCTCTCTTTGCTGACCCGGAGTCTAATCTCTCTGGCCAGGAGGATGAGGATTACCTGTTGGGGTCGCCGTCTGAAGACGTGGACATGGATTATGACGTCTGTGCACCCCTCGCGGGGAATACAGGCGCCTTTTTCCATGGTTCTACTCTCCCAGGGGTAGAATCGACGGTTCAGACTGTGGCCCTGGGCGCTGAAGGCCAGCGGTACCGCATACCTCGGCTTGCCGAGAGTGTCGCTGGTGCTGGCCGGGGCCGTGGTGGGGCGGTATATGCCCCGCGCTCTACCACGGCGCCTGCTCCTGGTCAAACCAGTGATATTAGCATGCCGGTATTGTCAGGCCCGCATGTTCTCCCTGGCTTGCCAGGCATAGCAGCGTACCCGCCGTCAAGCTCTGTTGCTTGCGCTCTGGAGGAAGACGAAGGCCCCCGTCTTGTAGAGCGCTCGCAGCTAGCCACGGAGGAGGATTGGTCTGACGCTTGCCAGTGGTTGGTAAGTGTTAGACCAGATCTGCCCGTGGAGCAGTCGGCTAGCCAGCGTGAGCACAGGCCGTGGTTAGCTGGTAAGCCTGCTGCTAACGCTATGCCTTCTCTGCCGCTGGCAGAGCATGTCGTGGACATGTTCGAGGCGGCGGAGACGTCCATTAAGTCGAGTGGACGTCTCGCTAAGGCCCCGCGCGAGGTGGCCAGGCGTTGTCGCATCGTGCCCCTGGACTACCAGCGGTACGGTGTGGCACCGAAGCCGAGCGTGGATGACCGCGCGGCTTTGGGTGAAGATGCGCGGCCAGGCTCCAGTTCTGACACGGGAGTCTTGTGTTCGAACGCGTTGCGTTCAGCAAATGCCGCGTTGCGTGATGCGGAGGAGAGTGGGAGGGCTTCGATTGCCGCTTTGTCCCACGGCTCCCAGCTGTTACAAGGGGTAGTAACAGCATCCGCATCGCGCCAGCCAAGTCCGGTCACAGTCCAGCGAGCCATCCAGGATGGTATCAACCTGGCTCTGGACTGTATGACGCGGGCGGTGACCAGGAGTGTCCGGGCAAGGCGCACTTTTGCCTTGGATAATCTGTGCCCGTCCCAGGACCTCTACAATAGGCTACTACGTACGCCTATGACAGGTCCTGGTCTCTTTGGAGGTGAGGGGTGTAGGTACCTCCAGGAGACGGTTACTCTGGTCAATAACCAGAGGGCGCTGCGCGAGCAGTTTGAGGTGCTTCGTCGTGCCAACGTTCGCGCCGCACCCCCTGCGTATCGTCCCCTGCAGGCTCGAGGTGGTAGTGGCCAGGTCAGAGGCCAACCACCATCGCAGCGCCGGCCTCGGCCGCGTGCGATTCGGCCAGCAGCGAGGGGGGCGCAGGCTCCTCAGGCGCAGTCAGCCAGGCAGCCGCCCGCGCACCGAGGTGCGCGTGGTGCTGGTCGTGGCGCGCGAGGATCTGGGCGGGGTAATCGTTCCTGATGGGACGGTTACCGCGGTGAGAACTGCGCCGGTGTTTCGGGCAGAGGAGACAGTGCCGCTCTTGCACTCCTTATGTCCACCTCTATCCCTAGGTGGACCGGTGGGAGGCCGGCTAGCCGACCACATGCAGGAGTGGGAACGGTTAACTCAGGACCGTTTAGTCTTGCGATGGCTTTCAGTCGGGTATCATCCCGATTGGATGACAGGCCCGCCATCGCGACTGTCTCTAGTGCCGATCTGGACTCCAAATCCGAGAGATCCAGATCAAAGGTTGTGTATCGAGGAGGAAATAAATTCCCTCATACAAAAAGAAGCTATTCAGCCGGCACAGAGGTGTCCGGGCTTCTATTCAACCCTGTTCTTAGTAACAAAGAACACCGGAGGGTGGAGACCAATTCTCAACCTCAAGCCATTGAACAAGTTCATAGAGACGCCCAGTTTCAAGATGGAGACTGTGCGCTCGGTGTTGGCGGGGTTAGAGAGGGGAATGTGGACAGCGTCGATAGATTTGAAGGACGCTTATTTCCACATCCCCATACACAGGAGTTTCCGTCGCTTCCTGAGATTTGCATTCCAGGGCAGACAGTGGGAATTCAGGGTGCTACCCTTCGGAATTTCCACGGCTCCTCGGGTTTTCACCCGTGTGGTTCTTGCGATCACCGCATACCTCCGCAGGAGAAGCATAGCAGTCCACACGTACATAGACGACTGGCTGTTGAAAGCACACACCCGGGAAAGTTTATCGGCCAGTCTGGAGATTGTTTTGAAAACTCTCACAGACTTAGGCTGGATGATCAATTTCCCAAAATCAGAGCTGATTCCATCCCAGAAGTTTGTTTACCTGGGGATGTTCTTCGATCTAGAGACAGGATATGTTTATCCTACTCAGGAGAGAGTTCAGAAACTCATCTCATTAATTCAGTCGGTGTGCGACAGTCGTCATGTCCTGGCACGGGTTTACTTGAGAATGCTGGGGTTGATGGTTTCATTGGAACCAGTCATTCCTCAGGCCGCCTTACGCAGGCGGCCGATCCAGTTATTTCTCATGACACAATGGACCCAGAGTACAGGTTCGCTGGACTCGAATGTGTCAGTGTTGGCGCCTCTGATTCATCACCTGCAATGGTGGTTGGACACAGAGAATCTCTTGGTGGGGGTTATGCTAACCCCTCCCCACCCTCAGGTGACTGTGTATACAGATGCATCGATGGAGGGCTGGGGAGCTTGCCTGGAAGAGTCCACGATATCAGGGCTTTGGAATCTGGAACAGTCAAAGGAACATATAAATCTACTGGAGCTAAGAGCAGTAGTCCTGGGCCTGGAACATTCCTTACAGAAAGTTCAGGGCAAGATTGTTCTTATTCGTTCAGACAACTCAACAGTTGTGACTTACATAAACCGCCAGGGCGGAACGAAGTCGCCCAGTCTCTGTATGATGACATGGAGACTGCTTTGTTGGTGTTTGGATCACCAGATTACCTTGAAAGCAGTTCATATTCCGGGAAGGTTAAATCTGCTAGCAGACTCATTGAGCCGAAGGATGAGTGTTTTACCCACGGAATGGCAACTAAATCAATGTGTGGCGGATCGTCTGTTCGACCATTGGGGAAACCCAACATCGATTTGTTCGCAACGAAGAAGAATGCGAAGATGACGACGTACGTCTCTCCGATTCCGGATCCAAGCGCTTTCGCAACAGATGCGTTAGCTATCAGCTGGGGGAGAATGTATGCATACGCATTCCCTCCAGCAATCCTGATTCCAAAAATTCTTCAGAAAATCAGACAAGAGGAATGCCAAGTGCTTCTGATCGCCCCGGATTGGCCAAGCCGATCATGGTATACGGATCTGCTGGACCTTCTGGTCTGCAATCCGGTTCCTCTGCCTCTGATGGACGATATTATCTTCCAGGGCAAGGCCCTTCACAACAATCCGTCAATGTTCAGATTGACTGCGTGGATGTTGTCAAGGAATCTAGAATTAAGGAGGGCTTTTCTGAGCAAGCAGCCATGTTTATGGCCAAAGCCAGGAGGGGGTCAACCTCCAGAGCATATAATTATAAAATCAACAGATTTGCAGAATGGTGCTCAAAAAGATGTATTGATCCAATGGATTCATCTATTCAAGTAGTAGCTGATTTCCTCTGTCACCTCTATGATGCCTATAGCCTCAAGCCTAACTCTATTGCTGGTTATTAAACGAAATCTAGGATTTCTTTCTTCACGAGAGAGTTGATACTTACCTCCCTAATACTTTTGATATTGCTAAATATTGGCTTTCACTCAATAAACACTCAGATTTAAAACAGTTAGGTGCCCCTACTGGGCAGGGAGTCAGAGCGTAGTCTGGCGGATGCCAGCCCCACCACCGCGCATGCGCAGACTAGCACTTCCTCTGACTAGATTATTGGCTGACACACATGCAACTATTAAGAGCCTGAAGACCGAGCCTCTGTGGGGTGGAGAGGCCGGGTCCGTATCTAGGGAGGTAAGTATCAACTCTCTCGTGAAAAAAGAAATCCTAGATTTCGTTTATTTCACTTCAAGAGTATACTTACCTCCCTAATACTTTTGATATTGCCAGAATTCGAAAGTGAATCTGGCGGGAGGGAGGCGAGGTCAAAAGACCAGCTCATCCCTATACGCTTTTCTGCGTTTAAGGCACTTAAACTTCTGAAACTGTAAGAAAAAACAGTCAGGATTTGACTAACCATCGGATAACACCACCGATGTATGAGAGATGACCGAATGTCATATGCGCTCCCCCCCCCTCCTTCCTGGGAGGAAGAGTCGACTGACCTCAATGTCCTATACGCTCTCTACGTACAAGTGCCATGTACTACAGGACAGAGACGAAAAAACTCCATTTTCGTAACTCTCAACAATGAACCACACAAATACACAAACCATCACCATATTAATAACGGGTAATCGTGACAATACAATCAACAACGGACAACACATGAACAAGACTGACCTTGTTGAAAATGGCTGCTGACATCATCTTCCCATTGGTAAAGACTGATGCAGGCCCAAAAAAGTGGGTGTTTCCATAAATTAATTGTGAAATATATAAGTAATGAGGAAAAACCTCCTCAAAAAATATAAACCGATTTATTTTTTCAAAACCGACAAGGCGAGAGGATTAGAGGTGTCACGGAGATAATGGTCTGTAAAACTTGACTCACAGTGCCACTGAGCCACCGACATAATATCATCCACAGGGACCCCATTAAATAGGGCCGTGGATGTCACTACGCCGCGGACACTGTGAGCCTTGGCCACGTCAACCTGCTTCCCGGTAGCGGATTTATGGCAAAACTGAATGCATTCCACAATCCACCTGGAAATGGTGTCCTTAGAAGCCCTCCCATGGGGTTCAATATATGACAACCATAACGCTGACTGGTCGGTGCGCCATGCCGCCGTACGTTGTTTGTACCGGCGCAGCGCCCGGACGGGACACCATGCTTTAGAATTAGGATCATATCTAGTTAAAGCAGGCAAAATAATAGGTTGACCTGGATATTTCAACGACTGATTTTTAGCCAAGAAATTAATCCTAGGTAGCAGCTTAAGGCCTTCCCCTGAAACCACAAAACGGTCATCCTCGGCTGATAAGGCATGAATTTCACTCCTACGCCTAGCCGAGGCCGCAGCAATTAAAAACACAGTCTTCAGTGTTAATAGTTTCATAGAAATGGAACTAAGTGGTTCAAAAGGCTTATCACCTAGTACTTGAAGCACTAGCGATAAACTCCAAGACGGAATCACAGGTGGATTCCTTGGTCTTAGATTGCCCATGCCTTTAATTAATACATTCAATGTATTTACTTCATCACTTCCCCTCTTAGCCAAGCAAGGAATAACAGACATTAATGCTGACTTATAACCAGCAATAGAGTTAGGCTTGAGGCTATAGGCATCATAGAGGTGACAGAGGAAATCAGCTACTACTTGAATAGATGAATCCATTGGATCAATACATCTTTTTGAGCACCATTCTGCAAATCTGTTGATTTTATAATTATATGCTCTGGAGGTTGACCCCCTCCTGGCTTTGGCCATAAACATGGCTGCTTGCTCAGAAAAGCCCTCCTTAATTCTAGATTCCTTGACAACATCCACGCAGTCAATCTGAACATTGACGGATTGTTGTGAAGGGCCTTGCCCTGGAAGATAATATCGTCCATCAGAGGCAGAGGAACCGGATTGCAGACCAGAAGGTCCAGCAGATCCGTATACCATGATCGGCTTGGCCAATCCGGGGCGATCAGAAGCACTTGGCATTCCTCTTGTCTGATTTTCTGAAGAATTTTTGGAATCAGGATTGCTGGAGGGAATGCGTATGCATACATTCTCCCCCAGCTGATAGCTAACGCATCTGTTGCGAAAGCGCTTGGATCCGGAATCGGAGAGACGTACGTCGTCATCTTCGCATTCTTCTTCGTTGCGAACAAATCGATGTTGGGTTTCCCCCAATGGTCGAACAGACGATCCGCCACACATTGATTTAGTTGCCATTCCGTGGGTAAAACACTCATCCTTCGGCTCAATGAGTCTGCTAGCAGGTTTAACCTTCCCGGAATATGAACTGCTTTCAAGGTAATCTGGTGATCCAGACACCAACAAAGCAGTTTCCATGTCATCATACAGAGACTGGGCGACTTCGTTCCGCCCTGGCGGTTTATGTAAGTCACAACTGTTGAGTTGTCTGAACGAATAAGAACAATCTTGCCCTGAACTTTCTGTAAGAAATGTTCCAGGGCCAGGACTACTGCTCTTAGCTCCAGTAGATTTATATGTTCCTTTGACTGTTCCAGATTCCAAAGCCCTGATATCGTGGATTCTTCCAGGCAAGCTCCCCAGCCCTCCATCGATGCATCTGTATACACAGTCACCTGAGGGTGGGGAGGGGTTAGCAAAACCCCCGGCAAGAGATTCTCTGTATTCAACCACCATTGCAGGTGGTGAATCAGAGGCGCCAACACTGACACATTCGAGTCCAGCGAACCTGTACTCTGGGTCCATTGTGTCATGAGAAACAACTGGATCGGCCGCCTGCGTAAGGCGGCCTGAGGAATGACTGGTTCCAACGAAACCATCAACCCCAGCATTCTCAAGTAAACCCGTGCCAGGACATGACGACTGTCGCACACTGACTGAATCAACGAGATGAGTTTTTGAACTCTCTCCTGAGTAGGATAAACATATCCTGTCTCTAGATCGAAGAACATCCCCAGGTAAACAAACTTCTGGGATGGAGTCAGCTCTGATTTTGGGAAATTGATCATCCAGCCCAAGTCTGTGAGAATTTTCAAAACAATCTCCAGATTGGCGGACAAACTTTCCCGGGTGTGCGCTTTCAACAGCCAGTCGTCTATGTACGTGTGGACTGCTATGCTTCTCCTGCGGAGGTATGCTGTGATCGCAAGAACCACACGGGTGAAAACCCGAGGAGCCGTGGAAATTCCGAAGGGCAACACCCTGAATTCCCACTGTCTGCCCTGGAATGCAAATCTCAGGAAGCGACAGAAACTCCCGTGGATGGGGATGTGGAAATAAGCGTCCTTCAAATCTATCGACGCCGTCCACGTCCCCCTCTCCAACCCCGCCAACACCGAGCGCACCGTTTCCATCTTGAAACTGGGCGTCTCGATGAACATGTTCAGTGGCTTGAGGTTGAGAATCGGTCTCCACCCTCCGGTGCGTTTTGTTACTAAGAACAGGGTTGAATAGAAGCCCGGACACCTTTGTGCCGGCTGAATAGCTCCTTTTTGTACGAGGGAATTTATCTCCTCCTCGATACACAACCTTTGCTCTGGATCTCTCGGAATGGGAGTCCAGACTGGCACCAGAGACAGTCGCGACGGCGGGCCTGTCACCCACTCTGGATGATACCCGACGGAAAGCCATCGCAAGACTAAACGGTCCTGAGTTAACCGTTCCCACTCTTGCATGTGGCCGGCTAGCCGGCCTCCCACCGGCCCACCTAGGGACCGCGGTGGACACGAGGCATGCAAGAGCGGCACTGTCTCCGTCGCCATACACACCGGAGTGGTTCTTACCGCGGTAAGCGTCCTGTCAGGACCGATAACCACGCCCAGATCCTCGCGCGCCCCGCCCCGCCCCGCGCGCACCTCGGTGCGCGGGCGGCTGCCTGGCTGACGGCGCCTGAGGAACCTGCGCCCCCCTCGCTGCTGGCCGAATCGCACGCGGCCGAGGCCGACGCTGCGACGGTGGCTGGCCACTGACCTGGCCAGCACCACCTCGAGCCTGCAGGGGACGATACGTCGGGGCCGCGGCGCGAGCATTAGCACGACGCAACACATCAAACTGCTCGCGCAGCGCCCTCTGGTTATTCACCAGGGTGACCGTCTCTTGGAGGTGGCGACATCCCTCACCTCCAAAAAGACCAGGGCCCGTCATAGGCGTACGCAGTAGCCTATTGTACAGGTCCTGAGACGGGCACAGATTGTCCAGGGCAAACGTGCGTCTTGCCCTGACACTCCTGGTCACCGCCCGACTCATACAGTCCAGCGCCAGGTTAATACCATCCTGGATGGTTCGCTGGACAGTGACCGGACTTGGCTGGCGCGATGCAGATGCCGTTACTACCCCCTGTAACAGCTGGGAGACGTGGGACAGAGCGGCAATCGAAGCCCTCCCACTCTCCTCCGCATCACGCAACGCGGTATTCGCCGAACGCAACGCGTTCGCGCACAAGACACCCGTGTCAGAACGGGAGCCTGGCCGCGCATCCTCACCCAAAGCCGCGCGGTCATCCACGCTGGGCTTGGGTACCACACCGTACCGCTGGTAATCCAGGGGCACGATGCGACAACGCCTGGCCACCTCGCGAGGGGCGTTCGCGAGACATCCACTCGACTTAATGGACGACTCCGCCGCCTTGAACATGTCAACGACATGCTCCGCCAGCGGCAGAGAAGGCATAGCGTTAGCAGTCGGTTTCCCAGCTAACCACGGCGTGTGAACACGCTGGCTAGCCGACTGCTCCACGGGCAGATCAGGCCTAACGCTCACCAACCACTGGCAAGCGTCATACCAATCCTCCTCCGTGGCTAACTGCGAGCGCTCTACAAGACGGGGTCCTTCGTCTTCCTCCTGAGCGCAAGCAGTAGAGCTTGACGGCGGGTATGCTGATACACCTGGCAAGCCAGGGAAAACACGCGGGCCTGACAGCACCGGCATGAGAATATCACTGGTTTGACCAGGAGCAGGCACCGTGGCAGAGCGCGGGGTATATATAGTCTCACCACGGGCCCGGCCAGCACCAGCAACACCCTCGGCAAGCCGAGGTATGCGGTACCGCTGGCCATCAGCAGCGCCCTGGGCCACCACCTGAGCCGCGGACTTTACTCCAGGGTGAGTAAAACCGTGGAATAAGGCGCCTGTATTCCCCGCGAGGGGTGCACAAACGTCTTCATCCATGTCCACGTCGTCAGACGGCGACCCTAGCAGGTAATCCTCATTACCCTGGTCAGAAAGATTAGACCCCGGGTCAGCAAAGAGAGCTAACCCGGGCTGACCAGGAACGGTGCCATAGGAGGTACTGGCCACCGCGGCGTGCGGATACCCCTGGACTGATAAGCAGCCCGCGGGTTCCAGCGACAACCGTCCACGGTCCCCTATCGGCGCGGCAATAAGCCTGCTGCCAGGGCCGTGGAACGCCCCCTCTAATGGGGCCACCTCTGAATCGTCGAACAACGGAAGCGGACTAAGGAAAATCGATCCAGAGGCGGGGATTACCTGCTCCGAAGCCGATGATGAGGACAGTAAAGGATTTGGTCCAGGAAGCATGCCACGAAGCAACCCTGGAACCAAATCCTTTATTGTCCTCTTCATCTCTCCCAACATCTCGGTCCGGAAGGCCTCCATATCCACCGCGGACGAGACCTTCCCCTTACCCTTCCTACTTACAACCTCTCGTTTCCGCTTCTTCTTCTTCTCCTCCTCTACCACCTTGTCCGTCGCCTGTAAGCAGCACAAGAATTCGGACATTAACTCGCCCCCCCCAGTGCTTACATATGTCACAATTAACCAATGGACCACAAGGGCTACATTGATAGCACAGATGCGGCCAGAACTTTTCAAGAAGAAAACGACCACAGGACGCGCAACCCGGTCCCTGAAACAGGGCAAAGGACAAGGAGTATGAGCAACTAGTTAAGCTTAGAAACTCAATCCAACTCAAAGAGAAGGAAAACGATCATAAAGATCAATATACATCAGAAACCAGCATAGCGCTTGAATTGCTGATAAACACATAGCCAGGCTGATTATGACGTCATTAATCCCGTGACAGGAAAAATTCGATCCCAACAAAACATCCAAGTGCAAGGACGAATTGTATGCTGAATGGATAAGTCGACTACACAACCATCAGATACATATAGATAACTCTTTTCTGGCAAAAATGTTAATTATCTCCCTTTGTTTGTTTACAATAATTAACATCACCACATTATCAATAACTAGATACCTGACACTTTGTATAGACAAACCATCCAACGTGACGAACCGGAGAACTCCACCATCTGCACGCCTCTTAACTCTCTCCACCTCATGGGGAAGGAATTGGATCAAGAGGGCAAAGTGAGAAGACCTTTATACTAGGCCTCCAACTCACTGGACATATTTTTCATTTGGTTAGATAACCTAACAGTGTTAGTAGGAAATGGAACCATGGTGGAGAGAAAACTAACTCTCTGCTACTGTGATGTCACCACCTAGCGTCATACAGACCTGTGGACATAAACAGAAAGAGAAATTAGTCCTAAGTAGCACCGAGTTGACATAAACCAACTAACTAAGGCGCTTATCACGGTAAACGCGAGTCCCGGAAACACAATACACCGGGAAGAAAACTCGCTAATTTTACTAGAAGTCACCTGATTTAAAGGTCCTAAGTCCTCCTGTGGCGAAGTGTTCCCTCCTGCCATACAAATCAGACACTATCACTCCAAAAGATACACCAAATAACAGTTTAAGAGCAAAAAAGCTTATGACTCAAAAAGACATGTGTGTTCTCTTTGCCAATAATCTAGCAAAGAGGAAGTGCTAGTCTGCGCATGCGCGGTGGTGGGGCTGGCATCTGCCGGACTACGCTCTGACTCCCTGCCCAGTAGGGGCACCTAACTGTTTTAAATCTGAGTGTTTATTGAGTGAAAGCCAATATTTAGCAATATCCAAAAGTATTAGGGAGGTAAGTATACTCTTGAAGTGAAATGAAAATATTCAACACCATGGATGTATGTGTGTCTTCCAAGGTATGACAGCAGGAAGAAGTATGTTAAAGGTGATGGCGACATCTTTAGTGGTCTTATATTAGGGTGTATTTTTGTAGAGCGATCACAAAACACTTAACAAGTTGATGTTAGGGCATCCACTGTATGCCTGATATTTTCTGGCTCTAGTAATGAAATTCTTATGCTTTCTGAGCAGCATTTTCTCTGTCATTTGCAAAACATGTCTAAACATTAGACATCGCTGTTGCACTAAACGCACAAATAATCAAACAGTGTACCAAGTTTAGGATTAGGTTGTGTGGCCCAGAGGTGATTCTTGATGACTCAAAAGTGTTTACCATGACAAGAAACAAGTTTATTACAGAGGACCTTTATCACAGTTGAATAACATTATTGAGACATGTTGTATATTGAATTTATGGGAATTTTAAAGCCACAAATCCACAGCTTCTGGAAGGGCTGGAAAACAATGTTTTGTGTTACTTGTTATTTGTAATGCCACAAACTGCTGAGGTATCAGCCCAAGTAAAACATATGCATGCATATATCATGTAAACAAACCTTGATATTAAGGGATAAACCCACTTTTATCTATAGCCCATTCATTTCTAGCTAAGCTCCACACACGCTTTGCCCGTGTTGGGATCAATTTAATCCTGAACTCCCTGAATCACTATTTTCAGAAAATTATACAGGTAAGCTGTTGACCGTTTTGAAACTAACGTGACTGGTGCTGTTGGGCTGGCAGCAACCCGGCCAGTCAAATTAGTTTCACAATAGTCAACAGAATGGTTATTAAATAGTAAAGACATACAATTCCTACAACTGATGGAATAATCCAGGTTCATGACAGAGCATTTCTGTCAATGATGATTGTGAAGTCAGCCTACATGTGACGGAATTGATTTTGACATCATATAGTTGACTGACAGATTGGATTCATCCATTAATTGACAAAGAACTAAGGAGCAAATATTAACAAACTGAACTTACAGAGGTAGTTTTGATATTGGTGTTCTTGAGCCGATGTCCCTCATCACAAATAACAAGGTCAAAGTTCAGACTGCTGAGAAGATCTACTGAACGCACAAACATCTCGTAGGAAATAATTAATATCCTTGAGATATTCTGCTGGGTGAAAGCCTTTGAAAATAAATTTTATATCAAAATTAACAAGCATTCTGTAAGTTTTGCTTTGCAATACATGTCCCCTACCTGGTGATATAAATCTTCAGAGATTGACAGTCGAAAGCACCATAAGTCATAACAAAGAAATGTACCAAGTTTTAGTTGAATATGTTGAAGGAGAATGAAGAAATGTTGGGAAAGCTGATATTTTTGCATTTCATAAGTCTAAAGGGGACATAACTCAAAGATTTATATAAACGCCTGAAACTCGAACTTCTTCTGTAACTTCTCATAACAAAGCATTGTACCGATTCTCAGTTGAATGTCTAGGAGTGCGAAAAAAGTGCGGAAGTTGTTTTTTTCATATTTCCTAAGATGAAACGGATGTAACTCTATCAAAAAATTTACAAAAACGTCTGACACTTTAACCTGATCTGTAACTGCTTATACTAAAGCAATGTACCCATTTTCAATTGAATATCTGGAAGGAGTGTGAAACGGTGTTGAAAACTGATATTTTTCGTATTGCATAAGATGAAGTGGGGCATAACTCCATCGAAAATTGACGCGAATGCCTGAAACTCGAACTTGCTCTGAAACTTCTCATAACAAAGCAATGTACCAATTTTCAGTTGAATACCTTGAAGGACTGAGATGAAGTGTGGAAAATTGATATTTTGCATATTTCATGAAAAATTTATGAAATGTCTGAAACTTGAACTTGCTCTGTAACTGCTTATACTAAAGCAATGTACTGATTTTTCATTGATTATCTGGGAGTGCGAAAAAATTGTATAAATCTGATATTTTTTGTATTGTTAAACTCAAAAGGGGGCATAACTCTATCAAAAATTTATGAAAATGTCTGAAACTCGAACTTGCTCTCTAACTCCTTATAATAAAGTAATGTATCAATTTTTAGAAGAATATCTTGAAGGGTGTGAAAAAAGTGTGGAAAAGCAATTGTGACAGATGGACACACAGACAGATGGATGGATGGACAGATAGAGAGCAAACCTACAGTCATGCCAGTTTTAACGGTAAGGGTCTAATAAAAGCCGTAAAACTTGCCTGTAAAGACAAGAGTAAAAATTGTTGTTAAATATGGAGCATCAAATGAAGGGTTTCTTATGTATTAGAGTTCAATAAAGTGTTCTTTCATTATTGATTCTTAGTATTTATTCAAAAGGTGGTCTTTAACAAGAGGCCCAAGGGCATGTGATGCTCACCTGGACCATTAGCATTTGAACCATTTGCATTTAAATAGACATGATAATTTTTGAAAAATCCTAGATGGCCACCAAAGAAATTGACCAATCAAACTTCTCACTAGAACTCTTGAAGCCGGTCACTACAGGATCATTCCATCCATTTAGTTTCATTGAAACGGGACATTGATTAAGAAAGAGTACCATTTTAAAGGATTGCTGGAAAATCCAAGATGGCTGCCGAAAAAATTGACTAACCAAAATTCTGTATACAAGTTCTAAAGCCTACCCGCCTAGGGGCCATCCAGCTGAGTTTGGATGGAATCGGCCAAGTGGTTAATGAGGTGTAGCCCTTTAGCTGATTTCCCACAATCTTTGGAAAATTCAAGATGGCCACCAGAAAAATTGACCTAATCAAAATTTGGTATATAAGTTCTGAAGCCACCCACTCTAGGGTCCTTCCAACCAAGCCTGGCTGAAATTGCCTAAGCAGTTAATGAGGAGTAGCATTTTAAAGGATTTCCCACCATTTTACAAAAAATCCAAGATGGCCACCAAAAAAAAAAATTAACCAATCAGAATTCTGTATACAAGTTCTGAAGAGGATTGCTGTGGGTGACTGCATCCTCCAGGTCATTGCCTCAGATGCAAATGACACGAACACACATATGAATGCAGAAAGCAGAGATGCATTGGATCCATCAGTCCATTGTACGGACTCAAGTGAAATCAACCAGGATGGTTCAGAGAATCTCCAGAATCACTGTTTTACATGGTTATGTTATTTTTAAGGACTTTCCAGATAGCCTTCAGTGTATTAAGCACAGACTGTATAACTAATAAAGCATGATATTGCCTACCATACCTCTACTCTGTTGTCTTGGCCCACAGCAAACACAGACAACCTCTCAGATCCCAGCCACTTGTTAAACTCCTGCTTCCAGTTCTATATTATGAAAACAATTAACAAATTCAGTAAAAGCGATGTATTGTAAGTTATAAATAAATTTATCTCTTAAAACCTTTAAATTAATGTATATTTGACTAAGACATGGGTTGATAGTAGTAGCAGTAGACAAAACCAAATTGTACCGATTAGCATACATTACAGGCAATAGGATTTACGTGTGGTGCCTTTTAAAGCTAACATTACTGATGTCTGACCAGATTCTGTATATAAATGTGCCAAGACAAAATGCTTTAATGAATAAAAGCAGTTCAGAAAATCAAAATTTTTGTTAACTAAATGTCGTTCTGCAGGCCAAGAGAACTTAGTTTTAAAATTTACAATTGGAATGCGACTCGTCCCAGTGTTAAATTTTCTAAAATATTCTTCTCTTGTCCTACAAATTGGTGTTTCCCAACAGTCAATACAGTGCAGAGGCTGATCTTTGGCTGACTTAAAGATTAAAGCAGTAAAGGGTACAATGTTTGACCCATGTTCTGTGTAGTACTAAACTAGCTCAGATAACACAATATTGAACAATGCATCATAGATAGAGGCCAACCTCGCCAAACTGCAGCTGTACAACGTCTCCAGGATGTAGAGGCTTTATTTTATGCATGCATCATCCCAATAAGAGGATTGATTGAACTGTTCTGGTCAGTATTGAGATGGTTCTGGTTTATAGACAGTTCACATTGGGGAGGTTTCATGATATCTACATATAACGGTAGATAATTTTAACGATAGTGAAAATTAGAAAATAAATTTATAATCTATTGCAACATGGGGAAACATAAAACATTTCTATTTAAATTTATGATATCTAAATAATGTATATAATAAACGGGATAGATAAAAGGATTGAGATTTTGGCCTAATTCAAGGATTTCCTATGCTTAGTATAGCATTCGTAATATTATAACGCATGAACCATGTTCTACCTTGACCAGGCTTCCAGGTGTAATGATGAGTACTTTTTTAATGACAGCTTTACCATTGTACGGACCTTGCTTCAATAATGTCCTGAAAGTAATCAACACAATACAAGTATTCATTGAATACAAATGGATAGATATTAATTCTTTATAGATAGCATACCATTTTAGAAAGTCACAGCTATGTTAGGCTCTTATATTGTCCAATGAGTATTAAACGTCTCGGCTCCAGAGTTACACAATATATATGATATGTAGGCACATGTATATTAATTACTCAACAATATGCTTTTCTCTGTTGATTCAAATCATCAGCTCTATTATTACCAGTACCCACAAGGGGAAGGTTTTTGATTCACGTGTGTGTGCGTGCGTGCATGCGTGTGTGCATGCATGTAGCTTTATCTCCGAAAATTTTGATCTGATTTGGCTCAAAATTTAACACAAGACAGTTCATACTTACTAAGTAAATTTGGCAAATTTCTTTTTCACGAGTGAGATGACATACTTACCTCCCTAACACTCTTGATATACTAGTATATCGGCTCTAAATTCAATAATATTCAGAATTATAAAAAGTTAGGTGCCACTAATGGGCAGGTGGAAGTACACAGTCATGCACATGACAAACACCACCCTCTGCGCATGCGCACACCGGTACTTCCGTTACTAAATATTGGCTGACATAGAAGCAACTATTCAATAGCCAAAGGACCGGGCCTCCGTGGGGTGGTGAGGCCGGGATCCCGTTAGGGAGGTAAGTATGTCATCTCACTCGTGAAAAAGAAATTTGATAAATTTACTTATTTCACATCATGAGAACATACTTACCTCCCTAACACTCTTGATAAAAACCAGAATTTGAAAGTAAATTTTGGTGGGAGGGAGGCAAGGTCCTGAAAACCTGCACACCCTCGAAGAGGCTAGGCTCTTTGAATTCTCAAGAGATTTAAAAACATCTGAAATTGTGACTGAAACCACAACCAGGAATAGAATTTTGCATCGGATAATCGACCGATGAAGAGAGATTGATCAAAAGGCAAACACGCTCTCTTTCTGAGGAAGGTTTAGGAAACGCTGCTTTAAATGACTAGCACGTTCTCTAATACTTAATGAAAGTATTACTAGACATTGGAAAAAGAAGAATTGCTTCTATTTCAAAAACTCTCCCACAATTAAGAGACATTAACCATCACCATATTAAAAAATAAAATGACACCATCACCAAGACAGAAAATCAAAAAATGGTCATAACCACTGACCTCTGATGTCTTGAACGCTGCACTCATCTCTTCCCCCATCGGATGAAGAGAAGTGTACCAGCTAATAGTAGGGATACCCTACCAACAAATGTGATATTTGAAAATAGCAGAGGAGGCAAACTATTTACAAACATAAACCTCTGCATAAATATTTTATTTCCTGAGGACTAAGACGGCGGGTGGGTTAGAAGTGTCACAAAGGTAATGGTCGGTAAAACTTGACTCACAGTGCCACTGGGCTACTGACATAATGTCTTCAATAGAAACACCATTAAATAATGCCGTGGAAGTTACCACACCACGGACACTATGAGCCTTGGCTCTATCTACCTGGATTCCAGTGGCTGTTTTGTGACAGAATTGGATACATTCCACTATCCATCTGGAAATAGTGTCTCTTGACGCCCTACCATGGGGTTCAATATATGACAACCATAGGGAACATGGGTCCGTCCGCCAAACCTGAGTTCTTCTCTTGTACTTATTTAAAGCATGGACATGACACCATACTTTAGCACCAGGATCATATCTGGTTAAGGCAGGTAAAATAATAGGTTTACCCAGATACTTTAAAGATTGATTCTTAGCCAAGAAATTCAATCTTAGTAGAAGCTTAAGGCCTTCACCTGTAACTATATAACGGTCCGGCTCAGCAGACAAGGCATGAATTTCACTCCTGCGTCTGGCTGAAGCCGCCGCCACTAAAAATACAGTTTTAAGTGTCAATAATTTAACAAATATAGCACTAAGTGGTTCAAAAGGCTTACCACTCAAAACCTGCAGAACCAGAGAAAGACTCCATGACGGTGTCAGTGGAGGATTTCTAGGTCTGAGATTGCCCATACCTTTAATAAGAGTATTTAAAACCCTTACTTCATCACTTCCCCTCTTTGCCAAGCAAGGGATAACAGTCATCAATGCCGATTTGTATCCAGCAACAGAATTAGGTTGAAGACTATAGGTATCATACAGGTGACAGAGAAAATCAGCTACTACCTGAATAGATGCTTCCATCGGATTGATACATCTCTTTGAGCACCATTCTGCAAATCTGTTGATTTTATAATTATAAGCTCTGGAGGTTGACCCCCTCCTGGCTCTGGCCATGAAATTGGCTGCTTGCTCAGAAAAGCCCTCCTTAATCGCGGATTGTTTGACAACATCCATGCAGTCAATCGAAACATTGACGGATTGTTGTGAAGGGTCTTGCCCTGGAAGATAATATTGTCCATCAGCGGCAGAGGAACCGGATTGCAAACCAGAAGGTCCAGCAGATCCGTAAACCATGATCGGCTTGGCCAATTCGGGGCGATCAGAAGCACTTGGCATTCCTCTTGTCTGATCTTCTGAAGGATCCTTGGAATCAGGAGTGTTGGAGGGTATGCGTATGCATACATTCCCTTCCAACTGATAGCTAGCGCATCTAATGCGATAGCGCTTGGATCTGGAATCGGAGAAACATATGTCGTCATCTTCGCATTCTTCTTCATTGCGAACAAATCTATGCTGGGCTTTCCCCAATGATTGAACAGGTGATCCGCCACACATTGATTTAGTTGCCATTCCGTAGGCAGAATACTCATCCTTCGGCTCAATGAGTCTGCTAACAGATTCAGCCTTCCCGGAATATGAACTGCTTTCAAGGTGATCATATGATCCATGCACCAGCAAAGCAGCTTCCATGTCATCATACAGAGACTGGGTGACTTCGTTCCGCCCTGGCGGTTTATGTAACTCACTACTATAGAGTTGTCTGAATGTATCATCACAAATTTTCCCTCCACCTCCTCTAGGAAGTGTTCCATGCCTAGAACTACAGCCCGCAATTCTAGCATGTTGATATGTTCCTTTGACTGTTCCAGATTCCAAAGCCCTGATATAGTGGCTTCTTCCAGGCAAGCTCCCCAACCCTCCATTGATGCATCCGTAAACATCGTTACTTGAGGGTGGGGAGGGATCAGCATGACCCCCGCCAGGAGATTTCCTCTCTCCATCCACCAGTGAAGGTGATGAATGAGAGGGTCCAACACTTGAATGTGCGAGTCCAGTGATCCTGAACTCTGCGTCCACTGGGTCATGAGAAACAACTGAATCGGTCGCCTGCGTAAGGCCGCCTGAGGAATGACTGGTTCCATCGAAACCATCAGACCCAACATTCTCAGATAGACCCGTGCTAGAATATAACGACTGTTGCAAACCAACTGAATGCACGAGAGCAGACTTTCCACTCTCTCCTGGGACGGATAAACATATCCTATCTCCAGATCGAAGAACATACCCAGATAAACAAACTTCTGGGATGGAGTCAGCTCTGATTTCGGAAAGTTGATCATCCAGCCTAAATATGTGAGAGTTTCCAAAACTATCTCCAGATTTGCTGTCAAACTTTCTGGGTTGTGTGCTTTTAACAACCAGTCGTCTATGTAAGTGTGAACAGGTATATTTCTCCTGCGGAGGTATGCCGTAATAGCAAGTACCACTCGAGTGAAGACCCTTGGAGCCGTCGAAATGCCGAATGGAAGAACCCTGAATTCCCATTGGCGTCCCTGAAAAGCAAATCTCAGGAACCGACGAAAACTCCTTGCAATTGGAATGTGGAAGTAAGCATCCTTGAGATCTATAGACGCTGTCCACATCCCCTTCTCTAACACCAACAACACCGATCTCACTGTTTCCATTTTGAAAGTCGGAGTGTCTAAAAACTTGTTTAGAGGCTTGAGGTTGAGAATTGGTCTCCACCCCCCGGTGTTCTTTGCCACAAGAGACATGGTTGAATAGAAGCCCGGGCAATCCTGCGCCGGTTGAATTGCTTCTTTTAGAACGAGAGAATCTATCTCCTCTTCTATGCACAACCGCCTGTCTGGATCTCTTGGAACTTGAGTCCAGACCGGTACCAGAGACAAATGCAACGGCGGACCCCTTATCCAATCTGGACGGTATCCGTGCGAAAGCCATTGCAAGACTAAGCGGTCCTGAATTAACAGCGCCCACTTCTGAATGTGACAAGTCAAACGACCTCCCACTGGTGCACCTAGGGTTGACGGGGTGCCCATAAATTTTAGAAGTGGGTGTGTCTCTGATACGAGTGGCAACACCCGAGTGGTACATGTGATAACCGGAAACAATTTTCTTGCATCAGGCCCGGTTACCACGCGCCGCTACCCGCGCGCCGCGACCAGCGCCACGCGCACCATGGTGTGCGGGCTGCTGTCTGGCAGGCAGCGCTTGAGGCGGCAGCTGTCGCACAACCGCACGCTGCTGCTGGTGTAGCCGACGCAGTCTCTGAAACCGGCCGGCCGGCTGGCCTCTGACACTGCCAGCCCCGCCACGAGTGTACAGCTGTCGAGCAGCCGAGGGCTGAACACGCACGTGTTCCCTGCGCAGCACTTCAAACTGTGCCCGCAGCGCCCTCTGGTTGTTCACCAAAGTCACCGTCTCCTGGAGGTGCCGACAACCTTCACCTCCAAAGAGTCCAGGGCCCGCCATCGGCGCTTGCATCAAGCGCGACTTGAGCTCCTGAGACTGGCACAAATTGTCCAGTGCAAACGTGCGCCTCGTCCTCAGCGACTTCGTGACCGACCTAGTCAGACAGTCCAACGCCAGGTTGATGCCATCCTGGATGGCTCGTTGGACTGTCACGGGACTAGGCTATTGCTGCACCGACGCTGCTACCACCCCCGATAGCAGCTGAGAGACATGCGACAGCGCACTGATCGCTGCTCGCGAGCTCTCCTCGGTGTCACGCAAGGCGGCATTCGCCGAGCGCATAGCGCCCGTGCACAACGCTCCTGTGTCAGCCCGGCCGCGTATCTTCCCCCAGAGCGGCGCGGTCGTCCGCGCTCGGTCTGGGTGCCAGGCCATACCGAGCATACTGACTGGCAGTAACCCGACATCGCCTAGCTACCTCGCGGGGGGCCTTCGCGAGGCGACCTCTCGGTCGGATCGACTCCTCTGCCGCCGTGAACATATCTAAGACATGATCAGTGTACGGCAGAGACAGAGTCGTGCTGGCCAACGGCTTCGCCTGTAACCATGCCCGAGGGTTACCGGCGACCGTCTCGTCCACGGCGAGCTCTGGTCTCACAGCGAGGAGCCACGCACACGCCTCCGACCAGTCTTCATCCGTGGCTACCTGCGAACTGCCGACGAGCAGCGGGCCCTCGTCATCTTCACTGGCATTCGCAGGCACGGCCGAGGAGGCTATAGACAAACCTGGCTGCCCAGGGAACGTATATGGGCCCGCGAGGGCTGGCATAGCATTCTCCATAGGCAAACCAGGCTCCAAGGCCGCGCTTGTGTGAGGGGGATCATACACACCAGCGCGGCCCGGAACGTCCGTATGAGACTCCAACCGTGGAATCTTATGCAGCCGGCCGTCTGCTCCAATGCGGGCCACAGGCTGAACAATGAAACCGGCTCCCGAGGAAACAGTGCCATAGGTGCGTGCCTTCACGCTCCCCAAGAGAGGAGTGTAGGCGCTCACATCCATGCCTTCATGATCCACCTGTGGACCGAGCAGGTAGTCCTCATCATCTTCCTGGTCAGGAAAGTTAGACTCTGGATTAGTAAAGAAAACTAATCCAGACTGACCAGGAGACTGCCCGAAGGCAGATGAATAGTTTACTCCGCGAGTGATCGTGGTCAGGCCCGCTGGTCGGGTCCCGCCTGATTCTTCTCGTGCCGCTGGCACCCCAGGCCATGCGAACATCAAGCCTGGGTCCAAGACGGCCGCCCCTGGATCACTCAACGCTTTGTCCGAGCTAATAGGCCATGATCCAGGGACGGGGGCTACCTGCACTGAGGTCGACGCGCAGGAAGTTGAAACACCTGTGCCAGGCAACATGCCGCGAAGCATGTCAGGCATCAGGTCTTTCAAAGTCCTGCGCATCTCACTCACCAACTCACTCTTGAAGGCCTCGAGCCCACCCTTCTCAGAGGCCTTCTTCTTACCCTCCTTCTTCGGTTTCTTCACCTCCTCCGCCATCATCTTCGCCTGCAAACAGAAGAATTCAGAGGTTAGATCCCCCCACCCACTTTTCACAAATAACACATTTGTTGGACAGCCTACACGCTGAACACAGATGGCAAGGGTGGGGGAAGAATCTAGCTTTCATGGTCTTCAGACAGGACGGGCACTTCTGAAAAGGAGGGATACGAAGACAATGAGTATGACAGTCTCAAAGCCGTGATAACGGATGTTTACGTAGAAACCAAAAAACCAACTCGAGAGAAGCTCCACTATTACGACCACCCTGACGGGACAGGAGCTTCTCAAGTTACACACACCAAATACAACCAGACCCCACATTTAAGAGAGAGAGAAAGATTATGACTATCTAGCTATCTCTCAACCCTCTTAATAACAGGGAGATGAACACATCACATACTACTCTAACCTAGGATCATGACATCAAGGAAAGAGCAAACTCTGGTTGATTATGACATCAAACCTCACTATGCAAAAGCTCCTACCAGGAGAGGGGACGTCAGATTTATGCAAGAAATATCTAGATCTCCAGACATTCTCAGCTCTCGACTAATATAATATTAAATTATATATACTCGAGAACCCATGCACACGCAAGAGAGAAAATAGTGCAATAGCAAAAGGCAGCAGAAAATGTAATTATTTTCAAATAATCATGCGCCATAATTAATAAACTCCCTTAGCCTGAGCACAGGCAACCATCCTCTTGTGCAGGAAAACACGTCCATCCATCCGCCGAGACTCCTCTTCCAGAAGAACTGATGAGGGGGATGGGACAAAAGGAAGGAGATATTTTATTTATTAATATATTATATCTCCAACCCTTAGACATATCACGATGATAAGTCATCCTGGGACGTGAACACCCTTCCAGAGAAGACCAGGCAACCTTGTATAGACACAAGACCCACCTGTTAGCATAAAACACAAGAGTTTATTAGCCCTAGGCGCTGGGAAAAAATTTACAAGGATTCCCAGGCCTGAAAACGCAGTACCGCCGAAAACGGCCACTACGAAAACCGGTAACACACAAAAGTTACAAGCTTAAAATAAAAGCCAGGAACAATTCCACCTTGGATGATGACGAGGAGGACTCCTCCAACATTCTTGCATCAGCCATGATGGATTGGGATGTAATTAGTTCTCGAGAATTCAGAAAGAGCCTGTGAGGAATTTCACAAGTTGCTTCTTCAGCCAATATATTAGAAAACGGAAGTACCGGTGTGCGCATGCGCAGAGGGTGGTGTTTGTCATGTGCATGACTGTGTACTTCCACCTGCCCATTAGGGGCACCTAACTTTTTATAATTCTGAATATTATTGAATTTAGAGCCGATATACTAGTATATCAAGAGTGTTAGGGAGGTAAGTATGTTCTCATGATGTGAAAACTAGGATTTTACAGGGAAACACTAAATGAATGAGGTCTGCAATCTCTAATTGCTCTTGTTTTATTGTCTATTACTTCTAATTGAGCCATGATTTGGTTAAAACCTTTTTGTCCTTGAAATATCAGTATCACCAGGTTAATCAATGTGACAATCTACGAAATCTACAAACAGGCAACATATATTTTTCCATGAAAATTACATTTACCAAACTTGGTTTATAATTCCATTATTTCAATATTATTCCTTTGAGATGCTCTATTTATCAGCGTGACGCGTAGTGATTACTACGCGGTACTGTTTTACTACAATTTGTTTACTATGATTTGTCATTCATGAAACGTCATCGCAAAATGTCATCGGTTGACAGTTTATCAGTCGGCAGCGAAGTAACGATTGATGGCCGTGGCTCTGTGATAGTCTTAGAAGAAAAGTGTAGTTTACGGCTGACATCGCCAGATTTTGTGTTTGTCACTATATTCAGTATCTGTTATCAAGTAGTAGTGCGTCACAGCGGCGGTATCGATTTCACGAAAACCAACAATGAGAAATCAGATAAAAGTCACATCAGCATCTATTGGCAAGTATTTCAAAATTACAGTTTATATGATAAATAAAATCTCAAACTCGGTCACTTTTCATATCACTATTATAATCCTCGTCGAAAATTATCGATTTTGTACTCGCTAAAGCTCGTGCAAATTGATAATTTTCAACTCGGTCCATAATAGTGTTATGAAGTGACCTCGTTCCAGATTCTCTATATACGTACCATATAAGTGCAATACACTGTAACGTCTTGCCTAATCCCATGTCATCACTGAAAATACAATCAGAATGGGTTTTCCTGACATGATTCAAGGGTGGTACTTGTTAAACCTACATGTTAAACCTAGCATTTCACAACCTTTATACATAAATGTGTTTTAACCATTTAATGGTCAAGATTTGTAAAGTGAATTATAAATTTCTACTGAGTTAATGTAGGCCAAGAGAAGATAATTTGTAAAATTTTACCACTGAAAATGACTGGCTCAATAACCGAACTTGTCATTTCAAGTGGCAAAAAATAGCATTCTCTTGGTCTGCAAAGGCCAGTTATGGCCAGCTTGACCAACACAGGGTCAGTATCAAGATGTTATGTGCAAGTCTGTCAAAAATCTATAAAGTTAGTATGATTTGTGCTAGCATTATTACCAGATAAATTTCACTAAACAATAAATATTGATTAACCAATTTCATAAGAGCACAACATATACGAGCAACAGTCACATAAATAAAAATAATCCACTTAAATGGAAGATTTACTAATCTTTTCCGAGATTTTATCAGATATTTAGTAATCCAGTTTAACACAATATAAATTAATATTTAACCCAGGAATAATGGATGGATCTTTTATATATATTGTTGAATACATACGCCAGAATTGCACCAGTTCCCATAAAGTTGCGCATGCCTAAAACACATTCATACAGAAATGTGATGCCATCTCGCTGATGTGGTCGAAGGCAAAATGAAATGTGTGGGTCAACTACCACATCCACCACTGCTAGACCTTGCTTATTATGCTGCCACTGAAAGCAAAAACAAATGACTATACATATAGTTACCACACTCATGAGGCCACCTGCCTTACTGGGCAATAGCCAACTTATATTAACCCTTTCAATGCAAATGGCTAGATACAGTAAATTCTTGATGGAACAATAAACATGTCTAAGAATTCTTAAAACAATTTGACTAAAGGTCTTTGCACAATAAAACAGCAACAGTTCCCAGTTAAATTAGATTAAAATATTTTGAACAACTGCTCTACTGGTAGCATTGAAAATGATACACTGAGGTTAATAGCATAAAATGCTTTTTAAAATCTCAATTGTGTAGGTCCAACAGCATTACTAATGCTATGTGATATGTATTCACTATTTACTGATAATAGAGGAATCCCTAGCTAAGCTCCACCAACTTAGTCCATGTGTTGGAAGGTGGAATACAGTTTTAATGATGTTCCTCCATCTCTAGGTAAGCTCCACTCACGCTTTGCCCGTGTTGGGATCAATCGATTCCTGCACTCTCTGAATCTCAATTTACAGAAATCTAAACAGGTAAGCTGTTGAATATTTTGAAACTAATTTATGGTAGCAACAGCGTCCAGTCAAATTAGTTTCAAAATATTCAAGATCATGTTTATTAAATGGTACAGACATACAATTCATACAACCTGGCAGACTATTAAGGCAGACTAAATAGTCATTCATGACGTAATTGATTATGATGTCGGCATACACATCACATAGTTGATTATGACATCATATTGATTGATGGATAAAGTGGATTCCTCCATTGATTTGAAACCTGAATTCACAAAATTTAAATTTCACGGTAACTATACAGTTAAGTTGTTGAATATTTTGATACCAATTTGAGTCAGGGCTATTTCAGTCTATGGCAGCAACAGCTCCCAGTCCAAGTAATTTCAAAATATTCAGCAGAATGTTTATTATTTTGCAAATTAATCAAAGAATACAATTCAGACACTTTCGTGACATACTTATATGTCATTTTGGTATGCCAATGAAGTCTCTATGAGAGAATTTGAAACACGCATACACCTCCACATTTCAAGTCATTAATTAAGTGACCAAAAGTAGGAATTAATTAATACATACAAGCAAAGGCAAATCATTCTTAAACTATCATTTAGACAAACCAGTTTGCTGTGTCTATTGTGGAAAACTGGCAGCAGCTTAGTTCTGCAAATAAATATACCTCTTAAGGCCCTGATGAAGCACATTTATGTGTAAAATTATTCAAGATAATCTGAAAAGATGAACTGCTTTGAATCGTGTTATCATTATCGCCAGACTAATAGTTACCACAACTTTCAGTCTACAAAATCATTCCAAAACAGATTAATTAATCGATGAAAAGTGTACCTGATGAGACTGACTAGGGCGTGGCATTACCAATGCATCGGGTGCCGCAGCATCAAACATGCAACCACCTGGAATCGGTGCTGCTGGTTTTATACTCTGAAATGATCATGAAACAGGTGCATAAAAAGACATAGCTTTCCTTGAATACAAAACTCATCACTTTGCTCATCTGGAACATTAGTCATTGAATAACAATTATCTCTTTAAAACGTAAGTTATAATTAGTAGAATATAAAATCAGATATCTACGGTACTCAAACTGAAAAAGTCATAACCCAGTGTTTATACCTGTCCCAGTGCTTCTGAAGCAACACAATTTGAAAGATTGACATGTACATTCCATGTACAAGTTATTTTATCGGAAAATAATCTAAGAAAGCAGCCAATCCATTAAACTGACATATTTAACATGAAACATAAAATACAGCACAAATGATGTTCATTATTCATGATTTAAGATTTAACCCTCTAACACTCAAGCCGGCCAAAAATGGTGTCTGCAGATGCCTTGAGAAATGTTCATTTTCAGACTAAGAGAAAACTATTTTATCAAATTTACCACTGGAATGACTGGCTTGATAACAAAGCCAGTCATTCCATTCCAGTGATAAATTAAAAAATAAATATTCTTCCACTGGTTTGCAAACGGACATTTTCTATGAGGAAATTGAGATTTTCTTGAATAAATTTGATGGTTAAAGGGATAAGAGGAATAACTGTGCTATGTTAACAATTGAATGTCATTCTCCACAAGCTGATTGCAAAAAGGTTAGTGTCACTATATTAGTTGATAAGAAATCTCACTATAAATGCCGCTTCCTATATGATTTAACTCTTTAACAATCAAGACAGACAAAAATGATTTTGCAGTCGTCTTGAGAAATGTCCAATTGCAGACAAACAGATTATTTTTGTTCCCCTAAATACCTCCAAATCCTTGGATAATTGAGCTAGTCATTCCAATGGTAAATTTTCCAAAATAATCTCTTGGTCTGCAAATGGACATTTTCTATGAGAAAATTGAAATATTTTAAAACAAATTTGAGGGTTAAAGGTTACTGTTTGGAGAATTTCCATGGGATTCAATCTTATGAGCTTCTTCTCTAAGCACCATATCTCTTATATCTGAAGGTATATGAAGGTGAACAGATTTCATTCTCAAAGCCAAATATATATTTGTAAATGGAACAAATTTGTCAAATTTGGTATTAATGGATCATGATGCCACAAGCATTGGCAGATGATAAACTCATGGATATTAGCCAAGAGGAATCACTGTGACAAACTATACCTGTTGTGTGGATATAGAGCCAGCTTTTTGTGGGTTAACAAATGGTTTAGCAATCACTGAAAAAGACAATAATAGCATTTATGTAGAAAATAAACTAGCAAAAGATCAAATGCCAATACAATAGAATGACCACATTTCCATAAAATATCTTTACTGAAGGATTTTAAAATTGTGTGGTTAAATAATTTATAAAGAGAGTTATGCTAACTAACCCTTTAACATTTCCAGACCAATACAAGATATATTCTAAAGGCCTATGCATAAACAAAGGGGCGTAACCAGGAAAAAATCTCACAAGTTAGAGTCAGGGGCAAGTGTTTGGTTAACTTTATCGAAGCAACCAGATTAAAGAAAAAGAATTATTACGTGTGGCACTGAGACGAGTTTCAAGATCGATATTCAGCATATAAGAACTGTCTATGAAAGGTACGTAAAAAATAAATTAATATCATGAGACATAGATACACACCTCTGTTAACAGCTGTAGGTGATGGATCCTCAGACACAGCTGCTTGACCAAGAAAACATTTACCAGACTTGAATTCATCTGCACAGAGAGTACCCATTATCTGCAATGAAGCATTATTAAGTTGATGCAATATGTTAAAATATACCTGTATAGTTAAGTAATGTTGATCCTTTACTGGCCAAGTGTTCCAAAAACCAGCTTTGGTAGTGGCGTTGTGGAATGTCCATTTTCAGGCGATAAGTTGGAAGGGAATGTACGCGTATGCGTATCCTCCAACGATTCTCATCCCAAAAGTTCTGGTAAAGATAAGAGAGGGTATGTGCCAAGTACTACTTCTTCTTTTCGTTCACTGATCATACCGCCAGTCCTGTAAGTGACTATCGACTTGATCATAAGCATTAAGTGCGTGGATCCATGGTTTATTAGAGTGCGCCGTGCGGCCTGGAACCTCCGTCTTCAGCACTCGAGGTTTCTGTCAGGGTTACCTCACCCTTACCTCCTTTAGTCGCCTCTTACGACACGCAGAGGATACGGAAGGTGTATTCTAAGCCCCACCTACAGGGCAAAGTGCTGCATTATTATAGCAGACACTATTAATCATCAAAAGTCAAGACCCATAGTATCAACAAACAAACACGTTAAAAACATCCTCACCAGGTGCCAATTTCACAAAGGGTACTTATCCTTTTAATGGTCAAATCTGGTCAAGAAAATCAAAATATTTGCTTATTGATGTCTATTTGCAGGCCAAGTGCCAGGGCTGAGGGAGGGCCATAGTACATCTGGTAAGTATTAAGAATTCTCGTAGAATCAAAAGCGGATGCTTTTTTGATTCTACTTCGAATAATACTTCCCAGATGTACTATTATGATAAACTCCGGATTTCAACAGCCAAGAAATACCGGCGGGAGGAGGTGAGGCTCGAACCAGCACTCATCTACCATCCGACAGAGAAGGTTGTGAAGAGACTAGAACCCTGGCACACGCTTGGGTTCTGCCATCTGACTCATAGAGTGCTAAACTTCCATGGTCTAGACCGCCATCCACCCCCTCTCTTTTGTCCGCACAAAATCCAGATCTAGGTCAGTCCAGTAGAGTGCAAAGAAGCTACTACAACTTCTAATTTTTTTTAAAATATCAGTATATCGATTAAGTTTTCAAATTGTAATGAGTCTAATGTCTGTTTGAGAGGATAAGTATACTCTTACACCAGACTATTTACCTAATCAGTCTGGTATTTCGACTGTAAGTAAATTATTTATAGTGACTTAATTAATGTAAACACTCACCATTCTGAGTGCTTGGTCTTTTAGTTCATCACAGGAGCTCGGCCCAATCCACGGTCGTTCTAAAGTCATGTGCATGGCTATTGTTCAATGCAAGTGGAAGAACTTGTGATGTGTGCGAAATAGTGGTCGGATGTGGCTTAGTTCAGATTCGATAAATTGGCGACGGCTACCGGATTAAGTGCGCTGGAGATGTCGCGAAGGTAGAAATCAGTAAATGACGACTCGGCATGCCATTGTGCTACAGACATCACCTCCTCTAATGAGACACCCTTATAAAGGGCCGATGATGCTGCTAGTGCTCGGACCTGATGGGCATTCGCACGATCAATCTGCTTTCCTGTAGCGATTTTGTGCGACATCTGAATAGCATCGACTATCCAACGAGAAATAGTATCTTTCGAGGCGCGCAAATGAGGAGCTTCGAGACATAACCACAGAGATTTCGGGTCATCTCTCCACTCCTCAGTACGTTTTCTATACATTTTCAGACATCTGACTGGACACCAAGCAGAAGAGTTTGGGTCATGTCTAGTTAAACTTGGCAAATTGATCGGTTGTCCTGGATATTTAAGTGACTGATTCTTTGCCGGGAAACAAAGACGTGGAAGTAGTCTTAAATCTTCACCCGTGACGACAAAACGGTCTTGTTCGGCAGAAAGCGCATGAATTTCGCTTCTCCTCGCCGATGCTGCTGCAACCAAGAAAACTGATTTAATAGTTAACAGTTTAATGTCTATAGATCTAATCGGTTCAAAGGGAGCATCCCCTAAAACCTGTAGAACAAGAGATAGATTCCATGCTGGGATAGGAATTGGCTGTCTGGGTCGCAGATTGCTCATTCCTTTAATAACTTCATTTAAAGTGTCATTTTCCACTCCTTCAATGGCCAGACTGGGAATGACTGAAGCCAATGCAGACTTATATGCTGCTAGGGTTGAAGGTACAAGTTTGTCAACTTCGTATAAATGACAGATAAAATCTGCTACGTGGTGAACGGATGCAGAAAAGGGATCAATATCTCTTCCCTTACACCACTATGCAAATTTATTGATTTTATAAGTATATGTTTTATTGGTTGATCCTCTTCTGGCTGAAGCGACAAACTTCGCTGCTTGCTCAGAAAAGCCACCCTTAATTGCACACTGCTTGATAACATCCATGCAGTCAATTTGAACATTTCTAGTCTGTCGTGGAAGTACAGACCCCTGTTTTGAGAGATTAGATCTCTTCTGTCTGGAAGAGGGATTGGATTGCAGACCAGAAGGTCCAGCAGATCCGTAAACCATGATTGGCCTGGCCAATAAGGGGCGATCAGTAGTACTTGGTGCCCTGTAGGTGGGGCTTAGAATACACCTTCCGTATCCTCTGCATGTCGTAAGAGGTGACTAAAGGAGGTACGGGTGAGGTAACCCCGACAGAAACTTCGAGTGCTGAAGACGGAGGTTCCAGGCCGCACGGCGCACTCTAATAAACCATGGATCCACGCACTTAACGCTTATGATCAAGTCGATAGTCACTTACAGGACTGGCGGTATGATCAGTGAACGAAAAGAAGAAGTAGTACTTGGCACATACCCTCTCTTATCTTTGCCAGAACTTTTGGGATGAGAATCGTTGGAGGATACGCATACGCGTACATTCCCTTCCAACTGATCGCCAGTGCGTCTACCGCTAGAGCTAGCAGGTCCAGGTCCGGTGACACGTATGAGACCATCTTTGCGTTTTGTTTCATCGCAAACAGGTCCACATTTGGCTTGCCCCAATGTTTGAATAGAACCTCTGCTACCGATTGGTTGAGCTGCCATTCCGTCGGACGACAAATCGTCCTTCGACTGAGAGCATCCGCTAAGATGTTCAGTCTTCCTGGAATGTGTGCTGCCCGAAGAATAACATTCCTCTCTTGGCACCACAGCAGAAGATTCCAAATCATCATACACAACTCCGGTGATCTCATCCCACCTTGGCGGTTTAAATAAGACACCACTGTTGAGTTGTCTGTCATTACTAGGACAATCTTGTCTTGGATTAAGCTCTCGAATTGTCTAAGTGCTAATGTCACTGCTAATAATTCGAGAACATTGATATGTTTCTGCGCATTTATCCGATCCCATTCCCCTGACACTGACTGATTGTCCAATACCGCTCCCCAACCAGTTGTCGATGCATCTGTGAAGATGGACATCTGTGGTTGAGGAGGTTGTAGAGGAACACCTCGCAGGAGATTCTGTTCTGATAACCACCACTGAAGGTGGAATATCAATGGTTCTTTTACTGGAATCTTCAGAGATAACGGATCCGTTCTCCGAGACCAGAATGACATTAGATACATCTGAATCGGCCTGTGCCTGAGTGCCGCATAAGGAACCACTTTCTCCAGAGACACTAGTAAACCCAGTATCCTGAGAAATTGGCGCGCCGTCAGAAAATCTCCTAGAGAAACTGACTCCAGTACTGCAATCAAACTCTTGACTCTGCTCTCCACCGGAAAAGCTACGCCTTCCCTGAGGTTGAAAAATATTCCCAGATAAACAAACTCCTGGGATGGAGTCAATTCTGATTTCTCTAGATTCACAATCCATCCTAGATCTTTTAGTAAGGCTAGGACTACCTGAAGATTGTTGCGCAGAATGACTGGATTCCCCGCCTTCAGCAGCCAGTCGTCTATGTAAGTATGAACAGCTATGTTTCTCCTGCGAAGATAAGAAGTCATGGCGAGAACCACGTTGGTGAAGACCCTCGGTGCTGTGGTCAGGCCGAATGGAAGCGCATTGAATTCCCAAACATTGTCTTGGAATGCAAAGCGAAGGTATTTCTGAAAAGGAATTGACATTGGAATATGAAAATATGCATCCTTCAGATCTATCGACACTGCCCACATGCCTTTTCTCAGCCCTATCATCACCGCTGCTACAGTCTCCATCTGAAATTTTGGAGAAAGAATAAATTTGTTCAACGGTTTGAGATTAAGAATTGGTCTCCATCCTCCGGTACGTTTCGGAATGAGGAACATCATCGAATAGAAGCCTAGGGAGGACTGATTGCGGACTAGATGAATCGCGTTCTTCTGCTGTAGAAATTCTATTTCTGAGCAAATGGCATCTAGACGATCGGATTCCCATGGAACGGGAGTCCACACTGGAGTCGATGTTAACGGAACTAACGATTGACGGATGAGCCAGTCCAGTTCATAGCCGTTTCTAACCACTGACAGACTAAACAATCTCACGACCTGTTCCCATTGGCTTGAGAACAGTTGAAGTCTGCCTCTGACAGTAGGAATCTGCACACAGCTGGCGGTCGATATTGCATGATAAGACGCTAAATCGCTTGGGTGAAGATTCATGACTCCCTTCGTTCCTGACGTCACCGGAATGGATTCAGCCGGAAACCCGTCAGGACCGGCCTCCACGCGGCTTCTTGGAATATGACAGCCCGGAACCGCCGCCACGGCTATCCTTGCGGTAACCGCCGCGGCCCGAACCACCACCCTTCCTGTCGTCCTCATACGGCCTCTTATTAGAGGACTTTATGAGGATGAACGGCCAGGTCCCTGTGATCCGGATGCCCGATGGACATCACGGCCAGGGCGGAAGGGCGATCTCTGGTGCTGCATCTGCTGCTCGTGCCAATGCTGTTTGTAGGACTGCTGCAGCTGTGTCCTCTTAGTCGACTTCCATGACTTGCCGACTACTTCCTGCTCAGCAACCATTGACATGACCTTGGATAAGGCTTGCCGTGCCGAGCCGCAGAACAAGCCTGGACCAATGAAAGGCGCAGAAGATAACGCAGCCCTCATCTCAGGTCCTGGTTCTATACAATCGAGAACCATTCTCCTTCGCTCCACCAATGATCTGGTGATCACCCTGGACAGGCAATCCTGGGACAAGCGCATGGTGTCCCGAACAACTCCGGGAGCAGCCTCTGGCACATGTCCACTTTCCGCCACGCAGGCCAGCATACCATGCAGGACGGTACATCAGTGCAAGAGCGCAGCCATGGCTGCCCTCGCCGCATCTTCAATGAGCATCAGCTCATTAAACGGATCTTTATTGGCTTGGGAAACTAAGGGACAAGAACGCCCCTTCGATTTCCCAGCCAACGGCCTATTCAGCGCCTCTCGCTCCTCGACGGAAAGCCGTGGAACCCGGGCATACTGATGATAGGCCAGCTCCGGAAAATGGACCCTACTCGTTATCCCCTTCGGGGCTTTGGGCAATGCATACTCTGGCTGAACCAGACGATATGCCGCAACCTCCAACATGTCGGAAGTCTGCGTGTCTAAAGGGAGCGTCGGCATGGCCAAAGAGGCACTTGACAGAGCGCTAACCGCTCGCTCTGACATCCGTTCCATCGCCGGATCGCGCTGAGATCCTTGATCCGATGCCAACCCGAGACGGTCGGACATCCAGCCAAGGACCTGCACCCATTCAGCTTCGGTGCAGAAAGCGGACTTATCCATCAATGGACTACCGTTTTCATCTTCCTTCTCACCCTTGGATGAGTAGGCCACAGACGATCCATTCTGAGAGCTATGGCCCGCACTTCTACCAACATGAGGCGCGTCCATAGCCTGACTACTAGCGGCACCAGTGTCCAACGAATCGCCGGACACGGATTCACCGCAGTCCATCGGCTCCAGCACGGGAGGCGGGACTACAGCCGCTTTTATCACGGTAGATGCCAGCACTCCGAGAGGAGCCGCACCTAACGCCGCCAGGATGCCGCTAGGAACCGCAAAAAACGGCTCCAATGACAACGCGGGTTGAGCGAAACCGAGGTGGAAAATGGCCGACGGAACGTCAACATCACCACCCGCTTGGCAAACCCGTATAAATCCAGAGGGAGATCCCTGGGATGTACTTGGTCTAGCCGTCAACGAAATATCCGGCATGCCGGAATCTTCCATTAGGAGAAGATCTTCCTCCTCCGCCATCGGCTCCAGCACGGGAGGCGGGACTACAGCCGCTTTTATCACGGTAGATGCCAGCACTCCGAGAGGAGCCGCACCTAACGCCGCCGGGATGCCGCTAGGAACCGGCCATCGGCTCCAGCACGGGAGGCGGGACTACAGCCGCTTTTATCACGGTAGATGCCAGCACTCCGAGAGGAGCCGCACCTAACGCCGCCGGGATGCCGCTAGGAACCGCAAAAAACGGCTCCAATGACAACGCGGGTTGAGCGAAACCGAGGTGGAAAATGCCCGACGGAACGTCAACATCACCACCCGCTTGGCAAACCCGTATAAATCCAGAGGGAGATCCCTGGGATGTACTTGGTCTAGCCGTCAACGAAATATCCGGCATGCCGGAATCTTCCATTAGGAGAAGATCTTCCTCCTCCGCCGTCGGCTCTTGAGCCAAGGTCAGAGAAGGGACAGGTGCTTGTCCCTCCGCAGAACTAGCCGGGCCACCTAAAGGTCGGGATCGTGGACTGCAAGGACTCAAACATTGCCTTGAACTGGGCCGCCAATACGCCCAATGCTGAATCCATTCACTCATTCAGACGACCTTCCAGTCCTCTCATCGATGCCTGATCCAGCTTGGCCGCTTTGTCCCTCGCGATTCTCTCCAAGCACGCACGACGATCACGATCGAATTCTGCCACCATTTCCGATGACCACTTGGCGCACACATCACACGGACTTCCCACCTTTCACTTCGCGCAAGCCACACACTGATGGCTCAAGTACTTGCGCTTCATGAACCTGTTGCATTTGTGGCACAACGCGTCCTGGTTCTTGGCCTTCTGCAAACACAGAGAAGAATTAAAACGCTGCACATGACAAACGATGACGAGCAATACGCACAATTGACTTGATTGTAAAGTAGAATTACTTAGAAACATTAACTTTCTCTTAAATTAATGATAATCAAGCCTTTAGGCAGGAAATATTTGAAACTTTTTTGAGTGAAAATTAATAAACACAACTTGGAAGTTAACTAACGTTAATACAGCCAAGAAATAAACACTGATCGCTACAAACACCCTCGACAATGAAGCGAGAGCTAAAAATCGGCATACACAGAGTGCATAGACACGCCAAGCCAAAGCAAAACATTAATCATGGGCGCCGCCATCTTGGCTAAGGGTGCATCCATCTTGGAAGGAACCGAGTCGCAAGACAAATTAACCGAGTACCCGGATAAGATTAAAAAGTTAATGGGTACCGGGCGACTCCAACAATGGCTACCATTTTAAAATAATGTGCCAATTTAAGGAAATTTCAAAGTCATTACAGCACGAATGTATAAAATCTTGATTGATACAACCTGCCCCTGTGATGATTTTCCTTTGTCCTCCATCATTCCAGCAATGAATTCAGCAAACAACCGCTAATTCCGTAAAAAAAATTGCAAATTTTAAGAGCTACAAAAACACGACTAGCATGGAGAGCAAAATAGACGAATCTGACTGTGATTGGGAATTGACTCGGTACCTGGGGCTATGGTATTCCCGGACACAGTATGGGCAGGACCAGGAGAGTGCAGAGTTTTAATTGTTTATTTTGAGCTAGACTAGATAATAGACAATTATCATTTGGCAAATTTACATAAGAGGCAACATCTGCTCTTATGTTTTGGGTTACATTAGCAACCTGCAGCTTCAAAGCATCCACTGTCACGGTTAAGGTTGTCTGATAGCCTGTGCCTCCTGAAGCAATGCCTGGGCATTAATCCTGAAGGAGATTGTTAGAGACCCCCTATCATGACAGTGGATGCTTCCGATCAGCAGTATCTTTGTCTGTGAACAGTAATTCAGAGAGTTAATAATACCATTGTTATATATTGATATCTAATGTATCTTATTTACACTTTTGGAGGATAACCGCCAACACGTCTAGTGCTGAATGCATAGGTGTAGACAAGATAAGCTTGCCATGCTTGATCGTATCCCCTCAGCTACAGAGGATGATTGGGATAACACTCGTTATCCAACTTGTGCATGATATAATATGCTTGTCGGCTCAACACGACTAGTGCTGAATGCAATGGTGTAGACAAGATAAGCTTGTCGCGCATGGTTGTGTCCCCTACCGAGAATGATTGAGCTAACACCAGTTATCCTGATTGCGTGTGACTGGAATCGCTCATTGACTCAACACGGCTAGTGCTGAATGCATATGCGTAGGCACCATTGTGTCTGACGTCCGTACTTATTGCGTCACAATACTTGCTTTTCACATTCTATTTCAGGTTGGAGGCGGGGCGGTGGTGGCCAAGTTACAAATATTTTTTGAACAATTTAGAGCATTGAGAAACTTCGACTGCTGCATATGAAACTTAGACAAAGAATGAAACTTGTGCCTGCTATGCCAGAGCTAATTGCATTGCATTACCTCAGCCTCTGGAATTTTATAATAACGCATTGATTGGATGTTAACTGGTCATGTGCTTCTTGCATAGTAGTGGTCTGATCGAGCAGACATTCAACTTCCTAATAAGGCAATATTGTGTAGAGCATTATGCATAAGCATCATTCCATTGGAATGTTGCTTTAAAACTGAACCTGGTACCCTGCATCATTCTGTGATGGTTAGTGCATGAACCCCTTGTGTTACAAGGGAGGTAACTCTGAATGCTTTAGTGGCTGGCAGGATGAGTTATCTGTGTGTCTGCTAACTATGTTTAATAGATGTAACTAGTAAACAACAATTATCATAATAGTACATCTGGTAAGTATTATTCGAAGTAGAAACAGGTTTTGGCCAGCTTGACAGGGTGAAGTAATGTCAAATATGGCATTCTGATAGGTCTGTTTTCTACTTTATGACACCGCATAACTTACACATTTTAGCCATAATCAATGCAATGTGACATATCTAAGGCCTATATTAGCACAGACCTAGGTGAATTTATATAAAGCATGGATTGGCTCATCAAGCCAGCATACTACACAATGTAGATGCATGAATTTCCTTATGATATAAACAACCGCTTCTGTCCCAACTTAATCTTACTAGACTGCGTATATTTGGATTGCTATGGTATTTTATGGCATCATATCATGTGAAATTATGCTATGGTATTGTATAGGGGCATGTCATTTTTTGCCCCTATGGAAACTATGAGGATTATGCGAAATGACATTGAATATGACTGACTATTGGGCACTGGATACAGTCTGACAACTCTGATCTTGAAAAGGCAAAATACTATTATTTCACTGTTGTGTACAAAAATCCTGACAAATTCATAACACTTGCCTGTCAAGCAAGAATGTTTAACACTTCAAAAACTTGGCTCACGGTGTTAAACATCCCACAGTGAATGTTACCTGAACTTCTTTTCCTCCAACAAAGAGTGTTTGATCTTCCAGCAGTGAAGCTAACATAGCAGCTTTGTATCCTGAGCCACGGCCAATACTGCAGAATACGTGAAACATCTATTCATTCATTTCGTTATATGTATACAAACACTATAATTATTGAGCAATAAGTCATTGACTGTGTTAGACTAACCTAAAGGCAATGGGGAATCTATTACTGAAAACTTTCCAGTACCAAATGTCCAATTGGCTGCTTTACCTTCATTCATGGATCCAATATATATATATATATATGAAAATGTTGGCAGAGCTTAATTGGTGCCGGCGCACCAATTAAGCTCTGCCAACATTTTCATGTGTTTGAATCAATTTGAAACATTTGCAACCTGAATTCCAAGAATCAAAATTTCAAGATAACTATACGGGTAAGCTATTGAGAATTTATAGAGCCAGTCATTCCAGTGGTACATGTTAAAAAATAGTCTTCTCTTGGGCTGCATATGGACATTTTCTATGACAAATTCTAATTGAACAAATTCATTTTTCATACAGAAATATTGTGCTGAAGGAATATTGTAACAATCTACAATAGGTCAGCTTGATCGTAACTGAATTTCATATTTTCACACTCACAATGTCTCAAAATACAAGGTCTGGAGAGCAAAGATGGTCTTGTGGTAAGATAAAATATCTCATACTTGTAAAGTATGAATCAAATTAATAGTGTTCCATTTCTAGCTATGTCCCACCCATTTCTTGCTATGTCTCACCCATTTCTTGCTATGTCTCACCCATTTCTTGCTATGTCTCGCCCATTTCTTGCTATGTCCCGCCCATTTCTTGCTATGTCCCACCCATTTCTTGCTATGTCTCACCCATTTCTTGCTATGTCTCACCAATTTCTTGCTATGGCTCACCCATTTCTTGCTAAGTTCTGCCCATTTTTACGTGTGTTGGAATCGATGTGAAACTTCGAAACATGAATTTCCAGCATCTAAATTTCAAGGTCATTCTATAGGTAAGCTATTGCGAAGCTAATTAGACTGAGGGCTGTTGTGGCAATAGCTCCAAGTCAAATATTTAATAAAATGTTTATTAAATTGTAAATTCCTCAGACATGCAGTTTGTACACCTTGTGATGGACTTCTTAATTTTTCTGAAGGAGCTATATTTTGATTGTGATGTTAGTTAACATATCATGCATATGATGTATTTGCTTATGACATCCGATAATTAAGTGACAAACCAAATCCCTCCACTGACTGCATGTCATGCCACAAAGATTTACTCCGACAAGTAAGGTATTTTGATTGTGAAGACTGTGTCTAACATCAGTTAAAATGATGTCAGTTTAAATGATGTCAGCTAGATGATGAAATCTATGCCTGATTGACCTAGATCAGAGCCATAGATTATCAATTTAAACCAGAAATGTGCCTGCAATGCAACCATGAAGATTCTCTTTACAAGATTGCAATGAGCTATGAAGATTGGGTAAATAAAATTCTACTTATATACTGCAGATGAAGCTAAATACAGAAGGCCTAGCTATACACTTATCAGTGACAATGACCGTTGACCCCAAACTCATTACAAGGAAGTATGTCGCCTATGTTAGATGCAGTATGATTAACCCAACATGAGAGATGAACCGCTTAGTTGAGCTATACATAAATTGGGTGACAAAGAAAAATACACTTAAATGACCAATTCTGGTCACACGTCCCCGGATTCACACATTTTAGTACCTCAATTTTTTTAATCCGATGGTTTACGGTTGCACACACGGATGGCCGGATGGGACCTGTTTTTATATGAGCAACAAATGATAAATGTCAATTAATTGAATTATATTTGCTCCTAAAAGACTGTGTTTCTTTAACTTTAATAAACGTCAACAGCTTCCAGACAAATTACTTTCAAAATACTCAACAGCTAAAATGTTTAGTTACATTGACATTGAGATTCTTGGACTTCAGGTTTCAAAGTGTTATAATCGATTCAATCTGTGCACAAAGTGGGTGAGGCATAGCTACAATGGATTTCTCTATTCTCAATAGAAGCTATGTTATAATAATTGATTTAGAGCAACCATAAAATAAATATACTTACTCCTTCCCATCCATATCATACAGAACAACACATCTGCCACGTGTTGACAAAACAGCTGAAATAAAAAAAAATATATATAATCACTTATTGTACCATAGCTTTATAGGGCCAGAAGAATAGCTGTACCATAATATATGAAGGAGTTGGGGTTAGGATATGCAGATGACCCAATCAACTAAAATGGCTTATGACAAGATGCTGAAAAGAGGAGCTAGTTTCTACTACCGGTAAATGATGTTGTACAGTATGCTATGATGTCCTCCTCTTTGATCCTATATAATGTGGAAGAAGATAATCGTATTTTCTTTAACATGCTTTGGGATATTGAAATAATCGAGAAACGAATGAAAAATATCATCCACTTATTGACAAACTATTTTTCCAGTCTGTGTTTGGTACTACAGTACCACATCTGTGAACATTCCCAAGTTCTGGAGAGGTTCCGATGTAAATCCATTCTAGAAACGGTAGGTATTCACTACATGGAAATATATTCCATATTTGTGGCATGCTGGTTTGTCATTGAAAACTAATTTCACAGATTAGAAATACTACTGTCAGAAGGAATTTCACTGCTCTTTATGGCGTAATGAGAATAACATGGAAAATCGTGTTCACTGGAAAATCATGTTCACTATACGGTGCACTGATTTTGCACTGAAATCTGTGTAGCTATTCAAACCTCATTCTCTAGCTGAGACAAGGGTCATGTAGCCCATATTTGTGGTCGTCATTTTCCACATTATGCCACACACACTCCCTCCCCACCTCATGTCATTTTCAGACAACTATGTTTTGGAGGATACAAGATGGCAGTTAATCTTTCCTGGACCACTTGTTTTGAAGAACCAGCTTCATATGACACACAAAGCATGGGGTGTTATTAACACTGGAATGGTCAAGATCGGTCAAGAACTTTGAGATTTTTGCTTAACCGTTTAACCCTTGAATTTGTTTTGAAAATTTCAATTTTTTCATAGAAAATGTCCATTTGCAGACCAAGAGAAGACTATTTTTGAAAATTTACCACTGGAATGACTGGGTCGGTTATATTCCCAAGATCGCTGTAGAATAAACGAAATCTAGGATTTCTTTTTTCACGAGAGAGTTGATACTTACCTCCCTAATACTTTTGATATTGCTAAATATTGGCTTTCACTCAATAAACACTCAGATTTAAAACAGTTAGGTGCCCCTACTGGGCAGGGAGTCAGAGCGTAGTCTGGCGGATGCCAGCCCCACCACCGCGCATGCGCAGACTAGCACTTCCTCTGACTAGATTATTGGCTGACACACATGCAACTATTAAGAGCCTGAAGACCGAGCCTCTGTGGGGTGGAGAGGCCGGGTCCGTATCTAGGGAGGTAAGTATCAACTCTCTCGTGAAAAAAGAAATCCTAGATTTCGTTTATTTCACTTCAAGAGTATACTTACCTCCCTAATACTTTTGATATTGCCAGAATTCGAAAGTGAATCTGGCGGGAGGGAGGCGAGGTCAAAAGACCAGCTCATCCCTATACGCTTTTCTGCGTTTAAGGCACTTAACTTCTGAAACTGTAAGAAAAAACAGTCAGGATTTGACTAACCATCGGATAACACCACCGATGTATGAGAGATGACCGATTGTCATATGCGCTCCCCCCCCTCCTTCCAGGGAGGAAGAGTCGACTGACCTCAATGTCCTATACGCTCTCTACGTACAAGTGCCATGTACTACAGGACAGAGACGAAAAAGCTCCATTTTCGTAACTCTCAACAATGAACCACACAAATACACAAACCATCACCATATTAATAACGGGTAATCGTGACAATACAATCAACAACGGACAACACATGAACAAGACTGACCTTGTTGAAAATGGCCGCTGACATCATCTTCCCATCGGTAAAGACTGATGCAGGCCCAAAAAAGTGGGTGTTTCCATAAATTAATTGTGATATATATAAGTAATGAGGAAATCACCTCAAAAAATATAAACCGATTTATTTTTTTCAAAACCGACAAGGCGAGAGGATTAGAGGTGTCACGGAGATAATGGTCTGTAAAACTTGACTCACAGTGCCACTGAGCCACCGACATAATATCATCCACAGGGACCCCATTAAATAGGGCCGTGGATGTCACTACGCCGCGGACACTGTGAGCCTTGGCCACGTCAACCTGCTTCCCGGTGGCGGATTTATGGCAAAACTGAATGCATTCCACAATCCACCTGGAAATGGTGTCCTTAGAAGCCCTCCCATGGGGTTCAATATATGACAACCATAACGCTGACTGGTCGGTGCGCCATGCCGCCGTACGTTGTTTGTACCGGCGCAGCGCCCGGACGGGACACCATGCTTTAGAATTAGGATCATATCTAGTTAAAGCAGGCAAAATAATAGGTTGACCTGGATATTTCAACGACTGATTTTTAGCCAAGAAATTAATCCTAGGTAGCAGCTTAAGGCCTTCCCCTGAAACCACAAAACGGTCATCCTCGGCTGATAAGGCATGAATCTCACTCCTACGCCTAGCCGAGGCCGCAGCAATTAAAAACACAGTCTTCAGTGTTAATAGTTTCATAGAAATGGAACTAAGTGGTTCAAAAGGCTTATCACCTAGTACTTGAAGCACTAGCGATAAACTCCAAGACGGAATCACAGGAGGATTCCTTGGTCTTAGATTGCCCATGCCTTTAATTAATACATTCAATGTATTTACTTCATCACTTCCCCTCTTAGCCAAGCAAGGAATAACAGACATTAATGCTGACTTATAACCAGCAATAGAGTTAGGCTTGAGGCTATAGGCATCATAGAGGTGACAGAGGAAATCAGCTACTACTTGAATAGATGAATCCATTGGATCAATACATCTTTTTGAGCACCATTCTGCAAATCTGTTGATTTTATAATTATATGCTCTGGAGGTTGACCCCCTCCTGGCCTTGGCCATAAACATGGCTGCTTGCTCAGAAAAGCCCTCCTTAATTCTAGATTCCTTGACAACATCCACGCAGTCAATCTGAACATTGACGGATTGTTGTGAAGGGCCTTGCCCTGGAAGATAATATCGTCCATCAGAGGCAGAGGAACCGGATTGCAGACCAGAAGGTCCAGCAGATCCGTATACCAAGATCGGCTTGGCCAATCCGGGGCGATCAGAAGCACTTGGCATTCCTCCTGTCTGATTTTCTGAAGAATTTTTGGAATCAGGATTGCTGGAGGGAATGCGTATGCATACATTCTCCCCCAGCTGATAGCTAACGCATCTGTTGCGAAAGCGCTTGGATCCGGAATCGGAGAGACGTACGTCGTCATCTTCGCATTCTTCTTCGTTGCGAACAAATCGATGTTGGGTTTCCCCCAATGGTCGAACAGACGATCCGCCACACATTGATTTAGTTGCCATTCCGTGGGTAAAACACTCATCCTTCGGCTCAATGAGTCTGCTAGCAGGTTTAACCTTCCCGGAATATGAACTGCTTTCAAGGTAATCTGGTGATCCAGACACCAACAAAGCAGTTTCCATGTCATCATACAGAGACTGGGCGACTTCGTTCCGCCCTGGCGGTTTATGTAAGTCACAACTGTTGAGTTGTCTGAACGAATAAGAACAATCTTGCCCTGAACTTTCTGTAAGAAATGTTCCAGGCCCAGGACTACTGCTCTTAGCTCCAGTAGATTTATATGTTCCTGTGACTGTTCCAGATTCCAAAGCCCTGATATCGTGGATTCTTCCAGGCAAGCTCCCCAGCCCTCCATCGATGCATCTGTATACACAGTCACCTGAGGGTGGGGAGGGGTTAGCAAAACCCCCGGTAAGAGATTCTCTGTATTCAACCACCATTGCAGGTGGTGAATCAGAGGCGCCAACACTGACACATTCGAGTCCAGCGAACCTGTACTCTGGGTCCATTGTGTCATGAGAAACAACTGTATCGGCCGCCTGCGTAAGGCGGCCTGAGGAATGACTGGTTCCAACGAAACCATCAACCCCAGCATTCTCAAGTAAACCCGTGCCAGGACATGACGACTGTCGCACACTGACTGAATCAACGAGATGAGTATTTGAACTCTCTCCTGAGTAGGATAAACATATCCTGTCTCCAGATCGAAGAACATCCCCAGGTAAACAAACTTCTGGGATGGAGTCAGCTCTGATTTTGGGAAATTGATCATCCAGCCCAAGTCTGTGAGAATTTTCAAAACAATCTCCAGATTGGCGGACAAACTTTCCCGGGTGTGCGCTTTCAACAGCCAGTCGTCTATGTACGTGTGGACTGCTATGCTTCTCCTGCGGAGGTATGCTGTGATCGCAAGAACCACACGGGTGAAAACCCGAGGAGCCGTGGAAATTCCGAAGGGCAACACCCTGAATTCCCACTGTCTGCCCTGGAATGCAAATCTCAGGAAACGACAGAAACTCCTGTGGATGGGGATGTGGAAATAAGCGTCCTTCAAATCTATCGACGCCGTCCACATCCCCCTCTCCAACCCCGCCAACACCGAGCGCACCGTTTCCATCTTGAAACTGGGCGTCTCGATGAACTTGTTCAATGGCTTGAGGTTGAGAATCGGTCTCCACCCACCGGTGCGTTTTGTTACCAAGAACAGGGTTGAATAGAAGCCCGGACACCTTTGTGCCGGCTGAATAGCTCCTTTTTGTACGAGGGAATTTATCTCCTCCTCGATACACAACCTTTGATCTGGATCTCTCGGAATGGGAGTCCAGACTGGCACCAGAGACAGTCGCGACGGCGGGCCTGTCATCCACTCTGGATGATACCCCACGGAAAGCCATCGCAAGACTAAACGGTCCTGAGTTAACCGTTCCCACTCTTGCATGTGGTCGGCTAGCCGGCCTCCCACCGGTCCACCTAGGGACCGCGGTGGACACAAGGCATGCAAGAGCGGCACTGTCTCCGTCGCCATACACACCGGCGTGGTCCTTACCGCGGTAAGCGCCCTGTCAGGAACGATAACCACGCCCAGATCCTCGCGCGACCCGCCCCGCCCCGCGCGCACCTCGGTGCACGGGCGGCTGCCTGGCTGACGGCGGCTGAGGAGCCTGCGCCCCCCTCACTGCTGGCCGAATCGCACGCGGCCGAGGCCGGCGCTGCGACGGCGGCTGGCCTCTGACTTGGCCAACACCACCTCGAGCCTGCAGGGGACGATACGCAGGGGCCGCGGCGCGAACGTTAGCACGACGCAGTACCTCAAACTGTTCGCGCAGCGCCCTCTGGTTATTCACCAGGGTGACCGTCTCCTGGAGGTGGCGACATCCCTCACCTCCAAAAAGACCAGGACCCGTCATAGGCGTACGGAGTAGCCTATTATACAGGTCCTGAGACGGGCACAGATTGTCCAGGGCAAATGTGCGTCTTGCCCTGACACTCCTGGTCACCGCCCGCGTCATACAGTCCAGCGCCAGGTTAATACCATCCTGGATGGTTCGCTGGACCGCGAGCGGGCCTGGCTGGCGCGATGCGGATGCCGTTACTACCCCCTGTAACAGCTGGGAGACGTGGGACAGAGCGGCAATCGAAGCCCTCCCACTCTCCTCCGCATCACGCAACGCGGTATTCGCCGAACGCAACGCGTTCGCGCACAAGACCCCCGCGTCAGAACGGGAGCCTGGCCGCGTATCCTCACCCAAAGCCGCGCGGTCATCCACGCTGGGCTCGGGTACCACACCGTACCGCTGGTAGTCCAGGGGCACGATGCGACAACGCCTGGCCACCTCGCGAGGGGCCTTCGCGAGACGTCCACTCGTGTTAATGGACGCCTCCGCCGCCTTGAACATGTCAACGACATGCTCCGCCAGCGGCAGAGAAGGCATAGCGTTAGCAGTTGGTTTCCCAGCTAACCACGGCGTGTGAACACGGTGGCTAGCCGACTGCTCCACGGGCAGATCAGGCCTAACGCTCACCAACCACTGGCAAGCGTCATACCAATCCTCCTCCGTGGCTAACTGCGAGCGCTCTACAAGACGGGGTCCTTCGTCTTCCTCCTGAGCGCAAGCAGTAGAGCTTGACGGCGGGTACGCTGATACACCTGGCAAGCCAGGGAAAACATGCGGGCCTGACAGCACCGGCATGAGAATATCACTGGTTTGACCAGGAGCAGGCACCGCGGTAGAGCGCGGGGTATATATAGCCCTACCACGGGCCCGGCCAGCACCAGCTACACTCTCGGCAAGCCGAGGTATGCGGTACCGCTGGCCATCAGCAGCGCCCTGGGCCACCACCTGAACCGCGGACCTTACTCCAGGGTGAGTAATACCGTGGAAAAAAGCGCCTGTATACCCCGCGAGGGGTGCACAAACGTCTTCAACCATGTCCACGTCGTCAGACGGCGACCCTAGCAGGTAATCCTCATCACCCTGGTCAGAAAGATTAGACCCCGGGTCAGCAAAGAGAGCTAACCCGGGCTGACCAGGAACGGTGCCATAGGAGGTACTGGCCACCGCGGCGTGCGGATACCCCTGGACTGATAAGCAGCCAGCGGGTTCCAGCGACAACCGTCCACGGTCCCCTATCGGCGCGGCAATAAGCCTGCTGCCAGGGCCGTGGAACGCCCCCTCTAATGGGGCCACCTCTGAATCGTCGGACAACGGAAGCGGACTAAGGAAAATCGATCCAGAGGCGGGGATTACCTGCTCCGAAGCCGATGATGAGGACAATAAAGGATCCGGTCCAGGAAGCATGCCACGAAGCAACCCTGGAACCAAATCTTTTATTGTCCTCTTCATCTCTCCCAACATCTCGGTCCGGAAGGTCTCCATATCCACCGCGGACGAGACCTTCCCCTTACCCTTCCTACTTACAACCTCTCGTTTCCGCTTCTTCTTCCTCTCCTCCACTACCACCTTGTCCGTCGCCTGTAAGCAGCACAAGAATTCGGACATTAACTCGCCCCCCCAGTGCTTACATATGTCACAATTAATCAATGGACCACAAGGGCTACATCGATAACACAGATGCGGCCAGAACTTGACATGCATAAAACGTCCACAGGACGCGCAACCCGGTCCCTGAAACAGGGCAAAGGACAAGGAGTATGAGCAACTAGTTAAGCTTAGAAACTCAATCCAACTCAAGGAGAAGGAAAACGATCATAAAGATCAATATACATCAAAAACCAGCATAGCGCTTGAATTGCTAATAAATACATAGCCAGCTGATTATGACGTCATTAATCCCGTGACAGGAAAAATTCGATCCCAACAAAACATCCAAGTGCAAAGACGAATTGTATGCTGAATGGATAAGTTGACTACACAACCATCAGATACATATAGATAACTCTTGACTGGCAAAAATGTTAATTATCTCCCTTTGATTGTTTACAATAATTAACATCACCACATTATCAATAACTAGATACCTGACACTTTGTATAGACAAACCATCCAACGTGACGAACCGGAAACTCCACCATCTGCACGCCTCTTAACTCTCTCCACCTCATGGGGAAGGAATTGGATCAAGAGGGCAAAGTGAGAAGACCTTTATACCAGGCCTCCAACTCACTGGACATAATTTTCCATTTGGTTAGATAACCTAACAGTGTTAGTAGGAAATGGAACCATGGTGGAGAGAATACTAATTCTCTGGTACTGTGACGTCACAACCTAGCGTCATACAGACCTGTGGACAGAAACAGAAAGAGAAATTAGTCCTAGGTAGCACCGAGTTGACCTAAACCAACTAACTAAGGCGCTTATCACGGTAAACGCGAGTCCCGGAAACACAATACACCGGGAAGAAAACTCGCTAATTTTACTAGAAGTCACCTGATTTAAAGGTCCAACGTCCTCCGGTGGCGAAGTGTATCCTCCCGCCATCCAAATCAGGTCTTATCACTTCCAAAATAACACCAATAAAAACGTTAATGAGCAAGAAAAGCTTATGACTGAAAAACATGTGTGTTCTCTTTGCCAATAATCTAGCAAAGAGGTAGTGCTAGTCTGCGCATGCGCGGTGGTGGGGCTGGCATCCGCCAGACTACGCTCTGACTCCCTGCCCAGTAGGGGCACCTAACTGTTTTAAATCTGAGTGTTTATTGAGTGAAAGCCAATATTTAGCAATATCAAAAGTATTAGGGAGGTAAGTATACTCTTGAAGTGAAAGCTATTTTTGGATGATATGAGTGTTAAAGGGTTAATGAATGTCCATTCACAGGGGACAACCATAATTTCTTTTTAAATTTACCACTGAAATAACTGGCTATTTTATTGAGCCAGTCATTCCAGTGACTCGAGGCCAAGGATTGAATGTCAAGACATCAGCACATTTTTTATATTTATAAATTTAATATTTGGTGCAAAATAAATCTAGTACAAACCACATAAAAGTATGGAGAGAATTTGAAAATTATATCATTTTGATGGCGACTGATCGCAAGGATTGTATAGAACAGATCTGAACAGTTTTATTGAGATCAGAAAAGCACATTGAATAAAATCTTTATACTTTAAGTCAATTGTCCCAAAAATAATCATGATGCAATGATGGTATAGAACAAATCTGTTAGGTTTTAATGAGGTCGGATAGGTCCTTGATGAATAAAATGCCCATTAAAAAATTTAACACTCTTCTAACTATTGGTGCATGCCAGATGCCGGCCACCATTTATATTTCTATGTGGAGTAATCCTCCGCTTCGTGAAGGACTTGACAAAAATTATCTTCTCTTGGCCTGTAAATGGACATCGTTCAAGATCAATGTAGAGATATGGCGTGGCCAGCTTGACATGACCATTAAAGTGTTAACACAGAACAAATGACTGAAAATAAACACTAATAGTAAAGTAAAGCATATAAACATGATTGTCACATCCACACACAAATCATTTAGCTAACATAATAATTGTAAAGCATTTACATAAGCACTAGAGCTCAATACACTACTGTTATGTGAACGGTGAGAAACAATCAAATTCTAGAGATTCTTTATTTTCATTGAAATATCCAGTATGAATACAATGTATCTTCACTTGACAAATGTTCATACATAAAGACTCTTAGCACTTACCATCGCCTTCCCACTTTTTGTGCTGTAACAAATAATTAAAGATTAAGTTAAATTAAACTATCATTCAAAATTCTATCCCCATTGTACCACACTATGGACAATACTCTGTACAGTATACTCTACATAAAACACTTTACTGGTGATATAAAAAGATCTTAATTGTTACTTAAATTATGTCAAGCATTGCATCAAATACTGGGGTACTTAAAATATCATCACACTAGTTTTCAACAACATTATATCTAACTATGTCCATCAGCAGACCAGATACAAACATTAATTCTGCAAAATTAAATGTCTTGCATGCCCTCCTCATAAGCATCAAAGGTCAGTGAACTTGACCTTTGACCTTGTGACTTCAATCTCACCATGCAAATTCCTAACAGCATAGCCAGCCAGTTATCTCAATTTATGTCCAATGAATTGGGATGGCTCTACACATCAGTGTATCAAAGATTTATAAGCTTGTATAACATGAGCCATCAGAAGACGGCATATCCCACCAGATCCAAGCATTTCAGATAAACATACATCGTAGCTAAACTGTAGTTGTGTTGCCATCTTGAAATGATTGCCAGAGATGGACAGACTGACAGACAGACACACATACATTCTATACAGACGTATGGAAGTACAGGCATATGGATAGCACATGCACATCTTCAAGTGGTAATGGGAATCCTTACTAAGTTTCAATAGAATCACAGCTAAATTGTAGGAGTTGTGTTGACAAGAAATGATTGGTACTGCAGCTTATGTATCGGCTTAAAGGTATTTAAAGAGAGATAACAAGGTAATGAATAAGTTTCTGGCCGCGAAAAAAGCTCATGCACATCTTCGGATGATAATGACTAGATTTACCATGTTTCAAAAGAATTGTAACTAAACTGTAGGAGTTGCATTGACAAGGATGGACCAACAGACGAACATACATTTTGGACAGATGAATGGATATCCAAGTATACAAGTCACAAAAGAATCGCAACTAAACTGTAGGAGGAGTTGCGTTGACAAATAATTGGCAATGCAGTTTATGTATCGGCTTTAAGATATTTAAAGAGTGGTAACTCTGTAATGAAAAATTTTTTCCCCACGAAGAAAGCACATGCACATCTCCATATGATACTGATAATGTGGACAAAATTTAAAGTTAATCCATTGAGACCTCTAGGAGGAGTTGTGTTGACAAGAAATGATCGTCAGAGATGGATGGACTGACAGACGGACATACATAGATTTTGGACAGACGGATGGACGTTCAGGTATACGGATAGCACATGCACACCTTCATGTGGTAATGATAACATGTACCAATTTTCAAAAGAATCGGAGCTAAACTGTAGCAGGAGTTGCGTTGACAAGAAATGATTGGCAATGCAGTTTATGTATCGGCTTTAAGATATTTAAAGGGGGATAACTCTGTAATGAAGTTTTTCTGTCGCGAAAATAGCACATGCACATCTGCACATGACACTGATAATGTTGACAAAATTTTAAGTTAATCCATTGAGACCTCTAGGAGGAGTTGCGTTGACAATAAATGATTGGCAATGCAGTTTATGTATTGGCTTTAAGATATTTAAAGAGGATAACTCTGTAATGAACAAGTTGTCGGCCACGAAAAAAGTACATGCACATCTGCACATGATACTGATAATGTCGATGAAATTTAAAGTTAATCCATTGAGACCTCTAGGAGGAGTTGCGTTGACAAGAAATGATTGTCAGAGATGGATGGACTGACAGATGGACATACATACAGATGGCTGTACAGGTACACGGATAACACATGTACACCTACATGTGGTAATGATAACACATACCAATTTTCCAAAGAATCAGAGCTAAACTGTAGGAGTTGCGTTGATAAGAAATGATTGGCAATACAGTTTATGTATTGGCTTTAAGATATATAAAGGGGGATAACTCTGTAACGAACAAGTTTTCGGACGCGAAAAAAGCACATGCATATCCGCACATGATACTGATAATGTGTACACAATTTTAAGTTAATCCATTGAGACCTCTAGGAGTTGCGTTGACAAGATGGGGACAGTCGGATGGACAGACAGACGGACAGACAGATGGACAGACATTGCTGATCGCTATATCCCCCCACCCGTCTTCCAGACCGGGGGATAAAAACGCACAGATTAATAATCTACGACCAAATGAGACCATTCAAAAGTATCCAATGCTTAAGTGAGCAGTGCAGCAGAAGTCAATGTATCCAAGTTCAGTTCCAACAGGCTTAACCAAGCCTGAAATCAATTACATCATGAATGACGCGATATAGTGTCACAAATGCTTAATAGTTCAACAAGTTGTATGAATTGTCTGTCTTTACTATTTAAGAAATATTCTGTTGAATATTTTGAAAATAATTTGACCGGCTGCTGTTACTGGGCACTGCGCAATAGAGCTGGGCGGTATTGATATTTACATGACGGTATCGGTATCATGAAAAAATACTGCGGTACCACGGTATACCGTCATCTGAGCTTGAGGCATCCCACGAAATTAGAAAAAAAATTTCCATTTCCTTTTCACTTCCATCTCCAATCAACGGTAAAAATAGGTAAAATAAATAAATCGGCTTCCTGATTTAGAGAAGAAAAACATGGCTATTGCGACTGTTTAGTTTCACGATTTTATTAGGTCACTATTTTTATTGATGTAAGGGTGTGGTCGACTCGCTAACCATAACCCACTGTTTGAGACATTGGGGTGCACTATTTTCAATCTGGATTGTTCTTGCTATTAATGCGTGCGACCAGCAAACGGTAAATTTTATTTTGGCAGTCGAGCGCTTTGATAAACAGAGTCCAGACAAAATCCGCGAGTATTTAAACGGGGCGAGTGTTGTACTCTTTTATTTCTATTGGAGTCGTATATTCTGTTACTCACGAAAACAGGCCTATACACATACATATAACACGACAGTGAATATAGCCGATTCCAAAGCTTCTGATAATTACCGAGTACCCGATGTGCAGACTCATTACTCGCCAATGCTTCACGTGAACAATGCGTGTAAAAAGCTGTTTCAGCGAACTTCCAACGTGTAGCCAGTTGAAAAATGAATTACAAAAACTAAAACACTATAATTTTTAGGTGTCATTACTTAAACACATGATCAAAACGGTGCGAGCAAATATGTTTTATATAAATTCAGCATAGTAATGTATTTTCCCACAGTCGAGTTCATGAACAACCAATCAGATACGTCTTTGCGAGATTGCTGTTGTGTTTTAATAGCACGCAGTTTGTATGTTATTTTGTTATTCTAGCGTGTTTGTTCGGTGACAAAATGCTTTGAGTAATAAATTACAAATAATAGAAACGGGAATAGGGAATATATTATAGTGTAATTACTACCGGCGGATGGCCAGAGAATGAGTTTAGATGTTTTAAATAAAGCAATTTTATAGTGAGACTTTCAAGACGTACGTTTGACATACAATTCTGCCTGTATTTTTGGCACTATTAGCACTTATTTACCCTTGGTCAAGTCAGATTTTATGAATATATTTCTCAAATATTTCTCAAACATTATGGATGGTATTCACGGTATTTGGAAATGTCAATGGTCACGGTATCGGTTCACGGTATACCGCGGTCCTCACGGTACTACCGTCAGACCGCCCAGCTCTACGGCGCAACCAATCAAATTAGTTTCAAAATATTCAACATCGTACCTGTATAGCTTCCTGGAAATTGAGATTTAGCGAGAGCAGGGAGTATACAGATTTTTGGGGAGGGTTTGGGCCAAAATTTAGCCTGCGTCCAATACAAACTAGCGTCCTTTCCTCGAATAAAAGTGGTACTGATCCCAACACGGCACAGCGCCAGTGGTACTTCGCTAGAGATTGGCAGGGCATAACTAAAACTGGATTCATCCATTTGCTACATGGAAAGCTTAACGTTAACATTGACATCATTCTCGTCTAATATGTGATACATACAAATGTATGTCTAAGGCTGGTGTTAAAATTTTAAATTAAATTAACGGATGAACTGGTGTTCATTTTTGAACAAATTTGCTGGCAGATGGTGCTGTCGTAGACAGCAACATCTTCCACCAAAATTGTTCAAAAATATACATCCATTCCTTTGATATTGACACAGTAAAAGATAGAATATTGACATCAGAGTGGTAAGGGTTAAGATTTAGGAAATATTCTGTTAAATATTTTTATCCGATTTAAGCATAAGCTGTTGCTACCGTAACTCTTTAACATTACAAAGCAAATAGATCTCATTCTTTAAAATGGTAAAAAGTATTAATTGGTTTACATGTAATTGGACTGGAAGCTGTTACTCCTCTAGGCCAGAATATAGTTTACCGCTTTAAAACTGATACACTAAGTTTACAGTAAATGATAGCAAGAGCTAAGACAGCAAGAACTAACAGTTATTATCAAAATAATTAACAGCTTACTAGTAGTTTTAATGAAATATCGATACAAGGGTTTCAAGGATAAGCAAGGCAGCAGGTTAGCAGGTAGCAAAATAATCAATTAACACCTCATACTTGAAGTAGCCTACATGAAGCATGTTTGCTAAATGACAAATGCTATTGATCGACTAGCGAATCTGCTCGGACTTTCAACCGGCCCTATGAAAGATATTTGGACAGACCTATATCTGTCATGGGGACAGTTGAGAGTCAGAGCAGACCTGTTTGGACTATTGATCTACCGGTACCACCTACTAAGAAATTAAAGGATAGTGAAAACTAATTATTAGAAACTTATTGTACCTTTTTCTTTGAGGCCTTACACCACATGACATTGAAGTAGTTGCAATTACCAGACTGAGATTCAGATGGAACGACATCGGCTTAAAAGAATAAAATATAAATTTTGAACAAGTTACGTGTAAGCGAGCTTAATAACTGTGATATTAAATGTGAAAGAGCTTGAGATTTAATTTATCACATAAACACAATTTTGGCCATGTGATATCTTAATTACCTCGCCGCGCAAGGCGAAGAGGATCTTGTGTGTGCGTGCGTATATGTCCATGCATGCGCGCATGCGTGCGTGAACGCACGCAATGTCTGCTGTGATCTGGTTTAAATTTTAACACAATGAGAACCTACCATGCAAGAGGATTTCCAAACAATGACCATGACCCGAAGAAAATCCTGGATCCAGATGGGATACAATTCTAGATCTAAGAATATGTCTGAACCTACTGGGCAGATTTAGCTAAAATTTGAATACAAGAAAGGATGTTACTATACACTAGGATTCCAAATTATCTATACAATGTTTGTACAATGTGACAAAAAACGGGAGAGCGAGTGTTTGCATTCTCTCACTTGCTCATGTTTAATTTACATCACATTGATATCCATTGTTATATTTTCCTCAGCCAGATTGTGATCCACTTTCAACCATATGGATGTTGGTTAATTAAACTCGAATTCGACCAGGTCAGATTCAGACAGGGTTCATCTTGCATTCGGTCTTCCATATGCTAGCAAAATTAAATACTGCACTACAAACTTGTTATAGCAAGAGGCGCAAGGGCGGTGTATCCCTCACCTGGAACATTTGCATTTCAACTAAAAAGTCCATCACCTGTAAGTAGAGCCCTAAGGTCTGGGCAGAATGGAAACAAGACCATGGATGCGTCCAACCAATAAAAATTGGTTCAGTGGTTTTTGAGAAGACATTTTAGATTTCCCATTGCATTACTATGGAAGTTATTGGTCAGAAAGCAATCCAAAATGGCTACCAACCCATTTATGCAACAGTTTTGAAAGTTGCAATTTTGAAATCAGCATACCCAAATATATAAATAAAAATCAATTTCAGCAGAATGCATCAAATTGAAAATTACAATAAGACCACTAAGATGCTGAATTCTGATTGGTCAATGCTAGCTATGTTTTTAACATACTAACTTCCCTTGAACAAACTTGAATGGCACTTAGTCCCAAATCATATTTCCCAAATTTTGTCCCGATCCCTTCAATAGTTCTGGAAAACTATTTTTGTAAAAATTACATATAAGTCATCCAAGATGCCCACCGTAGCATTTGCCCAATCAAGTTCGCTTGAACAACTTTGGTTCAGCTATTGCCATAGATGCTGTTTCATGAGTTTGGAGACGATCCACACAAGCGGCTTTGGAGAAATATTTTTAAGATGTTTCTAAAATTCTGCCAAAATTCAAGATGACCACCAGCTAAATTGCCTGTTCAACTCCCTTTGAACACACATGGATCACTATGCATTAAGGATGCTTCACTCAAGTATAATTGAAATCAGTTACAGTAATTGGATCTCGAGAAGACGACATTTTAAATTTCCTATTCTTTTAGTATAGGAGTTTTGGTCGGAAAAACGATCCAAGCTTGCTGTCAAACCCTTTATCCGACAGTTTTGAAAGCAATAAATTTGAAATCAGTGTACCCAGAATTTGAGAAACCTATATAAAACTTCAGCTTCAAAATCCATCAAACAAAAAGATCTACTATGGCCACATTTTGATTGGTCCAAAGCGGCCTTGTCCTTGAGAAAACATTAAAAGCCCTTAGTGCCTAATTGTATCTCCCAAATTTGAGCCCAATCCATTCATCAGTTCTGAAGAACTTGTTTTTGCGAAAATTAGCTCATCCACGATAGGCACCGAAGCATTTGGTCAATCAAGTTCCATTGAACAAACTTGGTTCAGCGGTTGCCCTAATTCCTAAGTGATGTTTCCTGAGTTAGGAATAGATCCTCAAGCAGTTTTGGAGATTTTTAAAGATGCTTCTAAAAATAGGCCAAAAACCAAGACGGCTGCTGGCCAAATTGGCTTCGGCTTAGTTTGAACAAACTTGGATCTCCATGGCCTAAGGATGCTTCCTGCAAAATTTAGTTGGAATCTGCCCATTATTCCTGAGAACAAGTCGTTTAAAGAAAAAGTTGATGGACGGACGTAGGGCGAACTGGACAGTTACCATGGTATAAGCTCACTTGGTTATTCTGTCCAGGCGAGCTAATAATCATATATGATGAAGATAATTCTGCTCACCAAGCACACTATGATAACGAAGGTCTATATTGATAGGCCATGAAGTATTTGCAGCAGTGGAGTGGAAGCTAATTTTGCATCATCACCTAAACTTAACAATTAATCTAGCTAGTGACCACATGATAATGTTAAGTAATCCATTGCTTTTTACAAGCAGTTATCCAAAGTTGGTTCAAATAAAATAAGACACTCACAAAACATAGGTAACATGTACCTGCTCTTGGCGATTGATGGGTTGGTGTGATCTGTGTAAGAGGAGGACGAAACTGTGGTTTCTGTTTTGCTCCAAATGTGGGAACATGTATAGGCACAGCTGTCGATACTGAAGGTTCCGATTGCACACAAGAATTTGACGGTACGACTTGAAAAGTGCTATATTTTGATAAAGAACAAATAACTTATATTAATATCTAGATGACTGAATGACAGTCATAAATTTCAATCCCTTTATATTCTGTTAATTCAATAAGTATTAATATGTATTGCCTTGTATTGCCTGGAATGGCTTGTTGTACAGCTAATTTTCATAATACCTTTATCTTGGCCTGCAAATGGACATTTTTCAAGCTGAGGTTTGTCCATTTGCAGGCCAAGAAAAAGGTATTTATGAAACTTTACAACTGGAATGCCTGGCTCAATGAGAGAGACAGCCATTCCAGCAGAAAATTAAACTTACTTTTCTCTAGGTCTGCAAAGGGGCATTCGACAAGCAAATATTTAGATTTTCTTGAGCATTAGTGATCACTAAAATGCTAACCTATTTCTAATCTACTTAACAATTTAACATTCAAACTGGCCAAAATGTGCCCACCCACCACCACATGGATGCACACACACACACACCCACACCCACACACACACACACTCGCTTCATGGCGAAATCAACTTAGTTTGCTGGTCAAGAATTTGTGTTACGTGGTTGAGTGTGAAAAGTAATATCGTGATGTATATCAAATAGTATAGATTTAACATTCTACATTAATTCCTAGTTGTGTTATTAAACTAGTATTCGTCAGTTTGTCACTCTGTCTTTCAGATTTTGACATTTCTGACAGAGCTGCCGAAGTCAAAACTATAATGCCTCATTACATCAGAACTTACCTTTGTTCACAATTAAGGTTCTGAAAAAAGAAAGAACTAGATGATATAAATCAAATAATCCTCCCGCAACGGCAGCCATGTTCGTGGGATGACATAATCCCACTAATATGGATAGGCATATGGATGGATACACAGACAAATGGGAGCTAAAGTCCAAAACTTACACGGATGATAAATGTATAGATGGACCCACAAAATAATGTACATTTCCCTAGTACCATAGTCAACACTCCCATGAGGTTTTGTCACAATACTCCATGCAAAAATAAGGTTATTGAACGAAAACCCAAAATTTGCACGGACGGACAGACACAAATTCAGAGACAAAGGGATGGATGGACGTAGGGAGGGATTGACTGACCCATAAAATAATGTATATCTCCCTAGTACCATAGCCAATGTTCTCATGAGGTTTCGTCACAATACTCCAAACAAAGATACAGTTATTGAACGAAAAACCCAAATTTGCACGGACGGACAGACACAAATTCAGAGACAAAGGGATGGATGGATGTAGGGATGGGCTGACTGACCCACAAAATAATGTACATTTCCCTAGTACCACAGCCACATGTTCCCATGAAGTTTCCTCACAATACTCCAAGCAAAGATAAAGTTATTGAACGAAAACCCAAAATTTGCACGGACAGACGGACACAAATTCAAAGAATAAGGGATGGATTGACGGGCTGACTGACCCTCAAACTAAGGTGCATTTCCCTAGTACCCTACTACCATAGCCAACCTTCCCATGAAGTTTCATCACAATACTCCAAGCAAAGATAAAGTTATTGAACGAAAGCCAAAAATGTGCACTGACGGATGGACACAAGGACAAAGGGATGGACAGATGGAGGGATGGGCTGACTGACCATCAAACTAAGGTGCTTTTGCCTACTATGATAGCAAACATTCCCATGAAGTTTTGTCACAATATTCCAAGCAAAAGCAGTTATCGAAAGAAAACCTGTGTGTGTGACGGACACACGCATGGATGGATGGACGGATGCACGCATGGACGGACAGAAGCGAAAACATAATCCCCCGCTTTTCGCTTAAGCAGGGGGATAAAAAACATGGAACAAATATATCTGTCACAGTCTGAGTCACTAACACCTGTCCTTCTCTATGTATGCTTGTAGCAAAGAAGAACTAGATTGAACTGGCGATAGCGCACCATCACAAATCCACACATTCACCATTTTGACACTTTGATTCCCCATCCAAACCCCATTTGGGATGGAACCAAATCTAAGTGCAGTCTTACACTCTGAAATCATATGGGTAACACAGATACCCGATTTGGTTGTATTCCGTTCAATGGTTTCGAAGGAATTGCATTGCATTGATCCCACCCATCACCTGGGGTAGAGCCAAATGTAATGTCGTCTTGTAGACTGCAATCATATGCGTCACTCACATACCAAATTTGGTTGAATTCCGTCCAACAGTTTCGGAGGACATAATATGATGGACAGACGGACAGAGGCGCTTACAACATTTGCGACAATTTTTTAAAACGTGAAGATAATTAAGTTTGAAGCAAATTATAAATAGAATTTACTAAATAAACTCAAACATAGAGGTTCTATAAATAAAGCTAAGAGTGTAACTGTTTGACCCTTGAAATTCCAGTGTCTCAATTTCAAGATAGCTATACAGGCAATCTGTTGAATATTTTGAAATTAATTTGACTGGACTGTGTTACTGCCATATGAAGCAGCAGCTCCCAGTTAAATTAGCTAAAAAAATTCAACAGAATATTCCCAATATTATAAAGAATTTGTTGTTTTTGGTCTCTAGGAGTACAAGGTTTAACTACATGTAAGAGTAGAAATAACTTTCCTGAAAGCTTGATGTGTTGTTTTTAGTTTGTCCTGATGTGAACTGCAGTGTCAGTTGAGTCTGGATGCCGATGTGCTGTTTGCAAGCTCCTTTTATACCTTTTTGCTACACCAAATGTACCCGTTTGGTTGTGTACTTGTACCCGTTTGTACCCGTTCGGATGTGTACTTGTACCCGGTTGTTGGGGTAGTTTTTAATTGTTCTTGTCATTGTATACCCGTTTGGCTATGTATACAAGTTTCCCGTATACCTGGTTGTACCCGTTTGGCTATTTTTTGTGTACTCAGATGTTGGAGTATTTGTATATATTGTTAGTCGCATGTATCCGGTTGGCTGTATACATGACTGATTGTACTGGTTTGTACATTTTGTGTGTGTATACTTTGCGGGTGGTTTGTGCAAAGAAGAATGGGTTGATGACAGTGATTTTTTGTGGCTCCGCCGGTATTGCAAAGTTTTCATTTTTGGTGGTAAAAAGGAGTATGTCGGTCATTGTATTGCATGTTTGCGAAAACGGTCCCTTGTTGATCCAGACTGCTAGTGTTTCATGCCACTGTTATGGTTGTACTCATCAGAGGACTGACATATTCTGATTAAGAATATTTCAGTAAGATGTTTTGAGTTTTGTGCTGGAATGAAGAAGTTTTAGTCCAACCAAGAAATAATTTAAAAAAAAAATTTATTATTATTATTATTATTTAGAGCACGGTTTGTGAATGATAGTTTAGAAAGGTAGTGGTTTCTTACCTTTACCATTCTTCTAGGAGGGTCAGGTGTGACGCTGGTCTCAGTTCGTCTTCCCTCCAGTCATTATCCTATTGTGTCGGGGATTCTGTGGTGTTGGTGGTTTCTCCCACCAGTCGTCATGTGTGGGCGCTCTGTACCACAGGTTTGTTGTGCAGTCCGGTTCCGGGCTAGATAGCGGGTCGGCGTACCATGGTGCCACGGCTCATCGGGCCGGCATGGGAATAGCCCTGGTGAGAAAGGTCTGTCGACTAAGTGATGGACAGTGGCCGGACTGACTGGTGGTTGCTCAGCAGTTGATTCAGGTGATGTGTTTTCAACTGATTCTAGTGCTGCTGGTGGTGTTGTTGGAGCATCTGTTGGTGCTGCTGGTAGAGGCTGTGTTGGTGAGTTTTCCATGGGTGATGGTGTGGTGTATCTGTATGGTGATTTCCGTGGACTTCTATCCTTGGCAGTGGCAATGTCATGGGCTATTACTCGTCTTGTGATGTTACATAGACCGATGACAATTTGTTGTTGCGTCTGGAACAGCCTGTGACGAAAACACCCAGGTGTGATCTGAATTGTTCTCTCCTATTGTTCTTCTCGCCGCAGACCAGACACTACAAAATTCCTTGTTGTCTGTGGACTATTCTATCATGTCTATACAGACCAGAGCTGAACTTATAACTGCTAGGGCACTTAGAGCAGTGGAAACGGTCCGTTAATAAACATGGTTCAAACGCATATGGTTATTAAATCGTTTTATAACAGAATTTGACGTTGGTGTAGAGAATGTCATACGCAGTGTTGCGTCATCGCAGGTGCGACGTAATTAAATTATGTCATAAGCATCACCAATGGTAGGGAGGCTTGGTACCTAGAATCACTAATAATTTCTCACGATCCTTGCGGGGAGCCATTGCTCCTATGCTATCAGGGTCACAGTTGAGTACTTCTATAATCCTATAGTTTAAGGAACACTGATTACTGAGATTAAAGTGAATAGCGACAGGTGTGTCTTTTTTGTTCTTAATGTCCCTAAAATGTTCCTTAATACGTATTTGGAATTCACGTTTTGTTTCTCCAACATACTGTTTATAACACTTGTTGCATGTTAGTAAATAAATAGCAATGCTTGTTTGACAAAATGTTTTTGTTTTAATATGATATTTGAGCCTTGTGTGTGAGCTTCTGAATGTGTGGGATTGGTCCATTTTCAACTAAGTCACAAAGAGATTCTCAATTTTTAGTTTGCTTGCAGCTATTGGGAGTAGTTCGACAAGGGGTTTTTTCCTCATCCATGAAGTCCACATCATCGGCATATTCAATCTCTAACGGCATACCAAGTGTGGACACCAGGGGGGGGGGGGGGGGGGGGGCTTTGGGTCTTGTGCAATGCAGCTGCAAGGTAACAGGTGAAAAAGCACACAGGATAGACCATCTCCCTGTGGGGAGCCGACTGATGTCTTAAACTCGCCAGACATCACTGTCATGACTCTCAGCATGGAGTCTGCTAGCAGTAGTCTCACTAGTCGCAGCTCATCTTCATTGCAACTCGCACGGTGTAGTACATCTAGGATCTTTGAGCGTTTACTGTAATTGTGTCAAAGGCTTGTGACATGCCAATGGCCATTTTGTGGAAATCCAAGTGTTTGGACTGACACAAGCATACTTTGAGCCCATACAATGTCTGTGCAACTGCATCCATGTTTGAAGCCACTTTGACATGATCCAGTGAAGTCATCGCTCTTGTCTTGGATGCGACATAGAGCAACAATGGATAGAATCTTCTGTAATCTGCTGAGAAGCACAATGGGACACAAATTCGCTGGGGGCCGGGTGGCTTCTTGGGCTTGGGTAGCACGATAAGGGTACCGTGGCTTACAGCATCGATAGGAAGGTGATGCATAAAGGCTGAATTGATTATGTGCATGATCGGTTTTGAGATAATGCCACTTGCATATTTGCATAGCTCATTGCTCATGCCATCCGGTATGGATGCACATTCATTTGTATTGTAGCCCTCAACATAATGAAATAAATTTTAACATGCAATATTAAATGACTGTGAGATCGATCTCTCACCTCACAATCTTCTCAAACCTAAAAACACTAACATCTTTACCTGATATTGATATTTAACCATGGCAATTATATAAACTATAAAATGAAGATAATTTTAAAAAGACACATTTACATTATCACTGGACAATAATCAGAATAGATCACTGGATTACCTATCCACCACAATCCAAGTATAGGTTTATAAGATAAACACACCGGTTACCATATTTTAACTACAACATGGTCTGCTATCATTTCAGTTCACCTCAACCAAGCTGACAACTTCCAATCACTTCTCATATTCTTTATTTGTTAACATCAGGTAAAACAAATAATGAGATATACCTGTACTTTGCACTGGCTGTACCTTACCTCAGTCTCTTCTCCCAGCCGTGCTCGCTTAGCGGACAGCCCTCCAAGCTGACTGGGTGCGGATGAGCGTCTCATTTCTATGTCATCAGAGGAAGTTTACATTTATGAACAGTCAAGTACTTTAACTGTATATCTCATACAGGATTCATTCTGCAAAAAATATATACACTCAATTCAAGGAAATAAAAAAGGTTTACTTTATCTGAAAGATTGTTAAATCTCAAATAATATTCCACCAGAATAAGCCAAATTGAAAACTTTTACGCAACATAATATTGCTGAATAAAATCAGCAAAGGTAACCAATATATTTGCGAATATCTATGCGCGATATTGGTCATATCGCTGTCAGCGTTGAAGCAGTGTAAGCAGAAGGGCATAGGATGCAGAAATTCATTCTGAGAAATAAGAACTGATGATAACAATGTAAATGATTCTGGCACCTACAACAAAACTGCTGTTGACTGTGATAAAGTGAAATATCCCAAAACACAGCTATGTATAAACCAAAAACCTCGCTAAACTGAACACACTTCGTAGACCAGATTCAATTCTTACATACAGATATATGATCATTTACCCTTTTTAAACTAGAAACTCTCTGTGTGTGTGTGCATGCATGCGTGCATGAGTGCGTACGTACGTATGTATGTGTTATAGTGCGGTTTTGCCAGGCGGGTACGGACGATCCCAACTTAGCTGGGTACAGGACGACCACTCCGGGTACGTTCCAAGCACGTTCCCACCCCCACACCACCCCACCCCCACCCCCCGGAGTAGGATAGTACGCGCATATAATAAACGAAATCACAGATTTCTTTTTTCACGAGAGAGTTGATACTTACCTCCCTAACATTCCCAAATATCGACTTTCACTCCATAAACTCAGATTAAAAAAGTTAGGTGCCCCTAATGGGCAGGTAGTCAGATGACAGTCTGGCGGTTGCCAGCCCCAACCTCCGCGCATGCGCAGACTAGTACTTCTTCTGACTAATTTATTGGCTGACACTATGCAACTTTAAGAAAGCCTGAAGACCGAGCCTCTGTGGAGCGGAGAGGCCGGGTCCGTGCTAGGGAGGTAAACATCAACTCTCGCGTGAAAAAAGAAATCCGTAATTTCGCTTATTTCACTTCAAGAGTATATTTACCTCCCTAACACTCGATGATTTTGCCACCAATCTCAATGACCTCTTATTAGCTCTCTCCACCACTAAGGGAAGGAAGTGGGCCAAGAGGGCAAAGTGAGAAGACCTTACGAGGCCTCCAACTCACTGGGCATAGATTTTGTATTAGTTCATTCTAACATTGTTAGTAGGAAATAGAACCTTGGTGGAGAGAAAAAACAAAGCCTCTGATGATAGTCATTCCGACCCTGACACTGCAGCCATTCGACACGACGCTTCCCATGGCAGCTCTGACCCCGACACTGCAGCCAGTTGACACAACACAGCTTCCCGTGGTAGCTCTACGAGTGTTGTCAGGCGTGGCGCTCAGGATCAGCCTACTCCGCCGCTAGCAAATCAGCTATAAGACTATCCTGACTCTCTACAGTAGCAGTGGGGACCACGGTGAGAGACTGAACCAGCTTGGCCTGCCCTACAGCCCCTATACACGCTGTCAACATGCACATCCAAGGGCTGGATGGTTCCACAGCGCATCCTTTTTCCAGCTTGTAGTATCGCAGGGCCTGTTCAGCTCTGAGTCAGGTGAGGCCATGGAGGTCTGCAACTGCTGGAACACATCTGACAGATACTTCCGATCCTTGTAGAAACCTTTAGCTCGCAGGAGCTGCTCGACGATACTCCCGCCCATGATAAGGTATTCGATGAAGCAGATCTGCCCCTTACCAAATCCTAGATAGAGCTTCACAGCTGTCAGCTCCTCTGACAGCTCAGCACCGGAGAGCTGAGCGAGCTCATCTGGGGTCTTCTTCTTGTAGTCCTTCAACTCCCTCCGGAAGACCTCATAGTACTTCTCGCATAGCGCGAGCCCGGACATGTTTAAGATGTCTCAATAGTGAGATGAATATTCCTGACTACCAACCCGGCCACCTGGCAGATGCAGACTGGGAAGATCTTATTAGCTCTCTCGACAGGGGACGCAGACATTTAACAGCATTGTATACTCAGTGCTTAAACAATGCCATCAACTGTACAGATCGTGAAGCAACTTCCCGAGAGCCAGGCGAGTCTTCAGAAGGTGGAGAACCTGCTGCGAACCAAGACACAGAAGTTACTGACCAAAGCAAAACCTCTGGCAGTCTATGTCGCCAGTAATGTGGTGGTGAATGTGGACGTGGTGAAGATGACAGGGGGAAATGAGGTTCTTCCTGCCGCTACTGCGGCTGTCCTCGCTACAGTGGTGAGTGGGGTGGCCGGGCACTGTCTCGGAATAACTCACCCCATCCCAAAGATCGCCCTCAGTGGTGCCTCCTACACTGTTGCCACCAAGATCATGGGTGAACGTGTTACACTCATGGAGGCCGCGATTCTAGGGCTAGCAATGAGTGCAATGGCTGAGATCATCGTCGCCTACGTTTAACCCCTCTGAATAGTGAGAGATGGATCACGAGACCCCTGCAGCATATGAGGCGTGGCGTGCCGGAGGGCGGTGTGTAGCCCACGGTCGAGCACGCAGACTGAGGATTGCCAATGCCCGGGAATGGTGGACCGCCCACAAGGCGTGCCCCTGCAGAAAGGGCCAGTACCCTGAGCACTGCTACCTATTCCCTTGGCCGACTGCGTGGTCCTCCTATGCCCAACTATTTTACTATGGGTATGACACTAGCACTATCACTCACAGACCTAGAAAGCATAAAGCTAGGCGATCTTGCTCACTTGGGCGAGGCACGCCTCGGTTCAGAGGACACTGTTGCCCCTATCTCCTTCCTAGATTTCGATGAGAAGGGAGACCCGCGGGAGATCCGAGGTACCATCCCAGCCTGAGATCTCATCGGGAACACTGATACGGTAGGACAATCAGCCATTAACACGGCCAAGCCTGTATACAAGGGGATGGGCCTCAAAGACAGGGCAACGATGCTCGGTATGCTCGAAGTCGATGAGGCTGGTGCCATCAAGGTTATGTCCGAGTCCTATGCACAAGACCTCGTTACGGATCTCCTGAAACCATGGAGCTCATTCCAACAGGATGGAGAGAATCTCAGGGTATGCACCCTCGGCTTGAGCCATATCACTGTCAATGGCAAAACAGGTGCTACCGGCAGCCTCCAGCTACCAGAGGTGAAGAAGTCAGGGTTCTTTGGTTTGCCGTTTAAGACCACAGGATAGTCATGGCTTCCCGTGCATGTATCATACAGAGACTGGATGTACTAGACACTGTGGGTGCTGACACAGGCCCTCTACGCTATCTTCTCAGCTGCTGCTGGGATTTCATGCTTGACGCCTCCATCGCATCCTTCGTATCCGCCGGAGGTGCAGGATTCCCAGCTCTGCAGGCGAAAGAGATGGTGCAGGAAGTACTGCCGTTTAGTCTCCCAGATATAGACTAGGCCACCGCCGACCAAGTGCTAACCATCCTCCGCACGCATGCCTGTACAATTTGACAGTAGGCCGGCCGATGCTGGCCAGGTGGTGCTGATCATTGCTCCGTCAGGACATGGGAAAAACATCTTGCTGCGGGCTCTCCTGGCCGAACATCTATACATCCTTCTGGTGTCTGACTCCGCCGCTGAGGCGGTTGACAGTAATGATCAATGGTACAATGGCCCAATCACCAAGACGCAGAACCTGCAAGCACTGATGGAGAAGCTGCTGGCAGCCCGACTGACAGAACCACTTGTTCTAGTAATCGATGACCCTGCAATGGACCACAAGACAGTTACCTACCTCAGCAAAATCACCAGGCGCATCCGGCACACAAAGATAACTGTCTTCATCCTCTTTCAGAAGTACACCCGCGAGATCTCACCGGACATCCACCACAATGCCCGGTTGCTATACTTCAGCTCCAAGTGCGGACGTGCCCTGCTCGAGACCATATACGACAGCCTAACCCTCAAGGTGACCAAAGGGGACTTTATCGCAGGTGTACAGAGGGCAGCTGAGCTGTACCGCTTCATCTTCAGCAACAAGGAGACAGGTGAGCTGTCACACTTCAAGCCATCTCTGGAAAATGTACAGACCTTCACCTACAAGCTGAATCCAGCCAGGAAACTAGCCTGCTCTACGCGTCATCGCTGACAGACTGTCGCAACTGCCGCAACTTTTTTCTACTTCGTTCGCGGTCTCTGCTACTTCGTCAGATGCTTGAGGAACTTCGTCCGAAGCTTGAGGAACTTCGTCAGAAGCTTGAGGAACTTCTTCAGAAGCTTGAGGAACTTTGTCAGAAGCCTGTCGCTTAAACTCTATCCACTGAGGGTCAGATGGTAGAACTCTCTTCTTCTGGAACTTCTCACGGAAGATCCACTTTGTCCATGTGCGACGAGCATCTGACTTGCGAGTGGATTTGATGAGATAGTCCTGGTAGTTATCTGGGAATTTCAGAAATGCTACCAGATCTCTGGCCAATCTCCTGCGCCCTTCTTCGTTGAAGATGTGCTCAACAGCCTCCTTGCGGCCAACAGTGAACACCTCCTGAGTACCTTCTGCATGACCGGTGTCATGGCTCTCCGCTACAGCGCCACTGACCTCCTCCCTGAAGTAGTTATTTGCTCCAGACTGGAAGCTATCCAGCATCTCTCACTCTTCCTGGCTATGGAGGCTAAATACGGCAGCCCACTTCCCGACCGTTAGTAGATCTTTGGGGTCGACCCTCACCTTTTGGAGAGCTAGAATAACAGGGCTGTTGGTTTGGGCCACAGGTAGGTCGAGTGTCCTGCCCTGGGTGCTGTCAAACTTCCAGTAGAGTATCCGAGTCAGGAGTTCTTTTGTACTACGAGCTGGCGCTCCTTCCTCTATGGCGGCCAATATCTCCGCATCAGACGGAGGTGTGACCTTGGCTCGCTCGTGGATAATGTTGATGTCACGAAGCAGTCCTCGGACCCTGTCACAGTGGGACAGTGCATGCCGTGGCTGTCGCGCTGACTTGTCCTGCTGCCTATAGACAATCTGCTGGAGAACTTTACCAAACATGGCAGCTGTTTAACCCCTCTATATACCCAGACCTTAAACAAGCTACAGTATGTGCAACATCCACATGAGGCCATTGAACCCGCGACATAGCACCACACTGATCCTCGGAAGGACTGCCTGACGGTCATTCGACCTAGTATACACGATGAGAACCCATTGTCTGCTGCTGGGAAGTACATTGACTTTGCAATCTCGGCACAGATCCACGAGATCAAGAGCATGACACTCGAGTTCAAGCTTCAGAGCACAACAGAACAGACGGTAGAGCTCCCGCAGGTTCTGAACAGGTGGAAGATCGTGCAGAGCAACAGCACAGAGGACACTACCTATGTGAACGATGAGTACCAAGTCCTAGGTCCGCTGGCTCGTGGACCAATCTTCTATGCGAAGGGAAAGGGGTACTATGCTGTGGGATGAAATGAGGGGTTCACAGAATTCGAACTACAGGCAGGGGTTGAGAAGCCTGTGGCAGTTCCACTCTTAACCCACCTCGAGAACACACACGTGAATCCGGCTGCCATGCAGGATAGGCTGTTCCTCCAGGTGTACACTGAGCAGCTCGCAGATGTGACGATGAATGCGCCAAGACTTCATGTCTGGCATGACAAGAATTACCAGGAAATGTGGAGCGAGAACACCAGCAGGTCCAAGCCACAGCTAACCAATGGGTAGAGCTGACATTCCATCGTGGTGCATCGGACTGTGTCGCTGTTGCGGTCCTGGTTCAGAAGGGAGGAGCCATCCAGCAGGTGAATAAGCTAGACGACTTCAAAATTGTGGTTGCTGGGACCAATGTTCTTGGTGAGGTACGTGAGCTGGCTGATTGCCAACTCTACAGACAGAAAATTAAGTCATATGCACTTCTGCGACTAACCAGTGGAAGCGATGACCTCGAGTCGGCACTCGAGGGCCGTCATCACATCGGGGGCAGGAACATCCCACCTAATCAGGACAACCGGCTCAGCTTCAACATCAGAAACCTCATAGCTGGGACTCATCCATTAGGTGTGACGGTACTTTACTTTGGCTATGCTAAGGTATCTGTGTCAAACACATCAGGTACTCAGCTTGAGCGTGCGTAGAGCACGACTCCTGTAGTCACCGCTGCAGCTGCCACCACTACCATAAGCTCTGCTGCCTTCTGACCTGTCAATGCTTCATAGTCGAGCATTGGCTCAGATATCTTTACAGCCTCGTAGTACTCATTGAGACTCTCATCTGCGTCTTTGAGGCTCTGGTTGGCCTGAGCTCGGAGTTGTCGTCGGCGTGCCTCCCTCTGACACATATGCTCGAGTGCTTTGCTGTACTCAAACTTCTCCTTAGACAGCTTCTCCATCGCCTGGTTATGACGCTCATGCTCGACCTCTGCCGCCTTCTTGTCGGCGAAGCTGAGTCCCCAGTTCGCTAAGGCAAACACGCCCGCATTCAAGATTGCGGAGGCCATGCTATAGACTACAGTTTAAAGCTACTATATAGCTGCCCCAGCGACAGATATGTATGAACCAGAGGCTTATGAAGATCCAGTCGAGGATATAGATGACGAGGACTATGATGAGGAGGATTATGATGCAGATGACTACGATGTAGCGGAGACCGCGGGAGAGTATGATGATGTAGCGGAGACCGCGCCTGAATCCTGCAAGCTAGTACACAGAGCGAAAGGAATCTATCACACTTATGTAAAAGGTTCTATCGGTCCACTGGCAGCAGTTGGAGCTCTGATCGCTCTGTTCACAACGAAGGCTGGCGAGACGGTCCGCAAGATCGCCAACAATGCTCTCCATGGGGTGGAGAAGATTTCTGAATCCATACCAGCCATCGCCTCAGGAGTAGGTACGTTCTTCGGAGTCGCAGGCCCTTGGCTACCGTATGTTGCCATAGCGCTCGCGGCCGCCGAACATTTAAGCCGTACTATATAAGGATGGCATCTCTGTACGACCTGGTCAAGGCCCTTAACTTCCGAGGGTTGGTCGATAAACTACTGTCCAGTGAGGATCCAGCTGAGATTAGACGCCAGTGTACGGAGGTGTTTGAGGTCTTCAGTGATGGTCGAATGAATGACGGCCGTCTGTTCATCTGTTTAGAGTTCACCCAGGCTGTGCATGACAGGACGGGAGTGGACCTCAGTGATGAAATCCGGGAGTTTATCACCGTCTTTCTTGAGGAACTCTACTATCAGCCTGGTGGATATTACCGTGAGCCCCCTCAACTACTCGAGGCTGCACGTCGCAAGGGCCACAACATCACATTGGAGACAGTTAGCCAGTGGCTCAGCTGCCAGGCAATGTGGCAGATATACAGACCTTGTCCACGGCACATCAGGCATGCCCATTTCGAGGAAACTGTCCTGAACAGAGTTCACCAGGCGGGTGGTCTATTCCTTCCACATGACTCGGTTGGTCGTAAGACCTACAAGTATGCCCTCACCATCGTCGATGTCACCAGCAGGTACAAGGAGGCAGTACCGCTCACAGACAAGTCAGCTGGCCAGGTGGCCCAGGCATTCCAGGGTGTCTACGAGGCTTCGGAAAATCCCCTCCCATGGCCGGAATTGTTGCAGGTGGATGAGGGTAAGGAGTTCAGAGGGAGACTGCAGCCCTCATGCCGAAACACGGTGTGGCAGTTAGGCGAGGCGAGGTAGGGCATCACCGTGCCCAGGCTATCGTTGAGCGATGGAATCGGAAACTGGCAGAGAGACTGTTCCCACACCAATACGCCCAGGAAATGGCCTCAACGAGTGAACGTTCTAGAGTATGGGTGAGAGGGCTGCCTGCTGTGGTGGTGAGATCCAATGCCGAGGTTACCAGGCTAATCGGGAAGAAGCCGGTAGAGGCTATCAGACACTCTGCTGGTCACAGCTCTAGGGGAGCGAACAAGGGAGAGGAGTGCCTATCACCTGATGCTCTGGTTCGGTACCTGTATGAGCCTGGTGAGCTGGAAGGTGGTCGACGGCGTGCAACAGATCCTAACTGGTCGATAGATGTTCACAGGCTTGACAGGTATGTGGAAGCGGAAGGGCGGCCTACACTGTACTACCTGGCACACCAGCACGGAGTGTCTAGGTGACCATTTGTCGTAGAAGAGCTTCAGCTAGTCCCTACAGACACACAGCTACCACCACCTAGGGTGCTAACATGATAGTCCATGGGCTCGGTATGGACACCATCTGGCAGCACATGGCGCTTATCATAGTAAGCAGTGTCCGAGGTTTTCCTGCGCATACGTCACCATACCCTGGTTGCGCATGCGTAGGCCTCAGTTTTTAGCTCTGTCCACCCCGCCATGTAGGGCGCTGTAGAACCTCTGCCAAGAGACCTCATTCTGCCGCTTTGACATTCCCTTAGCCGAGCATTTATCTGCAGCTGCGCTCTCCACGTAGTAGCATTTGGCGATGCCACGAGAGCCTTCGAATTCAAGCTTGAACAGTCCCGGAGTCCGTCCAAACCATTTGTCCCAAGCTAGCCAGTCCCGCTTATGAGCCTGGTACTCTGCTCGCATCTCAGGGCGAATGACGTCGTTGAGGTTGGAGCCTGCTATAGCGATATACGCGGAGTCAGTGTCCATCTGCAGGTACTCAAAGCTGTCACGAGCTACGTAGCAATCGAGGAAGTCGTAGTAGAACTCCAGCATTCGCAGCTTCGCGAGCTCATAAACGGCTATCCCCACCTGGAAGGGCCTTCGAATAGTGATTCTCGGCTTGCGACTCTGGATCTCGTATCACCCACCGATCTCCTCGAGATCTTCGAACCATGCACTACGCAGGGCCTTGTCTACCACGCGTTCATCCTTCGTGAAGCTGGTGTTGCTATGGCGTTCTAGGGCCTCGATGAGCTTCCCGTAGGCACTGTTGCCGAGGAGTTTGAAGAGATCTGCCAAGAGCGCTTTGCTCTTATCTACATCTCCCGAGCAGCGGGCCTCCGTAACATTCTCCACGAACCACTCAAATGGGCACTTGGTCTCATAGTCTATGGTGCGGTATACAGCAGTGATCTCCAGGCCATGGGTTATATACCACTTGAGTGTTGGTGCGTACAGCAGCCACTTCTTGCCAGAGAGGGCACCGACCAGCTTCTGGGTGGTGGGTCGCTTCCGCCCTGTACGCTCTAGATATGCTTGCATCTCAGAAGAGACGGCCTCTACCGGGATCTCGCTGTTATAGAAGAGCGGGGGCATTTCCTCGAACTTTGCCCACAGAGCCTTAGGGACCTCTATATCCACCTCAGCAAATCCAAACCAGCGATCTGCTAGGAGCTCCTCCTTAAAGCGGGCTACACCACTGGCACCGGACTAACGGCGCACTGTCTCCTTACCGCAGGGCATCTCTTTGGCCATCGTTAACAGGTACAGAGCATTTGCGTCATAGCCGAGTAGACGTTGGCAGTCATGCTCACTCTGGCGGATGCGTGTCACACCTGCCTCATGGTATCTGGTGAACACGATGCTGGGCCCTCCAACAACCGCGTCCTTCAGCATCTCATAGGCCTCCTTGCCCGCAGAGTAGAGGCTAACATCTGGCATGTGCTGAGCGGTTCCACGTAGGAGGTACTGCAGTGACACACCTGGGAGAGACACCGCGTCTTTGAGGATGTCTATTTCTCGTTCTGTGTAGAACTCCTGCATCCGCTCTAGGGCTTCGATGAATGGACTGACGTCCAGGTTGTTGTAGTATCGCAGCCAGTCGGCGAATGTCCGCATTCCGTGCTCGCTTAATGTTTGGTTACATTGTTCCCACTCTGTTCGCGTCAAGAGGTAGCCACCCTTGAGCTTAGATGTTCATGCTGAGTAGTCAGGAAGCCCTGGATAGTTGAGCTTCTCATGTGTGTCAAACCATTCATATGGGAGCCAGCTCATCTGCTGTGTACACCTGTAAGCTTTGACCCATACCTCGTACAAGACTCCTGGGCCGAGGTAGTTTAGCACATCGAGAAACCGTAGCTCAGGTGTTATGAGGAACATGGTCTGACCAGCCTTCTTGGCGACTTTCACTGTACCTGTACTGTCAGTCAGCTCATCGACAAAGTACGTCTTGATGAGGTTCAGGTCATACCGCCCAGAACTGAACCCCAGTACAGGCACTTGGTCACACCACTCGTTGATCAGTCACTGCTGTCGCTTTGGGAGCTTGTCCAGGTCTGTCGGTATGTACTGTGCCCTAACCCTTGTCCGGATTAGAGATGCTCGCCGTTGGATCACCAGCATGTACTCTCTGATCAGTTCTTTGGGGTCAGGATTGCAGAGGTGAGTGGGCTCACTCATGGTGCCCTCTAAGGAGCAGCCAACCGACACAGAGACAGGTATGTGAGTACTCTCGATCGTGAGAGTCTCTGTAGGATGAGTCTTGATACCATCTAGGAGTGCTTCGAAGTCGTAAACTATGAAGTGTGGGTATGGGACAGTCCGAACTCGTTTAGGGACGCTTGGACAGCATTTTATACAGCACTCCCACTGTACCACAAGCGTGCATCCAGACGCTCTCAGCTTCTCCTCTCTCAGGACTGTCTTGTGGTATCTTTGTTCGGCATCCTCACCTCGCTGGTGTTGTGGACACCCATGCCAGTGACAGCCATGGAACTGGTAAACGGTGTTGGTGGTCGGATCATAACCATCTACGGGAGCACCCTCGATCCAACGCTCACCACTGTGCCCACACTCTACATGGTGTATGTGTACGCCTCTGTTTCTCGACTCATACTCGACCCAACGAGTAGCCGCTGAACTGGATGGTTGGGGCGGATAGAAGGCTTTCTCATACGCAGACTGTGGCGCCTCAACCTTCTCGCCAGGACACACGATTTTTGTTTTGCGGCCTGTACAGTGATCAGCGTGGCGTTGAAGATGGCATGCCTTGGTAAACCTCTGCTGACAGTGACTGCAGACTAGTGTATGTGCCAGCTTGGAGATGTTCTTGATCTAGAAGGCGTGGTGGTCCCACACTCCGATGGTCATGGTGTCACGGTAGTGAGCCGCTTGCCTGATCATGTGCCGGGTGCCCTCTTCGGTTGGTTCATACACGCGAATCCCGATCTTGGCGAAGAACTCTACCTTGTCCAGCTGATCCAGCGAGGTCTTGCGGACATCAGGTACTGTCTTGCCGTAGAACTGTGTGGCAAGCTCGCATGCAGGAGCTGTACTTCTATCAGCTCTCGCTCCTCGGTGGACTGCTAGACATCTCCAGAGACACATGTTGTCCCTGTAGGTGTCGAGGGCAGTCATACTCTTCTTCTGTCGTAGCCAGTCTGGGAGGGGGCCTGTCCCAAGCAGAGGTTGGCGGTCGATGACAGCCCTGACCTCAACATTGATTGATCGAACGAAAGCCCACTTGGTGCTGGGTCGATCGATATTGTCTGTGTCGAGGCGGGCTTGCTCTCCTGCTGCCACCCAGTCCTGAGCTGCTCCTATCGTGTTCAGCCGCAAGCTCCCTGGAGCATCCTTGTGGAAGAGCATCACCCTACCGTCTTCGATGTGACGGATGCGATAGGTATGGGTGTAGCGGAGGTAGAAGGCGTTCTGGACAGTCTGCTGGATCTTTTGCATGATCTGGCCTGTGAGGTCTCCTTCTAGACCTCTGAAGAATGTCCAGCGTACTGAGCGGCGTCCTCTATCCTCTGTCTCCCTTTCGCCGAGACGCTAGTCGAGAATGTGTTCGCCTTCTCGCCTCATGCTCCAGGCTAAGGGTTCAGACCTCGGCCCCTTCATCACCCAGTTCATGATCCTGCCTAGGAGAGGTAAGCGCTCCAGTGGATGGTCCGCCCTCCGCCTCGCTACAGTCTTGGCTCGCAAGGTAGCAGTCACCTCCTCGTCCAACTGACGAAGCTCACGTATCCGCTGCGCCTTCTTGTGGGGATTCCAAGGATCATCTTTGGTATGCGCTGGAAACCCTCCCGTCTTCATTGCTCGGGAGAGTCGCTTCTGCCACTCCTCGGCACGGACCTGTCCGATCATCTGGAGCAGGTCGGCTTTCTTGGCCTTAGAGTAGCCTCTAAGGCCGAATTGCTTTGCAACAGCGTGAAGCTGTGCAACAGTAATCATGGTGTATGTCCCTGTGGATGCCTGTCTCTAAATGGACGTTCAGACCTATTATGTGTGGTGATCACAAGGCGATCAGTACCTGTGGGGTGGACCGTCGTGTCGATGTAATGTGGATGCTTGTCTCTAAATGGACGTTCAGACCTATTATGTGTGGGATCACAAGGCGATCAGTACCTGTGGGTGGCCCGTCGTGTCATGTGATACCGACGGAGACTATGTGTGAGAGAGTGTATGCTTATATTGTACCAAGAAATCACTTTATTCTCGTCGTTCTTGGTACCAATCAGGACCGGAATGAAGCGAGAATTTCAAAACTGTTTACCATTTTAAAATCGGACCAGAAATGGCCGAGTTATCCACAAGTGCTAATAGTGAGATTTGAACCTGTGATTTTAAGTTTGCTAATAAACATAAGGATCCAACGCATTAACTACCTCGGCCATGTATTAATATGCAAAGCTAATAAAAGTTATGTGTTCTCATTGCTGCGCTACATGTGTGGGATGTGGTCGATGTTCAGGAGCTGATATGTGGGAGTAGCGCGCATTGGTGGGTGAGGATCACTGGATTATTTCTTGTTTCGAAGCGAGAATTTCAAAACTGTTTACCATTTTAAAATCGGACCAGAAATGGCTGAGTTATCCACAAATGCTAATAGTGAGATTTGAACCTGTGATTCTTAGTTTGCAAATAAACACAAAAACGTGGATCTAACGCGTTAACTACCTCGGCCATGTATTAGTATCATTGCTGCGCTACATGTGTGAGATGTGGTCGATGTTCAGGAGCTGATACGTGGGAGTAGTGCGCGCATTGAGAATCACTGCATTATTTCTTGTTTCCACTCTTGTTCCAACTCGATAGCAGCATCCACATCAAAACTGCAAACCGTTTCTAAATAATTCATATACTTGAAGAGTTTGTCCATCGCTATCACAATCATCGGATAACGCATAAGGCATGTTAGTGGAAATGACGAGCGGAATGTTTGGATCCCTGAGCTTCTCCTCCATTTCTCAAGATTTCGATCTGCATAGTTGCCCATATCACGCAATGGCCCGGGTACTTTTTCTCGTCGCGCCGCACAGCCTACATCATGCATGCATGACCATAACTCTTCAGGCCAGCCCATTGTGTGTAATATTGTTTGTAGATGAGCGTTTACACGTAGTTGAGTGTTTACATGCAATGTTGTGCGTGTATGATCGCCGGTATACCAATGGATGCTGCGTCTAATTAGGTGTTAACGCGTAACAGGTACTATTCTCGACTTTCAATGACTGTGCGAGTTGGTCTTGACGTGATGTCTTACAGGTAAAGAGTAATTGTAGACATGTTTACCTTTTGCTAATAACGAGATTTGAACCTGTGATTTTACAATTTTAAAAATGAATGATACAACACACTTACTCTCTCGGCCATGTATGTGTTAGTAAATAAAGCTGATAAGTTATGTGTTCACAGGTTACTGCGCTATCAGCACTCTAGATCTTGACATCACTTCGAGATAACATGTATCAGCGATTTCACAACTCAGAGATAAAATTACTAAGCCACGTGTCAGTATTGTGAGAGAGTGTATGCTTATATTGTACCGAGAAATCACTTCATTCTCGGCGTTCTTGGCACCAATCAGGACCGGAATGAAGGGAGAATTTCAAAACTGTTTACCATTTTAAAATCCGACCAAAAATGACCGAGTTATCTATCCACAAATGGTAATAGCGAGATTTGAACCTGTGATTTTAAGTTTGCTAATAAACACAAAACAAGGATCTCATGCCATAACTACCTCGGCCATGTACGCATTAGTAATTATAGCTGATAAGTTATGTGTTCTCATTGCTGTATTGCTGCGCTTATCAGTCCCTCTAGATTTTGACGTCACTTCGAGATAACGTATATATTATAGACTGTAATTTTGTAGTTACCAGTGTGTTATTGATTTGTTTGCTATTATTGCATAAGTGCAGTTACCAGTGTGTTATTGATCTGTTTGCTATTATTGCACAACAATTAGTATCATTATTTGTAATCTAATTATCTGTTCACCGTTGGCTCAGTTGATAACAGCGCTGAATTCTAATAAAAAAAAACATGGTTCAAATCTCTCAAAAGACCTCAGCTAGATGGTACCAAGTTCAAAACGGTACGCACTAGTGTAGGGGTACAATGACAAAAAATAGGAGCAACGGAGAACCACCAAAAAAAAACCGCAGAGAGAGAGAGAGGCCAGAGAGGGCCGGCAATAATAAACGGGGGTCCTCCCGAAGAGGTGGCGCAGGAGTTTTATAGTTTTTTTAGTTTTTATTTTTTTTATTTCATGACAGTATTACTCTTTACCTGTCGTTACCCGAGAAGCATGACATCATGTCAAGACCTTGGCTCTAAATGGGCGTTCAACTAGTGTGATACTACCTCCCTCTCAACAACCTATGCCCCAGGGATTGAGAGGGCAGTGGGGGCCATGGATCGCCGAACGGTGGCCAGTTGAGGAAGGTGGTATCATTTTGACCCCGACACTACTACTCATGCTATTCTCATACTTGTACCCAGTCACCAGAACTAACAATAATAATAATAATAATAATAATAATAATAATAATAATAATAATAGTATCTGTTATAATGGTAACTACCAAACTACTATCTCTACCATCACACCATAAAAAAAATTTGAATACTTTGTCAATGATAATAAGAATATGTAATATAGGATTATTAACTTAAGCAAGATAAGCACACATCCCTCTGCCATGTCTTTCCTTGTAAATATGTTGTAAATTGTCATATGTCTATTAACTGTTGGACTGCTGCAAGCCACCGGACAATAATTCCTATTGGCAATGACCCTGGATTGGCTGAGTATTTTGGAAACAATTTGATTGAAAGTTGCTGGTGGCTTAGCCACCGACAACTTTCGGTCAAATTGTTTGCGAGGTACTCAGTATACCTCGAGTTAAACCCCATCGAAAGCGTAGACTACAAAAACTTGGCAGCGATACAGTTAACTATATGTATATATAGGACTTAACATGTTATCTTTATGTATTCAGTATTCTTATGTACTATATTATTGTTATATGTTAGGCTATATGTAGGTGTCCACCGACGCATAGGCTCTGCCTTTGGTGGACTACCTGTTGTGAAACTGTAAATGTATATTCTATATCAAAATAAATAATCTTGAACTTGAATCTTGAACATGCCAGCACTCAGTTATTTCCGGCAGTTCTCACCGACGCTCGGATATGAGTGCAGCGTGGTGGCACAGCGGCACCACACTTCTAGGATTTCTTTTTTCGCCATAGGAAGAAAGCGGTACAAGTAAATAACACATATAAAACTTGTGTTCCGATGGACCAAGTCATACCTACACAATCGCAGAGCTAGGGTGCTGGTGGATGGACAATCTGGACAGAATGTATTGCTGAGACAAGGGGTACCACAAGACGGAGTATTATCACCAACTCTGTTCATACTCTTCATTAATGACATTGTAGCAGAGCTGCCCAATGGGATCCAAGCAGCCCTCTATGCAGATGACCTCGTACTCTGGTGCACCGAGGAGTACACAACGACTGCCACATACAGAATGCAGCTTGCCTTGGATAGAATTACAGCTTGGGCCAATCGCTTGTGTATTACCATCAACAAAGAAAAATCATCAGCCATGCTATTCTCACTGTCCACCAAAACCAAGGTTGGCAATCTGACACTGGGCGGTACTCCACTCGAGTACGAGGACCAGCAGACATACCTGGGAGTCACCTATGACAGAAGATTAACATGGAAGGAGCACATCCAGAACGCAGAGGCAAAGGCCAGAAGAAAGCTAAACATCATGAGGAAGCTGGCAGGAACAAAGTGGGGTGCCAATGAAAGGATCCTCAAGACCATCTACCTAGGTGCCGTACGACCACACCTTGAGTATGGATCCAGCTCATGGATGACAGCAGCTAAATCTCATCAACAGAACCTCGACAGAGTACAAAACCAGGCACTGTGCATCATCACTGGTGGAATGAGATCAACACAAATTGAAAAAATGGAGCAGACAGCAGGCATTCCCCCACTTAGTAAAGGAAGGGAATGCAAAGCACTGATCCAAGCTGCAAAGTTCAAATCGTTCAACCATCACCCGATGAAGATCAGGCAAGCACAGCTGTCATCAGGAAGACTTAAAAGATCAAGTTTTGTGAAAGAGACAAAAGCACTTCAAAGGAAACACCAAGGAAATGTTGCCAGCACAAATAGAAGACCCAAACCACACCCTTGATCCTCCACCCTGGGAAAACAAACTAGAGAGCATAGCTATTCGCACCACAGTACCTCATCTCACAACCAAAAATGAACACAGTGATGTGAGCAAGAACGCCCTGACCCTAGCCATGCTGGAAGAAATGTACCCTCAGGAGACATGGATAAGGATCTACACAGATGGATCAGCCAAAGATGCAATTAGGAGCGGAGGTGCCGGACTGCACATACAGTATCTAAACAGACGCTATGAGTCAGCTGTAATACCGACAGGCAAACACTGCACAAACTACAGAGCTGAAGTCGAAGCACTGGTTCATGCAGCTAATACCATCAGCAGAACAGCAGACCCTATTGCACAGATTGTCTTTTTATCTGATGCCCGCTCCGTCCTTGAGGCTATCACCAAAGGTAAGCTGCCACAACTTGAAGAAGCACTACAAACCATCAAATGCTTTCGGATAGCATTGCAGTGGATCCCCTCACACTGTGGAGTCCAAGGAAATGAGGAAGCAGACAAGATGGCAAAGGTGGGTGCAGAAGAGAATCAGACAGAAAACATGGTTACGCATACAGAGATGAAGACTATCATCAAGTCACTCTATAGAACACCTCAATCAGAAGATGCCTAAGATGTATAAGTTCGTATAAGTCCTTGTGGAGAAGCAGAACAGACCACAGAGCACATACTTCAATGTTGCAGTACGTATCAGCTGCTGAGAGAAGAGATATGGCCTTTGTCAACCTCCTTTCTTGAAAAGCTGTATGGGCCTGTGGAAGAACTGCAGAAAACCACAGATTTCATCTTGAGAACGGCTCTCCAAGTGTGATACCAGCGATCGAAAAGAAGAAGAAACTCGTGTTACCAATTTTGGTCAGATAATGAAAGTTGACTGCTAAATTCTACGGGTTTTCGTGACTTGATAAGTTGATTTTTAACGAAAACTGGTAACACAAAGATTATTTGGCTCAATTTGACCAATAATTTAATTGTGTGATTACCAAAAGATACAATTGTACAATATGTTCAAGATAAAAAATTGGGGCGTGTGATATCTTTTCATCAATAACAATATCAGCAATTCTTTATCTCCATAATAATTTTTCGAGAACTCGTCCCTGGTCAAATCGTTCCATTGCAATTTTTAAAGTTCTCATAGATTCATTGAATAAGATCACGTCTTAAGACTCCTTAATTGACACGTCACCTGGGCAATTAACACGTGTGACCACCGTATACTCATAAACACCTTGCATACTGGGCCTCTTCAATTCTTTTTGTTGACATAAATCTTTAGAATATCCTTATACGTTAATTCTCTGGAGTTTGAAAATAACATACTATAATAATCATAATCATAACATGTACAGCTTTTTAGGACATTGTATCCTATTATCAGCTAATTCAATAAATTTGGTGATGAACTACATTATCTAATAGTCATTTTTGGATTACATGGTTTATCTAGAGCTCTATAATTATAGTATACAGGATGTTGAATAAATAGTTTATCTAGTCTGGTTTTAAAACTATTTAGAGACGGAGCTTCAACAACTTCAGGCGTTTATACTACAGTTTGTTTTATCATCTGATATCCATTTTCTCAGTAGCCATATCAGATGCCGACACTCTACTATAATATATATATCCAAGTCACAACTACCAACAACTTTCTCACCCCAATACTACTGTGACATTGTTGAGCAACCCCCCCCCACCACCCCCCCCCCCCCTTTCCATACCCACTCCAAATGTACAATATTAAAAACCATGTATCTACAATAAGATTCTTAGCTGGAATCTAAATACAAAATAATATGAAGATCCTTTATATGTAGAATACGCTTCGTGTAGGACAATCATGACAAGATGGTACAAAAAATAAGTATTCTGTGTTTGCGCCTGTACAGTCGCGATTACATTACGAATGTTTGTATAAACTATCACCATATATATTGTAATGTCTTGTTTTGTGTGTAGGGGGTCCATAAATTCATAGGTTCTGCCTTTAATGGACTGCCCAATTGTGATGTATGTATATTATATATTAAGCATGAAATAAATAATCTTGTATCTTGAATCTTGAATCCACATTTAATGATAGCTTATTTAGCGAAAATCAGTTAGTAATTTCTTCTATTTTCTCATTTACGTTTTTGCATAAAGTCTTTACATCTTCGTCAGAGTAAACGGCATTGGTATCATCAGGGAATAGTATTAGTGATATTACATGTTTGCAAATATTGGGAAGATCGTTCATATACAAGAGGAACAGCAGATGGCCAAGGATGGATCACTGAGGAACACCGCAAGTTAGTCTTCAGAGCAGGTTACATTAAATTGCATGCATTGTGTTCTTTCCTTTAAGTAGCTTTGAAACCAATTGAGTGCACATCCACGGATTCCATAGTAGGTAAGTTTTTCTGGTAAAATAGAGTGGTTGATTGCGTTGAAAGCTTTTGAAAGGTTCAATAATGCCTATTACAAGCTTTTTCTTTTCAATTGAATTGATTCTTTTTTCACGGTTCCCTTCCCTTCAAATTGGACCAGTTCAAATCTAAGCTAGACATGCACTACAAAGACATATTATTCACGTGCGACTAAGCTGCTCAAAGCTACTGTTGGGATGTACAAGTTACAACAGACTTATGCCTGACACTAAAAGGGAATGATGAGCTGCGCTTGTGCATGGGCTGGTTCCCGCAAGCTGTTGTCCGCAAACAAGATTCCCGCAAGAACGTCCATGGCGGGGGCATGGGGTGGGGGGGGGGAGAGAAGGGTCATCGCACAGCACTGTACGCATATTCAGAATGTCTAACGAGCAGTCAGTAAAAGATACGATAGTACTACGTAGTGAAGAAAGTCCCCATACACCAATGGTACGGATGGAAAGTGTAAACAACCCAATCACTAGCGGGGGTTGTCATATGTGGATGAAGATACAAAAACAGAGCATCACGGTGCTATGTACGTCAACCAGCTCTGAAGACGCACCTGGCAGTGTTCACTTGCTACGGTCGAAAGTCGAAAGAACCCACACGATTAGTGCGGCAGCATTTGAAATACCACTTTTAGGCGTGGCCGGCAGATCCGGCGAGTCATCCACCAAAGAACATCCTGCCTCTACATCTGTAGATTCACATTATCAGGCCGCAAAGGCCTCACCGCAAGTTTGTGTTCTGAATATAGATGTTGTATTCGTGAACGTTTTTATCAAAAGTTTCCAGACTACTCCCGTAAAAGGGGAGTTACAAAATTGTTGTAGTGCGGTGGGTTGGAAACTGTAGACTATGGGATAAAAACCCGACTCATAGTGAAGAAAGATTTGTGTCGCGCTTGATAATAGTTGGTACAGCTCCAACCTGTTCGGCCCCTGGCCGAGGATGCTCTCGATCTCTGGATCGCTTCTCCCTTTATACTCTCCGTGACGTCACATGCGCAGGCTTCGTCCAATCACCGCTCGATCAACAGCCAATCAGAGCGTTGCCAATAATAGCGTCGTCGAACGTTCTAGAACATTCTAGAAGCTTTGTGTCCACGTGGTTATGACGTCAGGGCAATATTTTGAAGATAATCAAGAAGAGTTTTTCCTGGATAACTCAGCCATTTCTCAACCGATTTTGAAATGGTTTACAGATTCAGAAAGCCCGTCGAATTCTGGTCTTGATTAATGCCAAATTTAATGAGAACAGACAATCAATAAGAATTACAGAGTACCAGCTCGGTACACTAAAAGCGCCATTCTATCTAGGTCACAACTACGTGCTCCATAGAAACAGCGTCGCACGCATGCGCATAATGCGTTTTAACGAACTTAGTCGTTTTTCGACACGCTCTCTCTCTCTCTCATAGGCCTGTATACGCTTAAAGCTCTACCAGAGGGGCGTGTTCAGGAAACGAATCCTAGACGGGCGGTGCGTACCCAGCTTAGCTGGTACGGCCGGTACCCGACCGGTCGATCCAAACTACAAGAGTTACCAATTTATCGCGGAGCATCACCAGGGTTGGATCATGGTAACGCAGATGCTCTACGCAGGCAGTTTTCCCAAAGCTTTCCCATCTTAGATGCAGTTTCACAGACGAAGCAAGCTAATGAAGAATACTGAGCGTGGTCCTTGCCTGGCGCCATGTTGGCTTCTGCCCTATGGAAGATGATATATCGCATCACCATTCTGATTTAAATATTATTACCAAAAATACCAGCAGTTGTGCCTAATGAACAAACTATTATACTATAGTCTGCATTTGGTTGTGCCAGGACGCATGGCAGGAGAGTGCACTAAGGAGAGTAAAATCTTGATTCCACTTACCAGTATATATACACATCACTGCCTGTGTAGCCGAGTGCAAACGCTGCTAAAAGCTCACAACAGGACCAAAGATAGCTCTGCGCTATGCATGTATAAACTTTGAGCTCAAAATGGAGTGAATAGCCATAAACATTCTTGGTCGCCTACCCACCACACACGATGGTAATAAGAACACCATAGTCGTGCATGATAATTTTACTTGGTGGGTTGAAGCGCTTGCGATCACTGACTAAGAACTAGCTACTGTGATTAGCGAACTAGTTGAAAAGGTATTCTGTCGATTTTGGTGTGCCAGCTTTTCTGGTGTCTGAGCACAACTTAATTCATTACGAATTTGTTGGTATGCTTCTGATAAGTCTGTACGCAGAAACTCCATGTATAGAGGGGCTATTTAGACCGTAGAAAAGCCTAGGCACCACTACCTCCATTGGCAGCTCCAAAGCTACCGCACCAAACATAGCATAAGCAGTGGTAAATCATGCACTACAGTTGACATATTTTCTCTAGACTATCATCGTGTAAGGAAATAAAATATTCCTATCACGTTAATTGACATCGACATCCTTACTTTGCATAGTTGCCAATGTCCTATTGAAGCACTCTACCGTACCGTGACTTCATGGGATGTGATGACAGGTTGCGAGCCTTCTTGATATATGAGGTTTCATATCTCTTGGAATAATGTGTGTTCAAATTTGTACCCCTGATCACTAAATATACTGCCAATGGAGGTAATGGTGCTTAGGCTTTTCCATCATCTGAATAGTCCCTCTCTATACATAGCGTTACTAAGTGAACGCTTATCATAAGCATACCAACAAATTCCCAATGAATTAATTTATGCACAGGTACAAGAAATTTGGCATGGCAAACAGGTACATGGTGGACCATACCAGTCTGGTGACAGAGTATGGATGCAAGACCATAGGCACACCACAGGCCTGTCCCGCTTACTCCAATGCAAATAGAAGGGGTCACGGCACATCAGCAACTGTTTGACTGATGTGACATAAACTATGTCAGACGAGACTGGTACATAGTAGCTCTGCCACTTTAATAGACTAACACTCTATCACGGAGAATGCAAGAATCCCAAGCCAGCAGATGTCTCCGTGCACAAGATAGCCTCCCAAACCGAAACCAACCCCAGAAGACACTACATCAAAAATGACCAAACTAGAGACAGCCTCAGGGATGAATGGGGAACACACCACCATGTGTGTAACCAGACGTATGTACACCTCCACCATTAAGACTGACAGCAACCTGAGAGAGAAAGAGAGAGAGAGAGAGAGAGAGAGAGAGAGAGAGAGAGAGAGAGAGGGGGGGGGGGGGAAGAGGAGAGGACAGATAGACACACACACTCACGTTTTTTATTTGCTGAATTAACATCATTCTCTCATTTTGGGAACAACTTTCACTGCGTTCTCTTTCAGGCACTGCTCTAAATGTTGCAGGCCACTGCACACACTGCGACATGCAACAAAATGTTGATTGACTTGCTGCTAGTGCAACTGCTGCTGCTGCTGCTGCTGCTGCTGCTGCTACTACTACTACTACTACTACCACTACCACTACCACTACCACCACCACCACCACCACCACCACTACTACTACTACTACTACTACTACTACTACTACTACTACTACTACTACTACTACTACTACTACTACTACAGTGGCGTAACAATGGTAGGTTGAACAGGTTCATTGGGGCCCCCACTGGTCACCAATACTTTTTTCACAAAAATGTTTAGAAGCCTCTTTCTTGATAATATAATGTGACCAGTTTCTCCTAATATTGGTGCCATCCAGTTAACTCTTTCTATTTGGGTGGCGGAAGTGGGGGGGGGTGTGTAAGATGTGGGCCATGGGGCCCCCAAACATCGGCCATTTCTGGCTGATATTTGGGGGCCCATCCTACCCCCCATCCCCCACCCCAACACTTCCGCCACCCAAATAGAAAGAGTCAACTAGGAAACCACCAATATCCCTGCCCCGCACGCCCCACCCAAGTTGTGTCAACTTCAAGTTGAATTTGTTTCACCGCTCTTATCTTTCTCCCACATGCACATTCTGGTAAATGAGAAGGGACATTTATTGCCTGTTACTTAACTGTCTCGCTGCTGTGAGTAACTTGGCAATAATTTAATTTAGCAACAATTCTGGAACTGTTGACTATTTTGAAAACAATTTGACTAAAAGTTGTTGATGGCTCAGCTACCAACAACTTTCAGTTAAATTGTTTTCAAAATCATCAACAGCTATAAATCCATGCCAAAAAATTAGTTGCTTAGTAAAAAGTAAAAAATACGCCTTATTTAAACTTATTCATAATTTATTATTTATTGCAGAATATAAACGCTGTTGAGGATATCATGCGATATTGCCGATATAATGCATCATCAATCGCTTAGCGCAGATAATAGCGTCTGATATCATAACATGTCTAAGAGAACATATCCGAGTAGTAGTCAAAAACGAATTCGAGCAACAGAAACGAAAAGAAGAGTCATCGAAAATGTGAAAAAAATTTACTCATATTTCGCTACTTCTGCAACCACTAGTTCTGATACGAGCAGTGGAGCAGCAATTGCTGAGGCTGAGCAAGAACGCCAAGAAGACGATGAACCGACAGCCGCCTCACCTGGATCACAGAATGCTTGAGATGTTTTATCAGCTCATTTAATTTTCAAAATTTGCCAGGTGAGGACCGACACACATCATCTTGCGGGAGGATTCCACTTCCGCCCCATCCCTGGTTTGTGCAAACTTGCTCACTTATCTTTTTTTAAATCAAAGTTTGCCTTTAAATAATAATTACTCATATCCTAATTCTCTGAGAAGCCATCTCATGCATTCGGGATTGGTAAAATGTGTTTATTTTACTTTAGGAATCCTAAAGTAAAATAAACACATTTTACCAATCAGAATGCACGAGATGGCTTCTCAGAGCATCTCAATAAAAAAAAAAATTTATGGGGGGAGGCCCCCCAGACCCCCCCCCCATATGAACCTGGGGCCCCCATGCGCCTTGTTACACCCCTGCATCACCACCACCACCCCCACCACTACTACTACTACTACTACTACTACTACCACATCATTACTACTACTACCCAGCCACCAGCACCTCATTCCAGTCTCACTGTTAACATAAACAAATGTCCCAAAGCCACTGGCAAAGGCCAGTGCTTACCTGGCTGAAAGGGAACTGTAAAGATGTTGACACTAATCAATGCACAGCACGTATTATTGCTCAATTGGGCAAGCATAACAATAGAGCAATGGTCCTTATCATTATTCATCAATGAGGCAATCATCCTGACAACTAATGACTAACAACGAACCAATGGGATAAGCACCATTTGCCAACGGGAAAATTGTAACTAATGCCACTGACCAAGGAAACCTTATTGAGCAATGACTCAAGAATCATTGACACAATTTACCATAGCTGATGCCCCTAGCCAAACCGCGCAGGTTCCTGATATTATTGACCAAATGGCAAGTGTTACACACATAATGAACCAATTGATCATGCAACCGTGGTAAATGTGGCAAGTGTAACTGATGCTATGAACAAATGGGGAAGTGGTCCTTGGCATTGTTGACAAATGATCATGCCTGACACTAATGGCCCACATTTACAAATGGGGAAATGGTTAATGGCATACTTGGAGTGGAAATGCAAGAATATTGGCGTCCTTGACATTATTGACCAACAGAAAAAGTAACATTGATCACTATCGTCAAATATCTCAAGTGTACCAACAGATGACATTTACCAATGGGGCAATTTTTGTGTCCTTGACGCCATTGACTAATTGTAAATGTCGCATTGGCAAATGGGGCAGCCATCTTCGACACTATTGACCAATGGTTCAAGTGTCCCAACACTGACATTTATCAAAGGGGCAATGGTAACATGAACAAATTTGGGTGAGGAAATACAATAATATTGGCATCATTGACCAATTGGAAAAGTACCATTGATCAATGGGGCAACCATCCCTGACACTATTCACAAATGCTTAATGGTATATATTCACACCGGAATGCTGGAAAATAAAATTGTTAAAACTTTATGCTTTTAGAGGCTTAGCTTGTGGCTAGATGTAACGAAATAAAATAAATCCTAACATATAATTTCATTATGTATAAATTAATAAAAATTTTTTAAGATGTACGTTGAATTAGAGACATATGCCCTTATTTCAACTTAAGCTTCTAAATGTATACAATTTAAATAATTTTATCTTAGATCATTTTGGTGTGAATGTGCACTTTTAAAGTGTACTAAAGGAACATTTCATTAACAATTGACGAAATGTGCCCCAGTTATAATTTCTCCATAGGGTTCAATAATTATAGAACCAAAGCTATGGCCCTTGTTTCAAGTTGCGACATCTTCATAATAATTCATTTGCACTTGCCCCTTATTAAAACTTAAGAATAGTACAAATTTAAGTTATCAGCTTTTAACGATTTCACAGTTATATAACATATAATTTAATGGAAACAGTAAGACCCTGGATTCTACAGGTTATATGAATTAAATTTATATTAAGGACAAACTACACACAGAGCCACTCTGTATACAAGATACAATAATTGACGAAACAAATATACTTTCCTCATACAGTTCAGTAGTTTAAAATCTTAATGAACCAGAGCTATACATGATTACTGAATAGATTATATGATTATGAAACATCCTACAGCTGCAAGCAGTCATTCTTCGCAAGTTGACCACTGTGACTTGTCCTCAGCTAAAACCATTAGCTTCCTCAGGTCCATTCTTGATCTGAGTGTACCAAGTCCTGTTTTCTTGGTCACTTCGCAACACGCTTAACAGATTTATGCAATGATGTCCCCTCATGCCTCCATAATTGCTGGTTCCCAGTAGAGCGAATTCCATAGCCCTCTCTGCTGGTGTGACTACTGGCATCCTTAGCACATGGCCAAACATGGACCATTTTTGCTGGCCTACTTTTACGGACAGCGGTGATGTATTAAACATCTTGTATAGTGTATCGTTGGAAACTATGCTGTCTGGCCATTGGTGTACAGTGATGGTGCAGAGGTGTTTGCGGTGGCAGGCATCAAGTTTATTTAGAGCTGCTTTGGAGCTGCCCAGATGCTGTGTTAAATATCTTGTATAGTGCATCGGTCGAAATTATGCTGATGGCCATTGTTGTCCTGTGATGGTGCCGAGGTGTTTGCGGTGGCAGGCATCAAGTTTATCTAGAGCTGCTTTGGAGCTGGCAAGGTGTTAGTCACATAGCATCAAGGAAATGCAGGTTTTTTTGTCAAGAGAGATCCTAGAGAGTCTTTTTAGTTTACTTGTAGCTATAGGGAGCAGTTTGTCAAGGGGATTTGTTTCCTCGTCTATGAAGTCCACATCGTCGGCATATTCCATTTCTAGTGGTATACACGATATGGACATTAGGGGGTTTGGTCTTGTGCAATTTTCCACACAAATTTTAATGCAACAACAAGTGGAAAATGTAGTGTCAGTGCAGCTGCAGCCACGTTTAAAGTCACTTTGACACCATCCAGTGAAGCCTTCGATCTTGTCTCGGATGCAGCATCAAGTAACATTGGATTGGATTTTCCGTGTGCTGTCGAGGAGCACAATGGGCTGCAGATTGGCTGGGGGCCGGGGGCCTTCTTGGGCAATGTAGCGTGATAAGGGTGGCTTGGCCTACAGCATTGATGGGAGTGGTGCATAAAGGGTGAATTGATTATGTGCGTGGTCATTTTTGAGATGTCACTTGTGTATTTGAATAGTTCATTGCTCATGCTATCAGGTCCAGATGCACATCCATTTTTGAGGGCTTTCATTGCCTTCAAAACTTCTGCTATTTTAATTGGTATTAGTAATGGTCTGGGGCCACCTGAAAACGGTTGCAAGGGCTCATCATTACGGCCGGTGAAATGTTCCTTGAATCATTCTCGAATTGAATCCACTTTGCCCTGGTCAGTCCCGATAAAGTGTTCTTCAGCGTTGTGTACACTGAGTGCTGGTCTGTAGTCAGTAACTCTCAGGGCTTGGGCGGCTCGAAACATTTTGTGACAGTCATCTGTGGCAGTGATTTCATCTGCTAGGGAGTCTGCTTGTTGAATTGCAAGATCTTTTAAGCATTCGATGATACGGCACAGAATATTATTGCGTTCCCTGCATAGATTGTTGTGATCTTCAATTTGGCGACTTTGATAGATGAGCAGCTGTAATCATTTCTGCTTTGCTGATAGTTTTTCTACTACAGGATCATCAATATACCAAGTTGTTGTTTTTTAGATCTCTGATGGTGCTGGTGGCTGATGATTCCATACATTTGAGTATTTGGGTTAGAAATTTGTTTGGATTGGAGCGGACACCGATGTTAGAGCTATGCTCCCTGAGGGCCTTTTTGCAATGACATTTGGGTGTCAGCTTGTGTAGGTTGTAGGTGACAACGATGGCCCTTGTTTAAAGGTGTGGCCTCTTTATATTCATAGTTTAAATAGATAATTTGACTGAAGGAACACATATACTAAATTTGGTTTTAATCCATCAACAATTGATGAAACAAATGTATTTTCCACATAGGGTTCAATAGTTAAAAGCGCCTTAATGAACCAGATTTATGGCCCTTGTTTAAAGGTGAGGCCTCTTCTATTGTTATAGTTCAAATCGCTTTGCCTAAAAGAACATATCGGCAAAATTTGATTTTACTCCATCAATAATTGACACAAACATAACTTTGAAAATATAGTAAAGGCCATAATTCTGCTATTTGAAGGTGTGGCCACTTCATATCCATAGTCCAAATAGATATTTCCGAAAGGCACATATTTGCCAAATTTTGTTTTATACCAAATTTGGTTTTAAGCCATCAACAAATGGTAAAACATGCCACAAGTGTTGACAGACAGACAGACAAACAGACAGTTCAGACTGACCGACAAATAGTGATTGTATAAGCTCAATCAGGTGAGCTAAAAAATCTATGCCAGTCACGAAACAAAATCACTAAGCACACCGTATGCCACAGAAACAGTCACATAATGACCCCTCTAATGGATTTACACAGAAACACAGTCAGCATAACGGCACCTCTAATGGATTTACACAGAAACACAGCCACATAATGACACCTCCAATGGATTTACACAGAAACAGTCACATAATGACACCTCCAATGGATTTACACAGAAACAGTCACATAACGACACCTCCAATGGATTTACACAGAAACAGTCACATAATGACACCTCTAATGGATTTACACAGAAACACAGTCACATAATGACACCTCTAATGGATTTACACACAAATACGCAGTCACATAATGACACCTCCAATGGATTTACACAGAAACACATTCACCATAATGGCACCTCTAATGGATTTATACAGAAACATACAGTCACATAATGACACCTCTAATGGATTTGACCAGAAACACAGTCACCATAATGCCACCTCTAATGGATTTACACAGAAACACACTGTCACATAATGACACCTCTAATAGATTTACCCAGAAACACAGTCACATAAGGAGACTTCTAATGGATTTACACAGAAGTATACAGTCAAATAATTACACCTCTAATGGATTTACACAGAAACACAGTCACCAAAATGCCACGTCTAATGGATTTAAACAGAAACACAGTCACATAATGACACTTCTAATAGATTTACACAGAAGCACAGTCACATAATGACACCTCCAATGGATTTACACAGAAACAGTCACATAATGACACCTTCAATGGATTTACGCAGAAACAGTCACCATAATGACACCTTTAATGGATTTACACAGAAACAAACAGTCACATAATAACACCTCTAATGGATTTACACAGAAAAACACTCACCATAATAACACCTCTAATGGATTTACACACAAACACACTCACATAATGACACCTCTAATGGATTTACACAGAAACACAGTCACCATAATGACACCGCTAATGGATTTACGCAGAAACACAGTCATCATAATGACACCGCTAAAGGATTTACACAGAAACACAGTCACCATAATAGCACCTCTAATGGATTTACACACAAACACACTCACCATAATGACACCTACAATGGATTTACGCAGAAACAGTCACCATAATGACACCTCTAATGGATTTACACAGAAACAAACAGTCACATAATAACACCTCTAATGGATTTACACAGAAAAACAGTCACCATAATAACACCTCTAATGGATTTACACACAAACACAGTCACATAATGACACCTCTAATGGATTTACACAGAAACACAGTCACCATAATGACACCGCTAATGGATTTACACAGAAACACACAGTCATCATAATGACACCACTAATGGATTTACACAGAAACACAGTCACCATAATGACACCTCTAATGGAGGTACCATTTCTAGCCACGCTGCGGCCATTTCTAGCTAAGCTCCCGCCCACTTTGTACACAGATTTGAACCAATTTTAATATTTCGAACACTAAATTCCAAAAATCCAAAATTTCAAGCTAACTATACAGGTAAGCTGTTGAATCATAATAGTCACATAAAAGTCACATAATGACACCTCTAATGGATTTACACAGAAACAGTCACATAATGACACCTCTAATTGATTTACACAGACACACACAGTCACATAATGATACCTATAATGGAGTTACACAGAAACACAGTCATATAATGACACCTCTAATGGATTTACACAGAAACACAGTCAGCATAACGCACCGCTAATGGATTTACACAGAAACAGAGCCACATAATGCCACCTCTAATAGATTTACACAGAAACACACTCACATGACACCTCTAACGGACTTACACAGAAACACAGTCACATAATGACACCTCTAATGGATTTACACAGAAACAGTCACATAATGACACCTCTAATTGATTTACACAGACACACACAGTCACATAATGATACCTATAATGGAGTTACACAGAAACACAGTCATATAATGACACCTCTAATGGATTTACATAGAAACACAGTCAGCATAACGGCACCGCTAATGGATTTACACAGAAACAGAGCCACATAATGCCACCTCTAATAGATTTACACAGAAACACACTCACATGACACCTCTAATGGATTTACACAGAAACACAGTCACATAATGACACCTCTAATGGATTTACACAGAAACAGTCACCATAATAACACCTCTAATGGATTTACACACAAACACAGTCACATAATGACACCTCTAATGGATTTACACAGAAACACAGTCACCATAATGACGCCGCTAATGGATTTACACAGAAACACACAGTCATCATAATGACACCACTAATGGATTTACACAGAAACACAGTCACCATAATGACACCTCTAATGGAGGTACCATTTCTAGCCACGCTGCGGCCATTTCTAGCTAAGCTCCCGCCCACTTTGTACACAGATTTGAACCAATTTTAATATTTCGAACACTAAATTCCAAAAATCCAAAATTTCAAGCTAACTATACAGGTAAGCTGTTGAATCATAATAGTCACATAAAAGTCACATAATGACACCTCTAATGGATTTACACAGAAACAGTCACATAATGACACCTCTAATTGATTTACACAGACACACACAGTCACATAATGATACCTATAATGGAGTTACACAGAAACACAGTCATATAATGACACCTCTAATGGATTTACACAGAAACACAGTCAGCATAACGCACCGCTAATGGATTTACACAGAAACAGAGCCACATAATGCCACCTCTAATAGATTTACACAGAAACACACTCACATGACACCTCTAATGGACTTACACAGAAACACAGTCACATAATGACACCTCTAATGGATTTACACAGAAACAGTCACATAATGATACCTCTAATTGATTTACACAGACACACACAGTCACATAATGATACCTATAATGGAGTTACACAGAAACACAGTCATATAATGACACCTCTAATGGATTTACACAGAAACACAGTCAGCATAACGGCACCGCTAATGGATTTACACAAAAACAGAGCCACATAATGCCACCTCTAATAGATTTACACAGAAACACACTCACATGACACCTCTAATGGATTTACACAGAAACACAGTCACATAATGACACCTCTAATGGATTTACACAGAAACAGTCACATAATGACACCTCTAATTGATTTACACAGACACAGTCACATAATGATACCTATAATGGAGTTACACAGAAACACAGTCATATAATGACACCTCTAATGGATTTACACAGAAACAGTCACATAATGACACCTCTAATGGATTTACACAGAAACAGTCACATAATGACACCTCTAATGGATTTACACAGAAATATGCAGTCACATAATGACACCTCCAATGGATTTACACAGAAACAGTCACCATAATGGCACCTCTAATGGATTTACACAGAAACACACAGTAACACGACACCTCTAATGGATTTGCACAGAAACAGTCACCATAATGCCACCTCTAATGGATTAACACAGTCACATAATGACACCTCCAATGGATTTACACAGAAACAGAGTCACATAATGACACGTCCAATGGATTTACACAGAAACAGTCACATAATGACACCTCTAATGGATTTACACAGAAACACACAGCCACATAATGACACCTCCAATGGATTTACACAGAAACAGTCACATAATGACACCTCCAATGGATTTACACAGAAACAGTCACATAATGACACCTCTAATGGATTTACACAGAAACACAGTCACATAATGACACATCTAATGGATTTACACACAAATACGCAGTCACATAATGACACCTCCAATGGATTTACACAGAAACACAGTCACCATAATGGCACCTCTAATGGATTTACACAGAAACACAGTCACATAATGACACCTCTAATGGATTTACACAGAAACAGTCACATAATGACACCACTAATTGATTTACACAGACACACACAGTCATATAATGACACCTCTAATGGATTTACACAGAAACACAGTCACCATAATGGCACCTCTAATGGATTTACATAGAAACATGCAGTCACATAATGCCACCTCTAATAGATTTACACAGAAACACACTCACATGACACCTCTAATGGAGTTACACAGAAACACAGTCACATAATGACATCTCTAATGGATTTACACAGAAACAGTCACATAATGACACCTCTAATTGATTTACACAGACACACAGTCACATAATGATACCTATAATGGAGTTACACAGAAACACAGTCATATAATGACATCTCCAATGGATTTACACAGAAACAATCACATAATGACACCTCTAATGGATTTACACAGAAACAGTCACATAAGGACACCTCTAATGGATTTACACAGAAATATGCAGTCACATAATGACACCTCCAATGGATTTACACAGAAACAGTCACCATAATGGCACCTCTAATGGATTTACACAGAAACACACAGTCACATGAAACCTCTAATGGATTTGCACAGAAACACAGTCACCATAATGCCACCTCTAATGGATTAACACAGAAACACACAGTCACATAATGACACCTCCATTGGATTTACACAGAAACAGAGTCACATAATGACACCTCCAATGGATTTAAAACAGAAACAGTCACATAATGACACCTCTAATGGATTTACACAGAAACACAGCCACATAATGACACCTCCAATGGATTTACACAGAAACAGTCACATAACGACACCTCCAATGGATTTACACAGAAACAGTCACATAACGACACCTCCAATGGATTTACACAGAAACAGTCACATAATGACACCTCTAATGGATTTACACAGAAACACAGTCACATAATGACACCTCTAATGGATTTACACACAAATACGCAGTCACATAATGACACCTCCAATGGATTTACACAGAAACACATTCACCATAATGGCACCTCTAATGGATTTATACAGAAACACACAGTCACATAATGACACCTCTAATGGATTTGACCAGAAACACAGTCACCATAATGCCACCTCTAATGGATTTACACAGAAACACACTGTCACATAATGACACCTCTAATAGATTTACCCAGAAACACAGTCACATAAGGAGACTTCTAATGGATTTACACAGAAGTATACAGTCAAATAATTACACCTCTAATGGATTTACACAGAAACACAGTCACCAAAATGCCACGTCTAATGGATTTAAACAGAAACACAGTCACATAATGACACTTCTAATAGATTTACACAGAAGCACAGTCACATAATGACACCTCCAATGGATTTACACAGAAACAGTTACATAATGACACCTTCAATGGATTTACGCAGAAACAGTCACCATAATGACACCTTTAATGGATTTACACAGAAACAAACAGTCACATAATAACACCTCTAATGGATTTACACAGAAAAACAGTCACCATAATAACACCTCTAATGGATTTACACACAAACACACTCACATAATGACACCTCTAATGGATTTACACAGAAACACAGTCACCATAATGACACCGCTAATGGATTTACACAGAAACACACAGTCATCATAATGACACCGCTAAAGGATTTACACAGAAACAGTCACCATAACCTTACAACCTTACATTCCTGGTCGCTCTCTCAGATCTGCAAATCTAAATCTACTAAAAGTACCTAAGGTCAACTCTAAAACATATGGCCATAAAACTTTCTCTTTCACTGCAGCTACCGAATGGAATAACTTACCAAATGAAATTAGAAACTCATCAACTTTAGAAATCTTTAAATCCAATCTTAAATTCTATTTATTTCAAATAGCATATCCATAGAATACTTACGCGCGTTAGCGCTTAGAGCATGCAGTTGCATGGATTAAGCGCTCTAAAAATGTACTATTATTATTATTATTATTATTATTATTATAATAGCACCTCTAATGGATTTACACACAAACACACTCACCATAATGACACCTACAATGGATTTACGCAGAAACAGTCACCATAATGACACCTCTAATGGATTTACACAGAAACAAACAGTCACATAATAACACCTCTAATGGATTTACACAGAAAAACAGTCACCATAATAACACCTCTAATGGATTTACACACAAACACAGTCACATAATGACACCTCTAATGGATTTACACAGAAACACAGTCACCATAATGACACCGCTAATGGATTTACACAGAAACACAGTCATCATAATGACACCACTAATGGATTTACACAGAAACACAGTCACCATAATGACACCTCTAATGGAGGTACCATTTCTAGCCATGCTGCGGCCATTTCTAGCTAAGCTCCCGCCCACTTTGTACACAGATTTGAACCAATTTTAATATTTCGAACACTAAATTCCAAAATTTCAAGCTAACTATACAGGTAAGCTGTTGAATGTTTTGAAACTAACATGTGGGGCTGTTGCAGCCTATAACAGCAACAGCTCCCAGTCAAATCCGGTTTAAAAGTTCAACAGATTAGAAAAACAAAAATTCAGCAGAATTAAATATCTGGCCTGTCTCCACTTTGCCACAGTGATCTTGTGACCTCAATGTCATCATGCTGCTTCCTAACAGTATAGTCAACCAAGTAGTCAAACTTAGTTGCAATAGGATTCACCTATCCTGAAATTTAAGCGATGTTTTGCTAAAGGCAAAAACTTAACATTGTTGAAGCCGTCATCACCATCGGAGAAGTGATACATGTCTCGCTTTCTGCTTCGAGGCGAGACAAACAAGAGCCATCAGAAGATGGTATATCCAACACACACACCCCCCCCCCCCCCTCCCCAAACCCTGATCCAAACATTTTAGATAAACATACATCAAGAGTGGACATACATGTAACAGAAATATTGTAGAAAAGTTAATCAATGAAAAATTAAATCCTGACACTGCATCTCGCCTTAAAGAAATATAGATTTGTAAGTGCATGTTCAATTCCATTCAACTATTATGCACGGAGAGGAGAATTTTGGTGAATAATAAGTTTTTCATGGGAGATAACTCAGGAAAATATGGATGAATTTCTAGTGACAAAGAAATTGGAGAGCATAGGTTAAAAAAATTTCAAGATCTGGCATGAACAAAACAATTTTGATGAATTTTAAGTATTTCAGGGGAGATAATGACCACAGCCACCCTAGGGTCGGTTTGTAGTTTTATTATATATTAACCACATAAACATACTCATCGTTCAATCACTACTTGCTAAATAAATCTACTTACAGTCAGTGCCAAAAAGATTTCTAATCTTGCTTATAATGCAAGAACGACACCACTCTACTCTATAAATGAAATCACGGATTTCTTTTTTCACGAGAGTTGTTATACTTACCTCCCTTACACTCTATTATATTTCCTAAATATCGACCGTGCGTCAATAACCCCAGATAAAAAAAGATGTGCCCTTAATGGGCAGGTAGACAGGTGAGTCAGCCAGATGCCGGCCACACTCACGCATGCGCAGACTGTCAATGCCTCAGCTTGACTAATGGCCGACACATGCAAGTTAAAAGCCTGAGGACCGAGCCTCTGTGGGGCGGAGAGGCCGGGTCCATGCTAGGGAGGAAAGTATAACAACTCTCTCTTGAAAAACGAAATCTGTGATTTCGTTTATTTCACTTCAAAAGATATACTTACCTCCCTAATACTCTATGATATTGATAGAATTCGTAAGAGAATTTGGCGGGAGGGAGGCGAGGTCAAAAGACCAGCTCATCCCTTGCGCATTTTGCACATGAAGCACTAACATCTGAAATTGTGTGATACATGCAATCAGGCAATGATTTGAACATCTGATAACACAACCGATGGTGAGAGTAATTACCGATTGTCAAATGCGCTTCCCCCCACCCTCCTTTTGGGAAAGGAGAAGCTATGACCTCCATGTCCTATACGCTCTGTAAGTACTGGTGCTAAGTACTACACGACAAGAGACGAAAGGCTTCATTTCGAATACTCTCAATAAATGAACCACATAATACACAGGTACCATTACCTTATTAATAAATAAGGGTAAAACATCGTGACAATAAATTATGTAACAACAAAAGGCAGTACTGACCTCATGCATGCAAGCTGTATCCATCCAGTCCACATCAGTGAATGCAAAAATGATACACGAATATGCGGTTGTTTCCACAATTAAAATGTGCTGTCTGAAGACAGCAAGTGCAACTTATCTACAATATATACACCTGATCATCTTTTGAATATCGATAAGGCAAGAGGATTAGTGGTGTCACAGAGGTATGGTCGGTAAAACTTGACTCACAGTGCCACTGAGCCACCGACATAATGTCATCCACCGGCACCCCGTTAAACAAGGTGGTGGACGCCACTATGCCACAGACTCTGTGAGCCTTGGATAAGTCATCTTGTTTACCAGTGGCGGATTTGTGGCAAAATCGAATACATTCCACAATCCACCTAGATATAGTGTCTTTTGACACCCTGCCATGGGGTTCAATATAAGACAATCATAAAGAGGATGGGTCCGTCTGCCATTCCTGTGTACGTTGTTTGTACCTGTTTAATGCGCGGACTGGGCACCATGCTTTTGAATTAGGATCAAACCTAGTCAAAGCAGGTAAAATAATTGGTTGACGTAGATATTTCAAAGACTGGTTCTTAGCCATGAAATTTTTCCTAGGTAGAAGTCTAAGGCCTTTCCCTGTAACCACATAACGGTCTGCTTCGGCGGATAAAGCATGAATTTTGCTTCTCCACCTTGCAGCCAAGCAAGGTATAACTGTTACTGACATCAAAGCTGACTTGTAGCCAGCAATAGAGTTAGGCTTGAGGCTATAAGCATCATACAGGTGACAGAGGAAATCTGCTATTATCTGAATAGATGCATCCATTCGATTAACATCTCTGTTTGAGCACCATTCTGCAAATCAATTGATTTTATAGTTATGCCCTGGAGGTTGACTCCTTTCTGGCTTTTGCCATAAACATGGCTGCTTAGTCAGACAAGCCCTCCTTAACTTTAGATTACTTGACAACATCCACGCAGTCAAATGGAACATTGACGGGTTGTTGTGAAGGGACTTGCCATGGAAAATTATATTGTCAATCAGAGGTAAAGGAACCGGATTGCAGACCAGAAGGTCCAGCAGATCCGTATACCATGATCGGCTTGGCCAATTTGGGGCGATCAGAAGCACTTGGCACTCCTCCGGCCTGATTTTCTGAAGAACCTTTGGAATCAGGATTGCTGGAGGGAATGCGTATGCATACATTCCCACCCAGCCGATAGCCAACGCATCTGTTGCGAAAGCTCTTGGATCTGGAATCGGAGAGACGTACGTCGTCATCTTCGCTTTCCTGTACGTTGCGAATAAATCTCTGTTGGCTTTCCCCCAGTGGTCGAACAGACGATCCGCCACACATTGATTTAGTTGCCATTCCGTAGGCAAAACACTCATCCTTCGGCTCAATGGGACTGTTAACAGATTTAGCCTTCCCGGAATGTGAACTGCCTTCAAGGTGATCATGTGATCTAGACACCAGCAAAGCAGTTTCCAAGTCATCATACAGAGACTGGGCGACTTCATTCCGCCCTGGCGGTTTATGTAACTCACTACTGTCAAGTTGTCTGATCGAACTAGAACAATCTTGCCTTGAACAATCTCTAAGAATGTTCCAGGCCCAGAACTACTGTTCGTAATTCCAGTAGATTTATATGTTCCTATAACTGATCCAGATTCCAAAGCCCTGATACTGTGGCTTCTTCCAGGCAAGCTCCCCCCCCCCCACCCCCATCCCTCCATTGATGCATCTGTGTACATCATTATTTGAGGGTGGGGTGGGGTGAGCATCACACCTGTCAGGAGATTCTCTCTCTTCATCCACCATTGGAGGTGGTGAATAAGAGGTTCCAACACTGACACCTCGAGTCCAGGAAACCTGTCCTCTTGGTCCACTGTGTCATGAGAAATAACTGGATAGGCCGCCTGTGGAATGACTGGTTCCAGAGAAACCATCAACCCCACCATTCTCAAGTAAACCCGTGCCAGTACATGATGACTGTTGCACACTGATTGTATTACCGAGATGAGTATTTCTACTCTCCCGAGTAGGATAACCATATCCTATCTATAGTCGAAGAACATTCCCAGGTAAACAAACTTCTGGGATAGAGTCAGCTCTGATTTCTGAAAGTTTATTATCCAGCCTAAGTCTGTGAGAGTTTTCAAAACTATCTCCAGATATGATGCAAGACTTTCCCGATTGTGTGCTTCTAACAGCCAATCGTCTATGTAAGTGTGGACTGCTATGCTTCTACTGCGGAGGTATGCTGTTATTGCAAGAACCACCCTGGTGAAAACCCGAGGAGCCGTGGAAATTCCAAATGGTAAAACTTTGAATTCCCACTGTCGGCCCTGGAATGCGAACCTCAAGTACCGACGAAAACTCTTTGCAATTGGAATGTGAAAATAAGCATCCTTCAGATCTATGGACGCCGTCCACATTCCTATATCCAACCCCGCCAACATCGTTTTGACTTTCCATTTTGAAGCTCGGTGTGTCTATGAACTTGTTAAATGGCTTGAGGTTGAGAATTGGTCTCCACCCTCCAGTGCTCTTTGTCACTAGAAACACGGTTGAATAGAAGCACGGGCAATTTTGCGCAGGTTGAATTGCTCCTTTTTCTATGAGGGAATTCATCTCTTCCTCTATGCACAACCGTTGATCTGGATCTCTTGGAATTTGAGTCCAGATCGGAACCAGAGACAGGTGCGATGCTGGGCCTATCGCCCACTCGGGCTGGTACCCGGCTGAAGGCCATCACAAGACTAAGCGATCCTGGGTTAACTGCTCCCACTCCTGCTTGTGGAGGTCAATTGACCTCCCACAGGTCCACCTAGAGAGAGAGAGGTGGACACAAGCAGTGCAAGAGTGGGACTGTCGCTGGTTCCAGCATTGGTATGGTTCTTGTGGAAATCGGCCCATCAGGCACGATTACCACGACCAGATCCTCGCGCGCCATGGCTTGCGCTGCCCGCACCACAGCCCGCTCCTCATGTACCACGGTGCGCGGGTGGCTGTCTGCGCTTGAGGAGCATGTGGCCCGCTCCCACTGCAGGCCGGTGCTGGCGTGGCTGTGGCCTACGCTGCACCGGTGGCTGGCCGCTGATATGACCAGTGCCACCTCGGGCCTGCTGTGGACAAAATGCAGGGGGTGCTGCGCGAATGTGCTCCTTACGAAGCACCTCAAATTGTTCGCGTAGCACCCTCTGATTGTTGACTAGAGTGACTGTTTCCTGGAGGTGTTTACATCCTCACCCCCAGAGACCAGGACCTGACATAGGCGTCCGCAGCAGCCTGTTATACAGATCCTGAGATGGATACAAACTGTCTAGCGCAAATGTGCGTCTCGCCCTGACACTCCTAGTCACTGCCCTAGTCATACAGTCCAGAGCCAGGTTAATCCCATCCTGGATGGCTCTCTGTACTGAGACAGGGCTTGCTTGGCGCGATGCAGACACTGTTACCACACCCTGTGACAGCCGAAAGACATGTGAAAGCGCCATTATGGACGCTCTCGAGCTCTCCTCTGCATCGCGCAACGCGGTGTTTGATGAGCGCAGGACACTCCAGCACAGCGCTCCCGTGTCAGAACGGCACCATCTCGCCACCTCGCAGGGGAGCCTTCGCAAGCTGTCCATTAGGCTTAATGGACGTCTCTGCCGGCGTGAACATATCCACTACATGTTCTGCTAATGGCAGAGATGGCATGGTGGTAACTGTCGGCTTTCCAGCCTACCATGGGTGCTGGTCCCACTGGCTTGCCGACTGATCAACACAAGAGCTCGGGCCTAATGCCTACCAGCCATTGGCATGCGTCAGACCAGTCCTCCTCTGTGGCCACCTGCGAGTGCTCGACAAGGCGCAGGCTTTCATCCTCCTCTAATGCACTCGCAGGTGTAAACGTGGCTGGAGCCATGGATACTGCTGGCTGGCCGTGGAAAACATGCGCAGCCAGCACCATGGAAATGTGCAGGGTGTAATCAACCACAGCATGGTCCGGATAAGCCGCCTTCATATCCTCGGCAAGCCGAGGTATACCGTAACGGCGGTCATCCACTCCAACCCGGGCCACCCTTTGAGCCGTGAAGGCTACCCCTGCGGCAGTAGTTCTATGGAAATAATCGGCCGTGCTCCCCGCGAGGGGTGCACGGTCATCCATTTCCATGTCCACGGCTTCAACGGGTGAACCCAGCGGAAGATCCTCTTCCTCCTGGCCATCATAAACTGCCTCTGGGTTAGCAAAGAACGCTAACCCGGGCTGGCCAGGGACGGTACCGTAAGAAGTGGTACCTTTCGGGCGCGAACACTCTAGGCACAAGCCTGTGTCCAGCGGTCCCGGTCCAAGATCAACTGACGAGGCAAGCCTCGAACCCAGATCATATAAACCTGCTTCAGGATCCATTGGCAAGGCGGCGGGCCTTCCAAGATCCACTGAAGCCACCACTGATTCTGGAACATTTTCGGACCACGACGGACACCAGAATCAGCGGTGGGGATTTTCTACTCGGGAGCAGATGAAGAGGACAATAAATTACTCGGCCCAGGGAGCATGCTGCGAAGAAGCTCTGGTACCAAATCTGTCCTCTTCATCTCCCCCATCATTTCCAAACTGAGTCTCCACTTCCGAAGACACAGAGGCCTTTCTCTTACCCTTGCCACTTACACTCTTCTTCGCACCCTTCTCCTCCTCCGACACCTTATCCTTCGCCTGTAAAGACAAGAATTCAGAGAATAAGTCCCCACGCCCACTGTTTACAAACATCACATTTTAAAAGTGGACCACAAGGTGAACACTTGAAACAGAGGTGAGGGGCAAACTTCGACTTGATCGAACGATTACAGCCATTACAAGAAGGCTTCTGAAAAAATGGACAAGACGACGACAATGAGTTAAAGATTCTTGAATAAATTAAAATAAATTCTAATAACTCATAAAGGAGAAAGAAATCACCTAAAAATGACGGTGAGAAAGATGAACAACCTGCCTCATTTTGAAATTATTAAAAAAACATAATAATACGGTTGATTATGACGTCATAATTTCCAAAAAAGGAACAGACGAACTAACATCCCGGTGAAAGACGAATTGTATGAATACAACAGCATCAGTAATGAGAACACAGTAATAGCTCATGCTTTTACAATGATACAGATAAAGAGTGTGACTGAAAGAATATTGGCAGCAAATAATTACAAATACTTTAAAGTACCATAAAGCATAACTAGAGTACCTGAGTCTTTAGTAAAGGCATACCATCACGTCCAGCTCTTGGAAGCTCCACCAGACAACCACTCTTCATGACCACTCACTTACTTATTAAAGGGAGGGGTGGGACCAGAGGGCAGAATGACAAGCTCTCTCTTATGGGAGCCTATATAATTCTGGGCAGTCTTTTTCCTAACATTTATAGGGAAATAGTGGACACCCCTCTTTAGATGTGAACAAACCTTCTTACAGAAACTTGTGGACACAATCATAGAGATATTAGCATTTTATGGCGCCAGATTATAAAGTTACCAGTTTTCTGAGCGCCTATAATGTTTATACCACGTCACGGAAATAGGTGACACCGCGTAATTAAGACGTAATTAAAACATAATTGTACTAAAGATCACCTGATAACTTGGTCCTGGCATGGCCTCAGGCGAATTGAACTTATCAGACATGATAAAAAGGACTTTAGAACAACTTTGTAAAGAGTATTGAGCAAAACTCAGCAAGTGGATAACAAAACACAAGCATGTGGTATAGGCCAATAGTCATGAAAGAGGCAGTGACAGTCTGCACATGCACGAGGTTGGGGCCGGCATCTGGCTGACTGTCACCTGTCTACCTGCCCATTAAGGACAGCTATCTTTTTTAATCTGGGGTTATTGAGTAAAGGTCGATATTTAGGAAATATCATAGTGTTAGGGAGATAAGTATATCTCTTGAAGTGAAAGTCCAGGTTTCTGGATGGAGTATACTCCCTTAATGTCAATCAAACAGAGACTTCTGGAATCGTAGCCAAACTAGAAGTTGCGTTGACATCTTGAAATGATTGTCAGAGATGGACGGACCGACAGACTGACATACATACATTCTATACAGACGCATGGATGTACAGGCATACGGATAGCACATACACATCTAAAAGTGGTAATGAGAACCCTTATCAAGTTTCAAAAGAATCACAGATAAATTGTATGAGTTGTGTTAACAAGAAATGATTGGTACTACAGTTTATGTATCGCCTTAAAGGTATTCAAAGGGGGTTAACTCTTTAATGAATAATTTTCTGACAGTGAAAAAAAGCACATGCATATCTTCACATGGTAATGACTAGATTTACCACGTTTCATAAGAATTGTAACTAAACCATAGGAGTTGCGTTGACAAGGATGACCCAACAGACGAACATACATTTTGGACAGATGGATGGAAGTACAAGTATACACATATCACATGCCCATCTTCATGTCATAATGATAACACTTACCAAGTTTAAAAAAAAATCGGAGCTAAACTGTAGGAGTTGCTTTGACAAGAAATGATTAGCAACGCAGTTTATGTATCAGCTTTAAGATATTTAAAGGGTGATAACTCTGTAATGAAAAATTTTTGGGCTGTGAAAAAAGCACATGCACATCTTCAGATGGTAATGATCAGATTTACCATGTTTCAAAAGAATCGTAACTAAACTGTAAGAGATTAGTTGACAAGACAGGGACAGACAGACGGATGGATGGATGGACATGCTGATCACTATATCACCCTGTCTTCTAGACAGAGGGGATAAAAACTTGTTGAAACATGAACACCAGTTCATCATTTAATTTATTTTGAAAATCAAAAATTTTGACATCAGAGTGATAAGGGTTAAACTGTAATTTCAGCAAAGACATATAACTCAAACACTTTCCTGACAGACACACTTCTCACTTGTGACATCAGCTAACAAGTGACATATTTCATTATGACGTCAAATACTTCAGTGCCAGATCAGATCCCTCCATTGAATGGAAGAATATGCATGTATACATGCACATATACATGATTGCATATCTCACCATTGTATGAAACAATAGTAAGCTTGCTTTCTGATATCTAACTCCTCTAGACTATGTACTTATATTATCACTTAACATTACTGTCACAGCCTAATACATTTTACAATGGATTATATGTAAAATTTAGACAGATGAATGGACCGGATGAAAGATAAGATGGCAGATTGATGGAAGATCATCCACAAGATGTATCTGATAGAACCATGCATGCTTCAGAATCCTAAGACATACACGCATACAGCAGACAAATCTCTAGTTTGTCACTTGATAAGTACTGTTTGGGTATAAAATATGAAGAATTTGTAAATAGTAATAGCATTTTTATTTAACGTGTACGCACACACACACACTCCAATCCCACCCCTATGTATGCACAATCCCTCAATGCTTGAGCTTACATTGAAGCACATATTTGGAAGATAAAGCTAAGATTTGTTTTAGATTTACGTTTTAAGTGACGATCTTTGGTGTTTTTGGTCCGGTTCACAGGCTAAAGCATGGAATAAGCTTCCATTGATAGCTATGACCAGCCATTTCTATATAAGCTCCATTCACCTTTTGTGCATTGGAATCGATTAAAGCCTGAATTCCAAAAATTTCATGGGAATTATACAGGTAAGCTGTTTAATATTTTGAAACTAATTTGACTGAGGGCTGGTGCTGTCTATGGCAAGAACAGTTCCCAGTAAAATTAGTTTCAAAATATCCCACATTTCAAAATATCCCACAAAGTGTTAACTAAATTATAAATTCATCAAAGACCTACAATTTGTACACTTTAGTGACAACATTTTGATTGTGACGTCGGCTAACATGAGACATACTTGGTTATACATCAGATACTTGAGTGACAGATAGGATAACTCCATTCTTGTCAATATAGTCAATATTACAAGACTGTTTATCTTGAATTAGATTAGCATCAACACAACCTCAACACTACCACCACACATACTCTACAAAACTGTGTTTTACAATGTTCATAGTATCAAGATAAGATTGTTAACAATATTTATAGCTGCGTATCATATAGTACAAAGATTATAGATTTTGGTTTTCACACATAACTGTGCATTATCATGTCAAAGGAAGGAGCCAATCTTCCACTCAAGTATCTGACATCATAATGAAATACGTCTCTTGTTAACCGATGTCACAATCAAATGACATAGATCTGACACCAAAGGGGTAACGGTCTGACAGTAGCTGTCTCAAATGTATGCCATGGGTGAATTTACAATTTAAATATGTTTAATATTTTGAAACTAATTTCACTGGGAGCTAACATGGCTAATTTTTGGCATGGGTAGTGAAAAGCAATAACTAAATATTGGCCAGTATTGGATGATGAAACAGAAAGCATTAAATTCTAAAGGTTCACCAGGTAAAAAAGACATCTTTTGCCTGGTTAAATAAACCACACAGTTATAACATCACATTTATTTTGTTGTTGTAAGACAATTCATCTTTCCATTGTATCTATCGATCATCTGACATCATATGACGTCATAATTAACTAAGTGAAGTGTATGATGATGTCATAATCATTACGTCATGAATGATTCTATATAGTCCGTCTTTAAAGCTTAATAGTCTGCCACGTTGTACAAATTGCATTTAATAAACATTCTGTCGAATATTTTGAAACCAATTTGCCTGGGCGCTCTTGCTGCCATAGGCAACAGCACCCAGTCAAATTATTTTCAAAATATTCAACAGCTTACATGTATAGTTTTCTGAAAATTGATAGTCAGGGAGTTCAGAGATCGATCGATCCCAACACAGATGTGATGTGGGTGGAGCTTAGATTGAGATGGGCGGGGCATAGCTAAAACTGGAAAGGTCCATTGATCCCTTTAACAATGAAATTGCAGTACATGCATATGTATATTCACTTGATGTCAACCATACAGAGGATAAGATGTTGGATACTTTGAAACGTATATATATATATATATATTGATTTTCCTGACCAAATTTGACCATTAAAGTGTTAATGAACCACCATTATTTGTTTTTATAGATTATATTCTAGAAACAATGGGATGCATGAAGCGACCACCTGCCCTAGTGACACACCCCTTAATAGCCCATAGACAGGTTTCTCTGTAGTATAAATACGAACATCTCATTAACAGTTTAGATTTGGAAGTAGCTATTCGGTTGTACACCTAGGGCATGTAAAACAGGGTCAGTTAGATATCGTTGTAACCTTTTATTGATAACGAGCAACTTCGTTGAGGTGGGAGAATGCAGAAAGTGGACTACTTAAGGCTGTAAGTTATCATTGGATTTTGCAAAAAAACATCCACTCAGCATTTCCCAATGGAATAAATAGTGTTTTTTATATATTATTACTAACTCTTCATTGTCATCAATCTGTTTTCAAATGGTGGGTGCTGTAGTTATTATCTGCCCTTAGTCAATTAAAAGTTCATAATCCAGTCACTCGTAATTGGCTATGGTAATCAATCGAGAAACTAGTGTACTTGCGCAATGTCAACTGCCTCTTTCAATGGCCATGATTTATACATACTGGAATGTAATTTGATGGAGGGAGCTGGGATGGCACATTAGTGGTTTTGGAATATTTGATGTCTCTTAAGTGGTATGGACATGAACTCAAACCCGACTGAGCATCATTGTACTAACTCCTTTAATCATATGAGATTTCATTTCTATAGGACAAGTGACTTATAGAGGAATGGTGTGTCCTAATAGACTGAATAAGATACCAACTAATGAACACATAGCTTTCTCAATGTTCCAAACATTTAACATTTCAACCAGACATGGTAAATATGATTAATCCTTTTCAATGACATATATATATTTGCAGAATATTTTGAAAATAATTTGATGGAATTCCAACAAGATTTACTCCAAAACATGCAACAGTTTATGTGTTTGCTCTGGAATTGAGATACAGAGAGTTCATGTTTGAAAGCGTCAATATTAAACAAGTCAATTTTACTTTTTCATAAAAAGTACTTAGCCTTTCAAATTTTTTATTACATTTAAACCTGTCTATAGATGACACTGTACAATGTATATATAGTGCCCACTATAGAAGACTAAATGCATTGGTTCGTTGGTCTGGTGCTTAATGAATGTTCCACTTAAGTACTTAAAGGTGACTTATATATGGAGATATTTTTTATCCTTTTAAAATCTAAATTTTCTCAAAAGGTAATGTCCATTTGCATACCAAGCGAAGATTATTTGTTAAAATTTACCACTACAATTACTGGCTCAGACATTGAGCCAGTCATTCTAGTAGTAAAGCTTAACAAATAGTCTTCCCTTGGTCTGCAAATGGACCTTTCTCAAGCCCACGCCAAAAGCCATTTTGGTTCGCTTTAGTGTTAAATGGTTAAGGCAGCGTACACTGTAAGCCTATCAGTGACCAGAGAACCAAATTGGCAATAAATGTTCAACAAGAGTTGAATAGAACAAAGTTTATTAAAGATACCGTTCTTGAAGAACCACCTGCTTTTGGCACATATTTTTATTGCAGTTGATAGTCATTACGAGACACCAACTCTGTTCTTAGTGACCACATTTTGAAATTCATGAAGGTGGTTGTAACACCGGTTATTTTTTAGAAAAGTTACCATTGCAATGACTGGATCGCTCAATGAACAGAGCATTATTTTGATGAGTTTTCTAAAATAGTCTTCTCTTGACCTACAAATGGACATTTGTGAAGACCACCGCAGACTTTTTTGGCTCGATTGACCATTAAAACCTTCAATCCTCATGCTGTCAAAAAACTGTTTGCAGTGGTCTTGAGAAATGTCCAGTTGCAGAACAAGACCATTTTTGAAAATGAATCATTGGAATGACAGTCCTTCAAGTGGTAAATTAAAAAACAAACTAATTGCCTTCATATGTACTTTTTTATAAGAAAGTTAACATTTTTTTTACCATATATAAGGATTAAAGGTTGAATAGGGAATTGATTTTGCTTTCCAAAGGATCCAGCAATAAAAATGAAAACTATTTGAACAAAAGCTATTGCTGCTCAGTCAAATTGCTTTCAACATATCTGCCAAATTGCATATTCCTTACACATGATCTATGGGAATTAAGGAAATTGAACATATCTCTAATGAATAAATAAATGAAATGTCATTTCTTCACGATCTGTATAACATCTTCATGCTCCATTTGGTGATGAATTCCCACTCGCTGGGGACTGTATTTAGCACTGGTGCCCTGTAGGGGAAACACATCATAAAAACATCACACTTAAGCTGAAGACAATGCTGAATCCAGGTTTAGCTATTCCCGCCCATCTCTAACTAAGCTCCACACATGCTTTGCCTGTCTTGGGATCCATGCACTCCCTGAATCTCAATTTCCAGAAAACTATACAGGTAAGCTGCTGAATAGTTTGAAAATAATTTGATTGGCTGCTGTTGGTGCAACAGCATCCAGTCAAATTAGTTTCAAAATATTCAATAGAATGTTTATTAAATACTAAAGACATACAGGTCGTACAATTTGATGTCTATTAACCCTTTATGACGGACCTAATTATGCTGTAATTGACTATGATGTCAACCTAGATGTGACGTACGTAGTTCATTATGATGTCATATGACTGATCTATAAACTGGATTCATCTATTGATTCGATAGTATATTGCACCTTTGTATGCAAAAAAATATTGGAAAGATAGGAACATTTTCTTCATCATAAAACTAAAACGTATTCTCATTTATTCATTTTAACTCACCTGGACCATTAGCATTTGAACCATTTGCATTTAATTAGATACGATGGATAATTTTCGGAAAATCCAAGATGGGCACCCAAAAAAATTACCAATCAAAATTCTGCATAGAAGTTTTATAGTCTACCATGACAGGGTAACAAGCCAAATTTGGTTGAAATATGTCAAGCAACTAAGGACAAGCAACGGTTTGACAATTTCTGGCAAATTTTTCATAAAATCTAAGATTTTCACCCAAAAAATTGATCAACCAAATTCTGAATAGAATTTCTAGTGTCTACCACCATAGAAGCCACCTAGTGAAATTTAGTTGAAATATGTCAAGCAATTTCTGGTAAATTTTTCATAAAATCTATGATTTTCACCCAAAAAATTGATCAATCAAAATTCTAAATAGTTTCTAGTGCCTACCAGCATAGATGCCACCTACTGAAATCTGGTTGAAATATGTGAAGCAGCTAAGGAGGCGTAGCAATTTCACAATTTCCGGTAGATTTTTCATAAAATCTAATATTTTGACCCAAAAAATTTATCAATCAAAATTCTGAATTGAGGTTCTGGAGCCTATGGCCATAGGATCCTTTCAGCCATATTTGTTTAAAACCGTTTAAGATAGTAACGAGAAGCAATTTGACAATTTCCAGTACATTTAAAATAAAATCTAAGATTTGACCCCCAAAAATTGACAAATCAAAATTCTGTTTGAACGTTCGAGAGCCTATCACAATAGGATCCTTTCAGTCCAATTTTGTTGAAATCGATCAAAATGCTAAGGAGAAGGAGCAGTTTTACAACTTCCGGTAAATTTTTAATAAAATCTAAGATTTTAACCAAAAACATTGAGGAATCAAAATTCTAAATGGAAGATTTAGAGCCTATGACCATAGGATTGTTTTAGAATGGTAAGAAGCAATTTTACAATTTCGGGTACATTTTTCATACAATCTAAGATTTTCACCCAAAAAATTGACGACTTAAAATTCTGAATGTAAGTTCTAAAGCCTATTGGCCATAGGATTCTTTCAGCCAAATTTGGCTGAACGCGGTCAAAAGGGTAAGGAAAAGAAGCAATTTGACAATTTCCGGTACATTTTTTATAAAATCTAAGATTTTTACTAAAAAAATTTATGAATCAAAATTCTGAATGGATGTTCTGGCGCCTACGACAATAGGGTACTTCCACCCAAATTTGGTGGAAATCGGCCAAGTGGTTAATGAGGAGTAGTGTTTTAAAGCAAAAGTTGATGGATGGACGACGGATGATCGCCACGGCATAAGCTCACTTGGCCCTTCGGGTCAGGCGAGCTAAAAACATTATTTGAAATTCATTATTAATTAAAGGTTGTTTCAAGGAACAATTTGCCACCAAATTTGATACAAGCTCCCATCCAAGATTAGCAATGATCCCTTCAATCGAGTTAGAGTTATCATCTGGAAATGCAATGTTACTTAATTAACTAGGGCGCAATGACCTTGAGCGCTTAGCGCAAAAATTGATATGGTTCTTCGGACCACCAAGGATAAGCTCCCACTCCAGATTGGTAATGAGAACTCGAGTTATCATCAAGAAACGCAATATTACGTAATTAATTAGATCACTGTGACTGTGACCTTTGACCGGTTGACACCAAAATCGATAGGGTTCTTCGGTCCACCAAGGGCAACCTCCCACACCAGATTGGTAATGATCACTTCAACAGAACTCAAGTTATCATGCGGAAACGCAATATTACATAATTAGTTAGGTCACTGTGACCGTAAGCTTGATCTTTGACCGTTTGACACCAAAATCGATAGGGTTCTTCGGACCAGCAAGGACAACCTCCCACGCCAGATTGGTAATGATCCCTTCAATAGAACTCGAGTTATCATCCGGAAATGCAATATTACGTAATTAATTAGGTCACCATGACCATGACCGTTGACACCAAAATCGATAGGGTTCTTCGGACCACCAAGGACAAGCTCGCATGCCAGATTGGTAATGATCCCTTTAATATAGAACTCGAGTTATCATCCGGAAATGAAACCCAAACGGATGGATGGACAGACAAAGCAAACGCTGTATACCCCCATATATATATATATATATATATATATATATATATATATATATATATATATATATATATATATATATATATATATATATATATATGGGGGGGGGGACATAATAATAGCTACTTACCCAAACCAGTGCATATTTAAATTGACTTGCTAATGTCCGATGAACAACATGACACTGAAAAATAAGAGGGACAGACCATGATATAAACTAGGCAGGTCAGATAAATATAGAACATTCGTAATATCTTCAAAGCAAAGTCATTGCTGAATCAGGAGACCTAGCAACTTTTGTTTCCATGAAGTTATCTAATGAAATTCAAATATACAAATAATATGGCAACCCATTTCACTGAAATATCACATCTGAAAACCTCAATCACCTCTCCCAATCATGTCTAAGTTCTAATCCAGTCATTGACTATACTATATTAAAGTCTAAGCAAGCCACCCGAGTTACAAGGTTTATTTGGCTCAGGTTTAATTCTGGTAATCTGTTGTCAATGATGGCAATAATGCTGATTAATCCTTTAACACTCATATCAGCCAAATACAGATTCTGCAGTGGTCTTCAGAAATGTCCACTTGCAGACCAAAAGAAGACTATTTTTGAAAATTTACAACTGGATTGACTGCCTCGATAACAGAGCCAGTCATTCCAGTGGTAATTTTTCAAAAATACCATTCTCTTGACCTGCAAATGGACATTTTCCAAGAGAAACCATAAATTTTCTTGAATAAATTCAAGGGTTAAAGTGTTAATCTTGTGTCTTTTAAAGAGGGATACATTGGTAAAGATAAAAAAGCAGGTGCGTGCGTGCGTGCGTGCGTGCGTGCGTGCGTGTGCAGTTAGATCTACATTGGTAAAAAGCTGAGCGACAAAGATTACTCACCACATGCTCAACTGTACAACCTTTCCGCAATATCAAGCCACCGTCAAAGTCTGGTTTCTCTACATTAACAGAATATCAGAAGTTGTTTGAATATCATGTAGACTATACAACTAATCACCATAAAACTGTTTAGTAAATAAATGGATATATAAACATGTATGTTCCATTGTCACTAGAATTGATCATGTTTATTCTAACTTCAAATAGACTCTTAGCATTATATGCATGACCAAAACAAATTTAAACCATAACATACATTGAGGAACCGGTGTTTTTTGGACAAGCAAACAGTTGTATCTTGTCCATAAAGTACCTGGATTAATATACTAATTAAATATGCAAATTTATGCTAATTAACTAATAATTTATAAATCACTATTAAAATCCACATCACTGGCTCTGCCTTATTAAGATACAATTGTGTTCCAAATTTCATGGCAATAACTGGATTAGTTTAGAAATTATGGGCATATATGTTTTGAAAACTGGATTATTATGCTTATATGGTACCATTTTAAGACAATAGGGCTAGTGTTAATCCAATGACCTAACATATATGAATCCCCTAATTTGGCAAACCTCACACGAGCATAGCATTCAATGAATACTGATTTTTTTTTTTAATGGTTTTTAGTAATCAGTTTGTTAAGCTGCCTTCTGTTAGAAACAATATAATATAATGTCATGTTAACTACTTCAAATTTCACTCTGAACTCCCTACCTTAGGAAACACAAATAAATGGTTACTAAAGATAGGTGGTTAATATCCACAGTACATTAAAGTTTGAGGCTAGAACAATGGCACGTCTAAAATCAGGTGACAGACGGAAAGAGCACATGTGTTAGGAACCTCCATTATGTTGGCATCAAATGTTCTTTCAATCAGGTTATTTTCAACATATTCAAACAAGCTTTATCAAATATAGTGTGTAAGAATGTATAGATGACTGGTTAAAATTAACCATGTATGTCTACGTACCTCCTCGCTTTTTTGTATAGACCCGGACTAGAGCCAAATACTCCCACATGATCTCCAATAAGTAGTCAAGATTTAGTCGCATATTACAGCTGAAAAATAAACAATAACATTTTTGGGAATCTCTCATTTCCCCAGGCAGTAATTATCGTCTGCATATACGTAAGTGATGTGGCTACATACCGATCCTGCAATACATAAGGAATTGCTACCACTGCACCCTGTCACCCCTGTAAACTATGGTAGAAAACTTAGGCCATTGATTGTGAAAATTGGGCAACAAAGTAAAATTATTTGCTTATTGAATGCTCATGTGTAGGCCAAGTGAACAGCATTTTTCAAAATGTACCAGTGGAATGACTGCCTTGTTATTGAGCCAGGTATTCCATGGGGAAATCTGAAAAAATACTCTTCACTTATACTGCAAAATGGCCATTTCTCAAGACTAGTGCAGAAGCATTTTTTTTGCTGTCTTCACTGTTACTCGGGTCAATACCATTATGTGATAGCACATGTAAGGCCCATTACTTCTAGCATTCTTCACTCTTCAAAATATGGATTTCCTAAACATGTATTGAACAAAAATCTCAACAAAATTAACCGACTAATAAAATTGAGGAAAGCCCTCATATGCAGATGAGAAGAGAATATCAAAAGATTACAGTCTATAAGCTTAGCATTCACAAGTAATCTAGTGATTAAGAGAATTACCTGACAACTAAAGAACTTTGCCGCCTGGCTAATTTGTCCACTTCTTCTACAGAGACCTGATCTATCTTATTATATACCTGAAAATAGGAAGAACAGTCATCACTGACACATTAAAAACACTTAGCTTAAGGAAGGGAGGCTTTTAACCCAATCATCAATGAAATTATGGGCTACTTTCATGCTTCGCTTAAATAGTTCCTTTTACAATAGGACTTTCACCAATTTCGTGCATTTGCCTTCTTCTCGATTTAGATACTTAGCCTTTTAATGATAAAGATTTGTCAATAAAATCTAAATTTGTACTTAGTGGATGTCCATTTGCAGGCCAAGAGAAGAGTATTTTTCAAAATTTACCAGAGATGACTGGCTCGATTATCAAAGCTGTCATTCTAGAGGTAAAATCTCAAAAATACTCTTATCCGGCGATGCAAATGGGCATTTCTCAAGATGACTGCAAAGGCCATTTCTGGCCGGATTGACCATTAACCCTTTAACACTCATATCAGCAAAAAACGCCTTCTGAAGTGGTCTTGGGAAATGTCCATTTGCAGACCAAGGGAAGCCAGTTATTCCAGCAGTAAATTTTTCAAATAGTCTCCTCTTGGTCACCAAATGGACATTTTCTATGAGAAAATTGAGATTTTCTTGAACAAATTGGAGGGCTAAATGGTTAAATAATTAAAAACCCTTCATGAAATCATATACCCTCTGACGATATTTTCTCATCTAAGGTTGATACAAGTTTATATGTAGGTCAGTCTTCACAGTACATTAATGAATAAAGTCCTACAATCAAATACCTAATATAATGCTTGTCTTGGTATAGATATACCATACATTAAACTCTCCATAACATAACACTTATCATAATGATATAATCAGAAGCATAACGCTAACAACATCAAAGATTCCATCAAATATTGTGCCATTGGCAACAGGAGTGAAACGGATAAGTCTTAATAATATAACATAACAGTACATATCAAATACCATAACATCTTTTCTAAACCAACATATTATAAACACCAAAATCTGTTCACTATATTGACATTAAGAAAGTTGTCAGAATAAATGGGTTTTTTCATTAAAAGATGGTCTTTCATTAAGGCTTTCAACTACCTATCTTAATGAACCACCATCTTGTCGCTTCCATCAAGCAAGTGGTCTCATTAAAATATTTCCGAAACAAAATAAAACATACTGTTGAATATTTTTAGCATAATTGGATTGGAAGACATTGCTGCCTAAGGCAACAATGTCTTCCAATCTAATTATACTCACGCTATTCAACAAAACATTTCTTACATCACGTTAAAAAATGTACTAACTAACATGCTTCTAATTTTGTTTTGGAAACATTAACTTATTTCTGAACTGTACTGTACTTGTGCAAAATTAAATATAGAAATGCACTTATATTATTATTATTATTATTAAGTATTACTTACTATATATATATTACGCAGAAATACTTACATATAGACATGGTAAATATACACGATTTCCTAACATGATATCAACAAATTCGTCTGATGTACAGTCTTCTCTAAATAGCACCTCTGCATTAAAAATTTCTTAATTAGTGTAAAGGAATCTTAAAATATAAATTAAGATTTGTATACTATAATGGACAAGTTCATTAACACTCTATTAATGCTGCAGTCCATTGCTTAGCATTCACAATTTTGCTGCACATTAAACGAAATCTAGGATTTCTTTTTTCACGAGAGAGTTGATACTTACCTCCCTAATACTTTTGATATTGCTAAATATTGGCTTTCACTCAATAAACACTCAGATTAAAACAGTTAGGTGCCCCTACTGGGCAGGGAGTCAGAGCGTAGTCTGGCGGATGCCAGCCCCACCACCGCGCATGCGCAGACTAGCACTTCCTCTGACTAGATTATTGGCTGACACACATGCAACTATTAAGAGCCTGAAGACCGAGCCTCTGTGGGGTGGAGAGGCCGGGTCCGTATCTAGGGAGGTAAGTATCAACTCTCTCGTGAAAAAAGAAATCCTAGATTTCGTTTATTTCACTTCAAGAGTATACTTACCTCCCTAATACTTTTGATATTGCCAGAATTCGAAAGTGAATCTGGCGGGAGGGAGGCGAGGTCAAAAGACCAGCTCATCCCTATACGCTTTTCTGCGTTTAAGGCACTTAAACTTCTGAAACTGTAAGAAAAAACAGTCAGGATTTGACTAACCATCGGATAACACCACCGATGTATGAGAGATGACCGAATGTCATATGCGCTCCCCCCCCCTCCTTCCTGGGAGGAAGAGTCGACTGACCTCAATGTCCTATACGCTCTCTACGTACAAGTGCCATGTACTACAGGACAGAGACGAAAAAGCTCCATTTTCGTAACTCTCAACAATGAACCACACAAATACACAAACCATCACCATATTAATAACGGGTAATCGTGACAATACAATCAACAACGGACAACACATGAACAAGACTGACCCTGTTGAAAATGGCTGCTGACATCATCTTCCCATCGGTAAAGACTGATGCAGGCCCAAAAAAGTGGGTGTTTCCATAAATTAATTGTGATATATAAAAGTAATGAGGAAATCACCTCAAAAAATATAAACCGATTTATTTTTTCAAAACCGACAAGGCGAGAGGATTAGAGGTGTCACGGAGATAATGGTCTGTAAAACTTGACTCACAGTGCCACTGAGCCACCGACATAATATCATCCACAGGGACCCCATTAAATAGGGCCGTGGATGTCACTACGCCGCGGACACTGTGAGCCTTGGCCACGTCAACCTGCTTCCCGGTGGCGGATTTATGGCAAAACTGAATGCATTCCACAATCCACCTGGAAATGGTGTCCTTAGAAGCCCTCCCATGGGGTTCAATATATGACAACCATAACGCTGACTGGTCGGTGCGCCATGCCGCCGTACGTTGTTTGTACCGGCGCAGCGCCCGGACGGGACACCATGCTTTAGAATTAGGATCATATCTAGTTAAAGCAGGCAAAATAATAGGTTGACCTGGATATTTCAACGACTGATTTTTAGCCAAGAAATTAATCCTAGGTAGCAGCTTAAGGCCTTCCCCTGAAACCACAAAACGGTCATCCTCGGCTGATAAGGCATGAATCTCACTCCTACGCCTAGCCGAGGCCGCAGCAATTAAAAACACAGTCTTCAGTGTTAATAGTTTCATAGAAATGGAACTAAGTGGTTCAAAAGGCTTATCACCTAGTACTTGAAGCACTAGCGATAAACTCCAAGACGGAATCACAGGAGGATTCCTTGGTCTTAGATTGCCCATGCCTTTAATTAATACATTCAATGTATTTACTTCATCACTTCCCCTCTTAGCCAAGCAAGGAATAACAGACATTAATGCTGACTTATAACCAGCAATAGAGTTAGGCTTGAGGCTATAGGCATCATAGAGGTGACAGAGGAAATCAGCTACTACTTGAATAGATGAATCCATTGGATCAATACATCTTTTTGAGCACCATTCTGCAAATCTGTTGATTTTATAATTATATGCTCTGGAGGTTGACCCCCTCCTGGCTTTGGCCATAAACATGGCTGCTTGCTCAGAAAAGCCCTCCTTAATTCTAGATTCCTTGACAACATCCACGCAGTCAATCTGAACATTGACGGATTGTTGTGAAGGGCCTTGCCCTGGAAGATAATATCGTCCATCAGAGGCAGAGGAACCGGATTGCAGACCAGAAGGTCCAGCAGATCCGTATACCATGATCGGCTTGGCCAATCCGGGGCGATCAGAAGCACTTGGCATTCCTCTTGTCTGATTTTCTGAAGAATTTTTGGAATCAGGATTGCTGGAGGGAATGCGTATGCATACATTCTCCCCCAGCTGATAGCTAACGCATCTGTTGCGAAAGCGCTTGGATCCGGAATCGGAGAGACGTACGTCGTCATCTTCGCATTCTTCTTCGTTGCGAACAAATCGATGTTGGGTTTCCCCCAATGGTCGAACAGACGATCCGCCACACATTGATTTAGTTGCCATTCCATGGGTAAAACACTCATCCTTCGGCTCAATGAGTCTGCTAGCAGGTTTAACCTTCCCGGAATATGAACTGCTTTCAAGGTAATCTGGTGATCCAGACACCAACAAAGCAGTTTCCATGTCATCATACAGAGACTGGGCGACTTCGTTCCGCCCTGGCGGTTTATGTAAGTCACAACTGTTGAGTTGTCTGAACGAATAAGAACAATCTTGCCCTGAACTTTCTGTAAGAAATGTTCCAGGCCCAGGACTACTGCTCTTAGCTCCAGTAGATTTATATGTTCCTGTGACTGTTCCAGATTCCAAAGCCCTGATATCGTGGATTCTTCCAGGCAAGCTCCCCAGCCCTCCATCGATGCATCTGTATACACAGTCACCTGAGGGTGGGGAGGGGTTAGCAAAACCCCCGGCAAGAGATTCTCTGTATTCAACCACCATTGCAGGTGGTGAATCAGAGGCGCCAACACTGACACATTCGAGTCCAGCGAACCTGTACTCTGGGTCCATTGTGTCATGAGAAACAACTGGATCGGCCGCCTGCGTAAGGCGGCCTGAGGAATGACTGGTTCCAACGAAACCATCAACCCCAGCATTCTCAAGTAAACCCGTGCCAGGACATGACGACTGTCGCACACTGACTGAATCAACGAGATGAGTATTTGAACTCTCTCCTGAGTAGGATAAACATATCCTGTCTCTAGATCGAAGAACATCCCCAGGTAAACAAACTTCTGGGATGGAGTCAGCTCTGATTTTGGGAAATTGATCATCCAGCCCAAGTCTGTGAGAATTTTCAAAACAATCTCCAGATTGGCGGACAAACTTTCCCGGGTGTGCGCTTTCAACAGCCAGTCGTCTATGTACGTGTGGACTGCTATGCTTCTCCTGCGGAGGTATGCTGTGATTGCAAGAACCACACGGGTGAAAACCCGAGGAGCCGTGGAAATTCCGAAGGGCAACACCCTGAATTCCCACTGTCTGCCCTGGAATGCAAATCTCAGGAAGCGACAGAAACTCCCGTGGATGGGGATGTGGAAATAAGCGTCCTTCAAATCTATCGACGCCGTCCACATCCCCCTCTCCAACCCCGCCAACACCGAGCGCACCGTTTCCATCTTGAAACTGGGCGTCTCGATGAACTTGTTCAATGGCTTGAGGTTGAGAATCGGTCTCCACCCTCCGGTGCGTTTTGTTACTAAGAACAGGGTTGAATAGAAGCCCGGACACCTCTGTGCCGGCTGAATAGCTCCTTTTTGTACGAGGGAATTTATCTCCTCCTCGAGACACAACCTTTGATCTGGATCTCTCGGAATGGGAGTCCAGACTGGCACCAGAGACAGTCGCGACGGCGGGCCTGTCATCCACTCTGGATGATACCCCACGGAAAGCCATCGCAAGACTAAACGGTCCTGAGTTAACCGTTCCCACTCTTGCATGTGGTCGGCTAGCCGGCATCCCACCGGTCCACCTAGGGACCGCGGTGGACACAAGGCATGCAAGAGCGGCACTGTCTCCGTCACCATACACACCGGCGTGGTCCTTACCGCGGTAAGCGCCCTGTCAGGAACGATAACCACGCCCAGATCCTCGCGCGACCCGCCCCGCCCCGCGCGCACCTCGGTGCACGGGCGGCTGCCTGGCTGACGGCGGCTGAGGAGCCTGCGCCCCCCTCACTGCTGGCCGAGTCGCACGCGGCCGAGGCCGGCGCTGCGACGGCGGCTGGCCTCTGACTTGGCCAGCACCACCTCGAGCCTGCAGGGGACGATACGCAGGGGCCGCGGCGCGAACGTTAGCACGACGCAGCACCTCAAACTGTTCGCGCAGCGCCCTCTGGTTATTCACCAGGGTGACCGTCTCCTGGAGGTGGCGACATCCCTCACCTCCAAAAAGACCAGGACCCGTCATAGGCGTACGGAGTAGCCTATTATACAGGTCCTGAGACGGGCACAGATTGTCCAGGGCAAATGTGCGTCTTGCCCGGACACTCCTGGTCACCGCCCGCGTCATACAGTCCAGCGCCAGGTTAATACCATCCTGGATGGTTCGCTGGACCGCGAGCGGGCCTGGCTGGCGCGATGCGGATGCCGTTACTACCCCCTGTAACAGCTGGGAGACGTGGGACAGAGCGGCAATCGAAGCCCTCCCACTCTCCTCCGCATCACGCAACGCGGTATTCGCCGAACGCAACGCGTTCGCGCACAAGACCCCCGCGTCAGAACGGGAGCCTGGCCGCGTATCCTCACCCAAAGCCGCGCGGTCATCCACGCTGGGCTTGGGTACCACACCGTACCGCTGGTAGTCCAGGGGCACGATGCGACAACGCCTGGCCACCTCGCGAGGGGCCTTCGCGAGACGTCCACTCGTGTTAATGGACGACTCCGCCGCCTTGAACATGTCAACGACATGCTCCGCCAGCGGCAGAGAAGGCATAGCGTTAGCAGTTGGTTTCCCAGCTAACCACGGCCTGTGGTCACGCTGGCTAGCCGACTGCTCCACGGGCAGATCAGGCCTAACGCTCACCAACCACTGGCAAGCGTCATACCAATCCTCCTCCGTGGCAAACTGCGAGCGCTCTACAAGACGGGGTCCTTCGTCTTCCTCCTGAGCGCAAGCAGTAGAGCTTGACGGCGGGTACGCTGATACACCTGGCAAGCCAGGGAAAACATGCGGGCCTGACAGCACCGGCATGAGAATATCACTGGTTTGACCAGGAGCAGGCACCGCGGTAGAGCGCGGGGTATATATAGCCCCACCACGGGCCCGGCCAGCACCAGCTACACGCTCGGCAAGCCGAGGCATGCGGTACCGCTGGCCATCAGCAGCGCCCTGGGCCACCATCTGAACCGCGGACCTTACTCCAGGGTGAGTAATACCGTGGAAAAAAGCGCCTGTATTCCCCGCGAGGGGTGCACAAACGTCTTCATCCATGTCCACGTCGTCAGACGGCGACCCTAGCAGGTAATCCTCATCACCCTGGTCAGAAAGATTAGACCCCGGGTCAGCAAAGAGAGCTAACCCGGGCTGACCAGGAACGGTGCCATAGGAGGTACTGGCCACCGCGGCGTGCGGATACCCCTGGACTGATAAGCAGCCAGCGGGTTCCAGCGACAACCGTCCACGGTCCCCTATCGGCGCGGCAATAAGCCTGCTGCCAGGGTCGTGGAACGCCCCCTCTAATGGGGCCACCTCTGAATCGTCGGACAACGGAAGCGGACTAAGGAAAATCGATCCAGAGGCGGGGATTACCTGCTCCGAAGCCGACGACGAGGACAATAAAGGATCTGGTCCAGGAAGCATGCCACGAAGCAACCCTGGAACCAAATCTTTTATTGTCCTCTTCATCTCTCCCAACATCTCGGTCCGGAAGGTCTCCATATCCACCGCGGACGAGACCTTCCCCTTACCCTTCCTACTTACAACCTCTCGTTTCCGCTTCTTCTTCTTCTCCTCCTCTACCACCTTGTCCGTCGCCTGTAAGCAGCACAAGAATTCGGACATTAACTCGCCCCCCCAGTGCTTACATATGTCACAATTAATCAAGGGACCACAAGGGCTACATCGATAACACAGATGCGGCCAGAACTTTACATGCATAAAACGTCCACAGGACGCGCAACCCGGTCCCTGAAAACAGGCCAAAGGACAAGGAGTATGAGCAACTAGTTAAGCTTAGAAACTGAATCCAACTCAAAGAGAAGGAAAACGATCATAAAGATCAATATACATCAGAAACCAGCATAGCGCTTGAATTGCTGATAAATACATAGCCAGGCTGATTATGACGTCATTAATCCCGTGACAGGAAAAAATCGATCCCAACAAAACATCCAAGTGCAAGGACGAATTGTATGCTGAATGGATAAGTTGACTACACAACCATCAGATACATATAGATAACTCTTTTCTGGCAAAAATGTCAATTATCTCCCTTTGTTTGTTTACAATAATTAACATCACCACATTATCAATAACTAGATACCTGACACTTTGTATAGACAAACCATCCAACGTGACGAACCGGAAACTCCACCATCTGCACACCTCTTAACTCTCTCCACCTCATGGGGAAGGAATTGGATCAAGAGGGCAAAGTGAGAAGACCTTTATACCAGGCCTCCAACTCACTGGACATAATTTTTCATTTGGTTAGATAACCTAACAGTGTTAGTAGGAAATGGAACCATGGTGGAGAGAATACTAATTCTCTGGTACTGTGACGTCACCACCTAGCGTCATACAGACCTGTGGACATAAACAGAAAGAGAAATTAGTCCTAGGTAGCACCGAGTTGATATAACCCAACCAACCAAGGCGCTTATCACGGTAAACGCGAGTCCCGGAAACACAATACACCGGGAAGAAAACTCGCTAATTTTACTAGAAGTCACCTGATTTAAAGGTCCTCCGTCCTCCTGTGGCGACGTATTCCTATCCGCCATCCAAAAAAGTGACTAACACTCCAAACAAACACCACTTAAACAGTTTAAGAGAGCGAAAAAGCTATTGAACAAAAAAACATGTGTGATCTCTTTGCCAATAATCTAGCAAAGAGGTAGTGCTAGTCTGCGCATGCGCGGTGGTGGGGCTGGCATCCGCCAGACTACGCTCTGACTCCCTGCCCAGTAGGGGCACCTAACTGTTTTAATCTGAGTGTTTATTGAGTGAAAGCCAATATTTAGCAATATCAAAAGTATTAGGGAGGTAAGTATACTCTTGAAGTGAAATCCGGTAGTCACTGGACCTTTCCAGTTTATCCATCCATCATATGATGTCATAAACATCTATGTGACATGTAGGATGATGTCATAATCAATTACAGCATGAATGACTCGATTTAGTCTGTCCTAAACGCTTAATAGTCTGACACATTGTACGAATTGTATGTGTTTACTATTTATTAAACATGCTGTCCAATATTTTGAAACTAATTTGACTGGGTGCTGTTGCTGCCATAGGCACTGCCATAGGCAGCAACATAGCACCTAATCAAATTAGTTTCTAAAGATTCGACAGCTTACCTTGTATAGTTTTCTGGAAATTGAGTCAGAGAGCTCAGGGATCAATCGAGCCCAACACCGGCTAAGTAGTTAGAGATTGGCGGGGCATAACTAAAACTGGAAAGGTCCATTATTCATGTGCAGACAAAAGGCACAAAGTCCTGTGTAGCTCACTTGGAACATCGATATCATCGTAGACTGGACTGGTAGTAACCAGCCATAAAGGCATGCTGCACTCAAATACCAGACTGGAAGTCAACTACATAATGGTTCAAATCAATGGTTCATGGGACATTCTTTAATGATTGACTGGAATTTAATGAAAATCCCCGATGATTTATGGGCAAATTGACCGATCAGATTTCGGTTTATAAACGATAACCAAGCCAGTCATTCCAGTGCTAAAATTTCAAAAATAGTCTTCTCTGTGGACTGCAAATTGACATTTTCTTTGAAAAAATTGAAATTTTCTTGAACAAATTTAAGGCTTAAAGGATTAACATATATACTGTACAAACACAGGTGCGCATGCACATGACTGTTTATTAGCTTTCAGATGATAGCAAAGGATACTTTCCTGATGTAGGATCATCTGTATTAGTTTTTCACTGCACTTTGTAAGAGGAAGTGTAGAATTAAATGATACACCACCACCTTTCTTTTGCTGGAAGATATACATAACACATAACAATTATATGAAAGATACAGTTTTATATTACATAAATGTTGAAACATGCATTATCCCACGTGTACTGAGAAAGACAACATTTTATCAGAGTCTATCAATAAAACTTGATGAGCAATTGCTTAAAACTAAAGGATAACTATTTATTCACTCGGTCACTCCATCAATCTCTCATAATAATGCTTGATATTACAGCTGCATATTAGGATCGTGTTAATAGTCAAATTTGAGGAAAAATTACTCATAGAAAAAGCCTTCATCCCCAAAGCAAGTATACTGTCTGAAATCAATGGCCCTGGAAATTGTTGCCATCTGAGTCTATATTAAAAACAAAATATCTTAATCAAAATTACTCATACAGACCAATTTTTTTTCACATAATCCCTTTGGTCTCTTTTTCTTTCCAAGGTTTTCTCTGGGCTTCAAAGGAATTAATTATTAACTTTGATACGGTCAAACCTTTCAAACGAACTCATGATTCACCTAAAGTCAGATTAATAGTCCTCTTTGAACCATTGAACATTCCACTGCTAAACCATTGAACATAGCTTTCAATCTCTAACACTAAGGATTAGAGTCACATAAAAGGTATTACAACAAAATCTATTGTAGCATTGCTAGGAGTCAATATGTCAGGTTAATCCACATAATATAATCCTTGATATCTATTTTAAATACTGACTATGTCTGAATGTGATGTTATTGTGATATATGTCAATGTGAGAAAGATGGAAATATTCTGTCAATTAAGGACAGACTTCACCCTTTAATGGTCAGGATTGTTCAAGATTTCTTGAGATTGACATTTTTTGCCTAGATCATTTATTTGCAGGGCAAAAGAGAATGAATTATGCTAAATGCGATACATTACTGAAATCGCAACCTAGTTATTACCAGTCTGGCATTATTATTATTATTATCGAGAAATGAATCTGTAGACACAGCCTGCATCTTAGGTCCACATTAAACAACGAATCCTGACTATACTTAAATATAGTAAGTGTTAAGCAACAAGATCACAGAGATTTCAAGACCTCGTTAAATGATTGTATGGGGACAATAAATGATTATTAATGAAAGATTTTAAGTGCCTTTTCCATAAAGATTTACTTTTATATTCTTTTATGGATGTAGTATATATATTGTATATGTATTGCATGGTGCTAAACTGGCTTTATTTGATCAAACTGTTCATATGGCTGAAGTGGAAATAGGAGCCAGTGTCAATGCACCGGAAAATTTTGACAATCTAAAAAACTCTAGGATTATGGCACCCCTAATATCATGCAGTTTTGCCATGTGATTGCTAATAAAGCATTAGGTTGCCTATCTTACTGAACACTCCAGTTTCAGGTATATAATGAAAGAAAGGGTTAATTATTAACCCTAGACTGGGTATATACATCAAGGAGCAAGACAAGTATGTATTTTTAAAACTATAACACCGAAATCATGGGCTCTTAAAAGAAAGCTAGCAGATATCTAAAAAGGACAAGGTGCAGGCTCTTAGAAAGGAATAAACGAAATCTAGGATTTCTTTTTTCACGAGAGAGTTGATACTTACCTCCCTAATACTTTTGATATTGCTAAATATCGGCTTTCACTCAATAAAACACTCAGATTAAAAACAGTTAGGTGCCCCTACTGGGCAGGGAGTCAGAGGTAGTCCGGCGGATGCTCGCCCCACCACCGCGCATGCGCCGACTACTACTTCCTCTGGCTCATTTATTGGCTAACACATGCAACTACCAAGAGCCTGAAGACCGAGCCTCTGTGGGGCGGAGAGGCCGGGTCAGTATCTAGGGAGGTAAGTATCAACTCTCTCGTGAAAAAAGAAATCCTAGATTTCGTTTATTTCACATCAAGAGTATACTTACCTCCCTAATACTTTTGATATTGCCAGAATTCGAAAGTGAATCTGGCGGGAGGGAGGCGAGGTCAAAAGACCAGCTCTTCCCTATACGCTTTCAAGCGTTTAAGGCACTTATGACGTCTGAAACTGTGTGAAAACACAGTCAGGATTTGATAAACCATCGGATAACACAACCGATGCCTGAGAGATGACCGATTTGTCATATGCGCTCCCCCCCCTCCCTTGGGAGGAAGATTAAATGACCTCAATGTCCTACACGCTCTCTTCGTACTAGTGCTAAGTACTATAGGACAGAGACGAAAAGGCTCCATTTTCGTATACTCTCTCTAAAGAACCACAACCCACATAAACCATCACCATATTAATAACACTGGGTAACGTGACAATACAAAACAATGAACAACACATGAACAAGACTGACCTTGTTGTACTAGGAAGCTGTCATCATGAATCCAGTAGAGAAGGATGATACAGTCCCGACAAGTGGTTGTCACCGTCGCTGAATGGCGAAGTATATAAGCAATGCGGAGGCACTCTTCACAAACATAAAGCGGTTATTGTTTCAAAATCGACAAGGCGAGAGGGTTAGAGGTGTCACGGAGGTAATGGTCTGTAAAACTTGACTCACAGTGCCACTGAGCCACTGACATAATATCATCCACAGGGACCCCATTAAACAGGGCAGTGGATGTCACGACACCGCGGACACTGTGAGCCTTGGCCACGTCAACCTGTCGCCCGGTGGCGGATTTGTGACAAAATTGAATACATTCCACAATCCACCTAGAAATGGTGTCCTTAGACGCCCTACCATGGGGTTCAATATATGACAACCATAACGCTGACTGGTCGGTACGCCACTCCGAAGTACGCTGTTTGTACCGGAGCAGCGCCCGTACGGGGCACCATACTTTAGAATTAGGATCATATCTAGTTAAAGATGGCAAAAAAATAGGCTGACCTGGATATTTCAATGACTGATTCTTAGACAAGAAATTAATCCTAGGTAGAAGCTTAAGGCCTTCCCCTGTAACCACAAACCGGTCAACCTCGGCTGATAAGGCGTGAATTTCACTCCTACGCCTCGCCGAGGCCGCAGCAATTAAAAATACAGTTTTAAGAGTTAACATTTTCATAGAAATGGAACTAAGTGGTTCAAAAGGCTTATCACCTAGTACCTGGAGCAACAGTGATAAACTCCAAGACGGAATCAGTGGAGGATTCCTTGGTCTTAGATTGCCCATGCCTTTAATTAATACATTTAATGTACTTACTTCATCACTCCCCCTATTAGCCAAGCAAGGAATAACAGTCATTAAAGCTGACTTATAACCAGCAATAGAGTTAGGCTTGAGGCTATAGGCATCATATAGGTGACAGAGGAAATCAGCCACTACCTGAATAGATGATTCCATTGGATCAATACATCTTTTTGAGCACCATTCTGCAAATCTGTTGATTTTATAATTATATGCTCTGGAGGTTGACCCCCTCCTGGCTTTGGCCATAAACATGGCCGCTTGCTCAGAAAAGCCCTCCTTAATTCTAGATTCCTTGACAACATCCACGCAGTCAATCGGAACATTGACGGATTGTCGTGAAGGGACTTGCCCTGGAAGATAAGGTTGTCCATCAGAGGCAGCGGAACCGGATTGCAGACCAGAAGGTCCAGCAGATCCGTATACCACGATCGGCTTGGCCAATCCGGGGCGATCAGAAGCACTTGGCACTCCTGCTGCCTGATTTTCTGAAGCACCTTTGGAATCAGGATTGCTGGGGGGAATGCGTATGCATACATTCCCTCCCAGCTGATAGCTAACGCATCTGTTGCGAAAGCGCTTGGGTCTGGAATCGGAGAGACGTACGTCGTCATCTTCGCATTCTTCTTCATTGCGAACAAATCTATGTTGGGTTTTCCCCAATGGTCGAACAGACGATCCGCCACACATTGATTTAGTTGCCATTCCGTGGGTAAAACACTCATCCTTTGGCTCAATGAGTCTGCTAGCAGATTTAACCTCCCCGGAATATGAACTGCTTTCAAGGTGATCCCATGATCCAGGCACCAACAAAGCAGTTTCCATGTCATCATACAGAGACTGGGCGACTTCGTTCCGCCCTGGCGGTTTATGTAAGTCACTACTGTCGAGTTGTCTGAACGAATCAGAACAATCTTGCCCTGAACATTCTTTAAGAAATGTTCCAGGCCCAGGACTACTGCTCTTAGCTCTAGTAGATTGATATGTTCCTTGGACTGATCCAGATCCCAAAGCCCTGATACTGTGGACTCTTCCAGACAAGCTCCCCACCCCTCCATCGATGCATCTGTATACACAGTCACCTGAGGGTGGGGAGGGGTTAGCAAAACCCCCGGCAAGAGATTCTCTGTATTCAACCACCATTGCAGGTGGTGAATCAGAGGCGCCAACACTGACACGTTCGAGTCCAGCGAACCTGAACTCTGGGTCCACTGTGTCATGAGAAACAACTGGATCGGGCGCCTGCGCAAGGCGGCCTGCGGAATGACTGGTTCCAAAGAAACCATCAAGCCCAGCATTCTCAAGTAAACCCGTGCCAGGACATGACGACTGTCGCACACCGACTGTATTACCGAGATGAGTATTTGAACCCTCTCCTGAGTGGGGTACACATACCCCGTCTCCAGATCGAAGAACATGCCCAGGTAAACAAACTTCTGGGATGGAGTTAGCTCTGATTTCGGGAAATTGATCATCCAGCCCAAGTCCGAGAGAGTTTTCAAAACAATCTCCAGATTGGCTGACAACGATTCCCGGGTGTGTGCTTTCAACAGCCAGTCGTCTATGTACGTGTGGACTGCTATGCTTCTCCTGCGGAGGTATGCAGTGATCGCGAGAACCACACGGGTGAAGACCCGAGGAGCCGTGGAAATCCCGAAGGGTAACACCCTGAATTCCCACCGCCGGCCCTGAAATGCAAATCTCAGGAATCGACGGAAACTCCTCTCTATGGGAATGTGGAAATAAGCATCCTTCAAATCTATTGATGCTGTCCACATTCCTCGCTCTAACCCCGCCAACACCGAGCGCACAGTCTCCATCTTGAAACTGGGCGTCTCTATGAACTTGTTCAATGGCTTGAGGTTGAGAATCGGCCTCCACCCTCCGGTGTTTTTTGTTACTAAGAACAGGGTTGAATAGAAGCCCGGGCACCTCTGTGCCGGCTGAATGGCTTCTTTTAGTATGAGGGAATTTATTTCCTCCTCTATACACAACCTCTGATCCGGATCCCGTGGAACAGGAGTCCAGATCGGCGCGAGAGACAGTCGCGATGGCGGGCCTGTCACCCAGTCGGGACGATACCCGACTGAAAGCCATCGCAAGACTAAACGGTCCTGAGTCAACCGCTTCCACTCTGGCAAGTGGGCGGCCAAACGGCCGCCCACCGGTCCACCTAGGGATAGAGGTGGACATAAGGAGGGCCAGAGTGGCACTGTTCTCTCGGCGTGAAACACCGGCGTGGTTCCCACCGCGGTAACCAGGCCATCAGGCCCGATTACCGCGACCAGATCCCCGCGCGCCCCGCCCAGCGCCGCGCGCACCACGGTGCGCGGGCGGCTGTCTGGCTGGGTGCGGCTGGGGAGCCTGCGCCCCCCTCGCTGCTGGCCGAATCGCCCGTGGCCTAGGCCTACGTTGCGACGGTGGCTGGCCTCTGACCTGGCCAGCACCACCTCGAGCCTGCAGAGGACGATACGCAGGGGGCGCCGCGCGAACACGCTCCCGCCGGAGCACCTCAAATTGTTCACGCAGCGCCCTCTGGTTGTTAACCAGAGTGACCGTCTCCTGGAGGTGCCTGCATCCCTCACCTCCAAAGAGACCAGGACCTGTCATAGGCGTCCGCAGCAGCCTATTATACAGGTCCTGGGACGGGCACAGATTGTCAAGCGCAAACGTGCGCCTCGCCCGGACACTTCTGGTCACCGCCCGCGTCAAACAGTCCAAAGCCAGGTTGATACCATCCTGGATGGCTCTCTGGACTGTTACCGGGCTTGGCTGGCGTGATGCGGAGGCCGCTACCACCCCCTGTAGCAGCTGGGAGACGTGGGACAGGGCGGCAATCGACGCCCTCCCACTCTCCTCCGCATCACGCAGCGCGGCATTCGCCGAACGCAACGCGTTCGAGCACAAGACTCCCGTGTCAGAACGGGAGCCCGGCCGCGCATCTTCGCCTAAAGCCGCGCGATCATCAACGCTTGGCTTCGGCACCACACCGTACCGCTGGTAATCCAGGGACACGATGCGGCAACGCTTCGCCACCTCGCGAGGGGCCTTCGCGAGACGTCCATTAACCTTAATGGACGCCTCCGCCGCTTCGAACATGTCCACGACATGCTCAGCCAGCGGCAGAGATGGCATAGCGGTAGCCGCCGGCCTACCAGCTAACCACGGCCTATGGTCACGCTGGCTAGCCGGCAGCTCCACGGGTAGATCGGGCCGAACACTTACCAGCCACTGGCAAGCGTCCGACCAATCCTCCTCCGTGGCTAACTGCGAGCGCTCTACTAGACGAGGGCCTTCGTCTTCCTCCAGAGCACTCGCAGTTGACGTCGACGGCGGATAAGCTGATACCCCTGGCAAGCCTGGAAAAGCATGCGGGCCCGAGAGAGCAGGCATGCTAAACTCCGCGGCTTGACCAGGAGCAGGCGCCGTGGCAGAGCGTGGGGTAAACACCGCTCTACCACGGGTCTGACCAGAACCAGCAACACCATCGGCAAGCCGAGGTATGCGGTATCCGTGGTCAACAGCTCCGCCCGGGGACACCCTCTGGACCGTGAAATCTACTCCTGCGTGAGTAGAACCATGGAACACGTCGCCTGCATTCCCCGCGAGGGGTGCACAGACGTCGTATTCCATGGCCACGTCCTCAGAAGGTGACCCTAGCAGGAGATCCTCTTCCTCCTGGCCAGAAAGATTAGACTCCGGGTCAGCAAAGAGAGCTAACCCGGACTGGCCAGGAAAGGTGCCATAGGAGGCTTTGACACCTTCGGCGCGCGGATACCCGGGGTCTGATGAGCAGACCGCGGGTCCCAGCAACAACCGTTGTCCACGGCCCCTCGGCGCGGCGCCATGCCTGCTGCCAGGGCCTTGGACTGCCCCCAACAAAGGGGCCACCTCTGAATCCACAAACGGACCGGACCTAAAGAGACCGGATTCAGAGGCGGGGATCACCTGCTCGCAAGCAGATGCCGAGGACAACAAAGGAGCTGGCCCAGGGAGCATGCCGCGAAGCAACTCTGGGACCAGATCCTTTATTGTCCTCTGCATCTCTTGCAACATTTCGGACCTGAAGGCCTCCATATCCACCGCGGATGAGGCCTTCTTCTTACCCTTCTTACAACCTTTCTCCTTCTTCTTCCTCTCTTCCTCCATCACCTTCTCCCTTGCCTGCAATGAGAGAAAATCAGACATTAGATCTCCCCCCCACTGCTTACATACGTCGCACTTCAGCAACGGTCCACAGGGACTGCAGCTGAAGCACAAGTGCGGAACGAAGCGGTTTTTCAGAAACCTCCCGCAGGACGGGCAACCAGGTCTCTGAAACAGGACAAAGGACAGGGACAATGAGCAAGATAGTTAAGGTTAGCGAACTCAAAACCAACTAAAAAGAGAGGGACAGGATCCTCAAGATCGTACATCAAGAAGAACCAGCCTTGGACAAAACGTTAATTGTTAATAAAGGCCAAGGCCGATTATGACGTCATCACTCCCGTGACCAAATTAATCGATCCGCAACAAGCACTAAGTGCAAGAACGAATTGTATAAGAAAACCGGAACATTCCCGTTGAATTGGCATTTCGAGTACACAACAATCAGATATACAGAGATAACTCCTTCCAATTCTAGCATTGGCAAAAAAGGAAATTATCTCCCCTTTTGTTTACTTTCAATAATTAGATACCTGACACTTGTACAGACAAACCATCCAACGTGATGAACCGGAGAACTCCACCATAATACGCCTCTACATTCTCTCCACCTAAGGGGAAGGAATTGGATCAAGAGGGCAAAGTGAGAAGACCTTTATAATAGGCCTCCAACTCACTGAACATAGATTTTTGGTTAGATAACCTAACAGTATTAGTAGGAAATGGAACCGTGGTGGAGAGAAAACATATCCTCTTGTGCCGAGAAGTCCATCAAAGCTTCTATGTGATACCTGTGGACAAAAACACAAAGAGAAATGAGACTTATGAAGCACCATGTTGTAAAAAACCAACATAAACAGGCGCTAATCACGGTAAGCGCGAGTCCCGGAAATAAATTAAACCGGGACAAAACACGCTAGCATATCAAAGAAATCACCTGATAAAGAGATCCCGCTCCTTCCAAAGGCGAATCCTCCCTTTCCGACATGCTTCCAACGTACAAGAATCGTCAAATTTGAGTAAAACACAAGGTAACGCGCAGAAAAGTATAGGTAACACAAAACCGCATGTAACCCTTTGCCAATAAATGAGCAAAGAGGAAGTAGTAGTCGGCGCATGCGCGGTGGTGGGGCGAGCATCCGCCGGACTACCTCTGACTCCCTGCCCAGTAGGGGCACCTAACTGTTTTTAATCTGAGTGTTTTATTGAGTGAAAGCCGATATTTAGCAATATCAAAAGTATTAGGGAGGTAAGTATACTCTTGATGTGAAAAGGGATATTAACAGTTACTCCATCCTTAAATTTTTCAAACACCCTTTTCTTGGCCTGCAAATGGATATTCACTAAGCAAGAATTTTCATTTGCATAACAAATTTTGGACAATTAAAGAGTTAACAATTTCATTAATGAATCCATATTATATCAAAACGAAAGCACCATGCAGATAAACTGTGGAAGCGTTAGAACATTATTTGCCTGGAAGGTTTTAGCTAAATTGTATAAAATTTGTTTCAACTCTCTGATGTGAAGGTGTTTCACTGAGCAGTAGACATGCCATACTCACCTTATAATATATATTAGGTGTTTTCTTATTTAATCGAATGCCTACGCTTTCCAATTCAGCTTCCAGCAATACCCTGCGAAAAAAAATTTTTTTTACTCTTATTATGATAGTAACAAGTGATGGCAATACAATGTAATATGATGTACTGTATTACAATGCTCAACGGACATTTCCATTTTTAGCTATGCCCTGTCCACCACTAGCTAAGCTCCACCCACACCTCGCCGTGTTGGGATTGATCGATCCACCAAATGTCCTAGCTATTAATTTCCTGAAAACTATACAGGGAAGCTGTTGAATATTTTGTAACTAATTTGACTGGGTGCTGTTGCTGCCTATGGCAGCAACAGCACCCAGTCAAATTAGTTTCAAAATATTCAACAGAATATTTATTAAATAGTAAAAGCAAACAATTTGTACAACAGCGCATAGACCGTCTTCAAATATGCGTTCGTGACGTACTTATCGACGTCATTCATTATGATGTCATTGTACACATCACGCAGGTCATTATGACGTCATATGATGGGTGGGTACTCTGGAAACGTGAATTCAGGCAATACATACCTATTTATCTAAGAGAGCATGCAGACGTGACCATGACCAACAAACATAAAGTTAGGTGTCCTATGCTAGTCTTATTATGCTAGCCCCAACAAGATATGTATGTGACCAGTATATGACCAGTAACTAAGTAACTCTTTAAAGGCTAAGTCAGATAACACCTACATGATATAATTTATACATGTACATGTGTACAATAAAAATACAGAAAGTGAGAGAGAAGACACAATGTACTTTCCTTGACATAACTGTCACTCAAGACAATAGCATGCTATCTTTGTTAAATGTAGATTGAGTTACCTTCTGTCATCAAGATTTGTCTCCCTTGCTGTATCAAGAGAGAAAAATCCTAGATGACATAAATAGCCAATTAATGAAAATAAAATGTTTTAAACATGGTGATATGATCACGGTTTCTCATAAGGGTCCTTTTGAGGGTATATACATGTACCCCAAAAATGCAACTTGGGAGTCCCAAAACAAATGACAGTGGGTACCATGGGACCCCTGAAAAAATCTTGTATGATTGTTAAATGCAAATTAACTTTTCAGGTTTTGCACAAAAATACCCTTAAAATCGAGCACAGGTCCCCATAATTCATAGCTGTGAGCCCATAGTAGTCTGTAATTTTAGTATCGATGAGTAAAACTGCTTAGTAAATAAATGATTTCAGTTTGGGACTCCCAGATTTCAAGTTGGGACCCCCAGGTTTCTAGTTGTCCTCCAAAATTTAGATGCCATGAAAAACCCTGGATATGAGCAGCTCTTAAACATTTGAACACTGTAGTCCCAAAAATTTAATTTGAAGACAAGCAATTTATGATTTAATAAACATGCCGTTGAATATCTTGAAACTAATTTAACGGGCACCCGTTGCTGATAAATTAGTTTCAAAATATTCTAAAAGGATTTTACGTATTTGGTATTTTGGGCTCAAAGCGTAAAGCTAGCCTATAATCACGTCATAAAGGAATTTCTTTTAGAAAATATTTTCATTGAATATGTATGGCTATATTCAGTAAGTAGGCAATACCTTACCTTGCAAAAAGGTTAAATTTATGATCTCGCGGAGAGTCGTGTACACATCATTGACACCTTAGTTGAGGCATTAGTTTGATAAGGCATATAGTGATAACACATGGAAAGCCAAAGTATTTGATATATACCTGACACTTGTTCTCAATAAGTTATGTATGACAGAATAAACAATCACAGACTGGTATGCTTAACCCATTCCTGTGGCTACTTAACTAACCATATGATGATCAAGACCGCCAAAATCACATCTGCAGTGGCCTTGAGGAATGTCCATTTGCAGGCCAAGAGAATTTTCTTTTAATTTACATGTACCACTGGAATGACTGGCTCATTAACCGAACCAGTCATTCCATTGACTGACTCGTTAACCGAGCTAGTCATTCCATTGGTAAGTTCAGTGCACATTCGCTGAGCAAGAATTTCAAATTATTATTAGAAATCATGACCATTAAAGGGTTAATTAATATATAAGTAGCATACTGATCCCTTGTAGGTGTTGTTGACCAATGAGGGGGTTAATGCTAGGCTGGTTCCTAGGCCTAGAATAACACCTTTCAAGTCATTTCCTACCTTTGAACATCACCTTTGGTAGCATCTAACATCATTAGAACGAGATCTGCTGTCCGAGCAACCGCAATCACCTGGCGACCTCGCCCTTTCCCTAAAACCACACAAGTATCATGTGAATAATATCTACAATGTAACTCTATAAACAATGAATGTGCAAGAAAGACTCAAGATAATAAAGATAAAAGCTTTAGAATAATACATGCATGAGAATGCCAAATCGTTTAAAAAAAAAGATGCCCAAGAGGCCTGTATTACTCACCTGGAACATATGCATTTCAACTAGAAAGGCCATTGGCTATTGGTAGAACCCTAAGGAGTTGACCAGAATTGTATCACGACAGCAGCCACGTTTCTTTATGTATCAACTTGCCTTGATGGCCCTTATTCCCTAATCATATCTCCCAAACTTCAGCCCAATCTGTTCGGCGGTTCTGGAGTTGTCTTCATGAAAACTATGTTATCAAACTTGAACAAACTTGCTTCAGCTGGTGCCCTAGGTGATGTTGTGAGTTTTGAATAGATCCCCCAAGTGGTTTCGTGGAGATTTCTAAAGACATCGGATAAAAAAATCCAAGATGGCCACTAGCCAAATTGACTGGCCGACTTCGTTTGAACAATCCTGTTTCTTTATGCCATAAGGATGCTTTAGGCCAAATATACACCAAAATCCCAGATGGCCACCATCCAAATTGGCCAATCAGAGTCGTTTGACTAAACTTGAATCTTTCTGCTTTACAGATGCTTTCTGCCACATATAACTGAAATCGACCCAGTGGTTCTCAAGAAGACATTTTAAATTTCCCATTGCTTTAGTGTGAGTTTTGGGCAGAAAAACGATCCAAGATGGCCACCAAACCGTTTATCCAGCAGTTTTGAGTGGCAAATTTGAAATCAGCATACCCAAAAACCTATATAAAACTAATTTTGGCTTCAATATCCATCAAAGAAAAAAATCCAAAATGGCTGCCAAATGCGCTACATTTTGATTGGCCCGCGGCGACCATGTTTTTTTACGTATCAACTTCCTTTGAACTATTTGGCCACTCATGTTCTCTTGAACAAACTTGGTTCAGCTCTTGCCTTAGATGACATTTCCTGAGGTTTGAATCGCTCCTCCAAACTGTTTTGGAGATATTTAAAGATGTTTCTAAAAATCGGCCAAAATCATAGATGGCCATCAGCCAAATTGGCCGATCGGCTTCGTTTGTACAAACTGGGATCTCTATGCCCTAAGGATATAACTGAAATCAGCCCAGTTGTTCTTGGGAAGAAGTCATTTAAAGGAAAGGTTGACGGATGGACGACGGGCGGATGATGGACGGACGATGGATGGTCGCCATGGATAAGCTCACTTGGCGTTTCAGGCCAGGTGAGCTAATAATGTGCCCAGCAATTTACCAAATGCAATAGATGCACTGTTTTACGCCCTTCAACCAGAAAGATCAATTTCGGTAATTTCTTGTGATGTAAGAATTAGAAATAATCATTGGATATGATTTTGCCAGAAGCTATGGCTGCAAAAGTTCAATGTCAAATTTTTTCTAAATATTCTACCTCATCCATTTATAAGTATGATTATGCTGAAATTTAAATATTCAGGTTTCAATATTTAAAGCTGCTATGTCACAGTATTTCATTATTGCAAATCAGTCTCTAGGCTATATACATCATCGCATTGTGTCAAGAGTTCATATTTGCACAATGCCGCCAATAAAACGATGTAATTTCACCGTTACCGCGATCGTCAAATAGCGCATTTTTACAGAAATTGCTGATCTTATCCATCTAGTTCATATTGTATTCAGTGGGCATCTCATAAATATTTTTTGTTTCGCTTTCGGTTTTAACTGGTGTCAATTAGCTATTGCTATTAGATGGATGCAGCATCAGTAAATACTATTAACGACTAAATTAAATGATAAGCTAGACTAAAATAGGCGAATTAGCTGTAAACTGGGCAACAATACTGGTAACGCGCACCGCGTATAAGTGAAGGTGGCTTGCGTTATCAGTTTTCGCAACGCGTTCACAATAGTTTGCACCGTCATGGGACTTTCATTATGAAAAACCAATCATATCCTCATTTTTCGTGAACTCATCTCGGACTACCTTGAAATTGCAAATAGGCGCTGTAAGGATATGGGAGGGGAAAGAGATGTGACTTTTTGACAATTTTCAACCGACCGCATGAGTGACAGATCGGATTATGGACTGATTGTATGAGTGACAGATCGGATGACCGATCGACTGCATGAGTGACAGAGCAGATGACTGACTGCATGAGTGACAGATTAGATGACCGACTGCATGAGTGATGGACTGCGTGAGTGACAGATCTGTTGAATAACTAACTGATGGACATGACTGGCCGGCTGACAGTATGAGTGACAGATCGGATGACTGACTAACTGCATGAGTGATAGATCGGATGACTGCATGAGGAATAGATAGGATGGCTGCATGTATGACAGTCTGATGGACTGCATGTATCACAGATCAGATGACTGCATGAGTGACAGATAGGATGACTGCATGAGTGACAGACTGCATGACTACAGAGCAACCGACCGACTGACCGCATGGGTGACAGATCAGATGACAGCATAACTGATGGACGGACTGCATGCGCGACAGATCAGATGACTGCATGAGTGATGGACTAATGGACAGACTAACAGACCAAACCACCCACCTACTGACTGACCAACCCACCAACTGACCGCCCGCACACCCGATCGACTGCCTGTGGGACAGATCGGATAATTGCATGAGTGACAGATCAGATGACTGAATGAGGGACAGATTGATGGACCAAACTACCCACTCACCGCCTGACCAACCCACTGACCGACTGACCAACCAATCGACTGCATGAGTGACAGATTAGATGACAGCGTGAGTGACAGATCGGATGACTGCATGAGTGACAGATCGGATGACTGCATGAGTGACAGATCGGATGACTGCATGAGTGACAGAACAGATTGCTGCATCAGTAACAGATCGGATGACTGTATGAGTGACAGATCGGATGACTGCATTAGTGAGATCGGATAACTGCATTAGTGACAGATCAGATGATGGCATGAGTGACAGATCAGATGACTGCATGACTGACAGACTAATGGACTGCATGAGTGACAGATCGGATGACTGCATGAGGAATAGAGGTGCCAGATCAGATGACTGCATAACTGATGGATGGATGGATGGATGGACTGCATGAGCGACAGATCAGATGACTGCATGAGTGATGGACTGATGGACAAACTGACAGACCAAACCACCCAACCACCGACTGATCAAGTCACTGACTGACTGACTGAGCGACCAACTGACCGCCCGCACACCCAATCGACTGTCTGTGAGACAGATTGGATAACTGCATGAGTGACAGATTGGATGACTGCATGAGGGACAGACTGACGGACCAAACCACCCACTCACCGCCTGACCAACCCACTGACCGACCGACAACCAATCGACTGCATGAGTGACAGATCGGATGACTGTGTGAGTGACAGATCGGATGACAGCATGAGTGACAGATCGGATGACTGTATGAGTGACAGAACAGGTGACTGCATGAGTGACAGATCGGATGTATGCGTCAGTGACAGATCGGATGATTGTATGAGTGACATATCGGCTGACTGCATGAGTGACAGATCGGATGACTGCATGAGTGACAGATCGGATAACTGCATGACTGACTGACTGCATGAGTGACAGATTGGATGACTGCTTGAGTGATGGACTGACTGACAGGCTGAGAGAGCAAACCACCCACCCACCGACTGATCAACCCACTTCTCGACCGACTAAATGACAAACTGATAAACTGCCCGCCCGACCAACTGCATGGGTGACTGACTGCATGAGTGACAGATTGGATGGACTGCATGAGTGACTTATCGGATGGCTGCATGTGTGAGTCTGATGGACATGAATGATAGATCGGGATGACTGCATGAGTGACAGATCAGATGATTGCATGGGTGACAGATCGGATGGAATGCATGAGTGATATATCGGATGACTGCAGGAGTGATAGATAGGATGACTGTATGAGTAACACACTGATTGACTGCATGACTGACAGATCAGATGGCTGCATGAGTGATAGACTGACGGACCAAACCACCCAGCCACAGAATGACCAACCCACTGACTGACCAACCGAGTGACTAACCAACCAACTGCATGAGTGACAGATTAGATGCCTGCATGAGTGACTGATCGGATGACTGCATGAGTTACAGATCGGATGACTGCATGCGTGACAGATCAGATGACTGCATGAGTGACAGATCGGATGACTGCGTGAGTGACAAATCGGATGACTATGTGAGTGACAGATCAGATAACTGTATGAGTGACAGGTCAGATGACCGCATGAGTGACAGATCAGATGACTGCATAAGTGACAGACTAACGGAATGCATGAGTGATCGGATGACTGCATGAGGACTAGAGACTGACAGTCTAGACAGCAAACCACCCACCAACGGACTGACCAACCCACTGAGCAACCTACCGACCAAATGAGTAACAGATTGGATGACTGCATGACTGATGGATTGCATGAGTGACAGATCGAATGACTGCATGAGTGATGGACTGACTGACAGACCAAACCACCGACTGATCAAGTCACTGCTCGACCGACTAAATGACAAACCGACCGACTGCCCGCCCGACCAACCGCATGGGTGACAGATCGGGTGACTGCATGAGTGACACATAGGATGGCTGCATGTGTGACAGTCTGATGGACCGCATGAGTGACCGATCAGATGTCTGCATGAGTAACAGATCTGATGACTGCATAAGTGACAGATCGGATGACAGCATGAGTGACAGATCAGCTGACTGCATGAGTGAGTGAAGGAATGACTGCGTGACAGATCGGATAACTGCATGAGTGACAGATCAGATGACTGCATGAGTGACAGATCAGGTGACTGCATGAGTGACAGACTAACGGACTGCATGAGTGACAGATCGGATGACTGTATGACGAATAGAGACTAGCAAACTGCATGAGTGATGGACGGACAAACAGGTTGACAGATTGAACCACCCACCCAGTGATTGACCAACCCACTGACCGACCAACCAACTGACTGTGTGGATGACTGACTTAGCAATGAATGAAGCTGTAAGACTTGTGTATGCGTATCCTACACACAAAACGTGAATAGATGAACTTTATCCTACATTTTATAATGCCCACTGCATAGAATAAGGTTACAGAACTGCCGTAGGTGTATACAATATCACGCAAAATCACTGAAATCACCTGGACTTTAAAATAAACCGCCAGCGTATTACAATTGCATCATTACAACAATGGCCAAATGTGGGGAATTGGCACTGGGGCGAATGCCCCTCGACGGGATTGTTTTCCGCTTCAATCGCGTAAATATTGTTGAATGTTCTTATTCTAGCGCACAAATATCTTCATATCATTCAATATCAAGCTGTCACCAAGAAGTTGATAGATGAGACACGCTAAAACACGTGAGTAGGAGAAGAAAAATATGTAGCGTAACGTTAACAAACTCGTCGCTCTCACGAAAATTTGTTTATGCGTTGTGACATACTTTGCAACTGGGGAAGCCCTTCTTCTTATTGAATGGCTGTTCCACAATTTCATGAGGCACAACCTACACATTTGAAATAAAACTCATCCACGTTGCATAGTTTTTATGCACAATTCAATTTCAATGATAGGGCGCTCAACATGGAAAATCATTTGATATTCCATTAGATTGCATAAAAATATGCTAAATACGTCTGGTATATTTTAAGTTTGCTATTATTCTTCATTTCATTTCATTGACATAGTAGCTTTAAAGGGTTAACAATTGTATGGAAACCTTAAATATTATGCTATCTCTTGCTAGTATTAAAGGAAGGGAAAAGGGAAATAACAAATGTTTATTGGTAATTTTATAGAATAATAAATAAACTACCACCAGTAAACAAGAGGCCCAAGGGGCCGGTGTCGCTCACCTGGAGCACTATGCATTTTTGTCAAAATTGTTGGTGGGTGGTTTAGTAGTCTTTTAAATGAGTTTGTGGACATTTTGCAAGTCCAATATGGCCACCAAACACGCTACATTTTGATTAGTCTACTGCGGCCATGTTTTGGACATAGCTCCTTCCCTTGAAAAAGCTTTAATGGCACTCAGTGTAATCATATCTCCCAAATTTGGGCCCAATTTGCTCATTGGTTCTGGGTTGTTTTCGCAAAACAATAGGTTATCCAAGATGGCCGTCAAACCATTTGGCCAATCAAGTTCCCTATAACAAACTTGGTGTAGCTCTTGCCCTAGATTATATTTCATGCGTTTTGAATTGATCCCCCAAGAGGTTTTGGAAAAGACTTTTAATGACATTTCTAAAAATCGACCAAAATCCAAGATGGCGCAAGAAGAATACACTTTACATTTCCCATTGCTTTAGTATGGGAGATTTTGGCAGGAATATTAATCCAAGATGGTCACCAAACCGTCTATCCGACAGTTTCGAAAATTGAAAATTTGAGATCAGAATACCCAAAAACTTATATAAAACCAATTTTGGCCTCAAAATCAATCAAATAAAAAAATCCAATATGGCTGCCAAACACACTATATGATTGGCCCATCGTGGCCATCTTTTTTGATGGATCAACTTCTCTTGAACAAACTTTAATGGCCCTTAGTTCCTAATAGTACATCAGAAATTTCGGTGTGATCGCTTCAGCGGTTCTGGGGAAGAAGTCGTTTGTGCGAAAACTAGGTCATCCAAGATGGCTGCTAAATCATTTGGTCAATCAAGTTCCCTTTAACAAACTTGGTTCCGCTCTTGCCTAGATCATATTTCGTGAGTTCTGAATCGATCCTTCAAATGGTTTCGGAGATTTTTAGGCATTTCTAAAAACTGGTTGAAATCCAATATGGCCGCTGGCCAAATTGGCCGATCGGCTTCGTTTGAACAAACTTGAATCCCTATTGCCTAAGGATGCTTCCTGCCAAATATAATTGAAATCAGTCAAGAAGTTCTCGAGAAGAAGACATTTTAAATTTCCCATTGCTTTAGTATGGGAGCTTTTGGCAGGAAAATGATCCAAGATGGCCGGCAGATGATATTTCATGCGTTTTGAATTGATCCCCCAAGAGGTTTTGGAAAAGACTTTTAATGACATTTCTAAAAATCGACCAAAATCCAAGATGGCGCAAGAAGAATACACTTTACATTTCCCATTGCTTTAGTATGGGAGATTTTGGCGGGAAAATAATCCAAGATGGTCACCAAACCGTCTATCCGACAGTTTTGAAAATTGCAAAATTGAGATCAGAATACCCAAAAACTTATATAAAACCAATTTCGGCCTCAAAATCCATCAAATAAAAAAATCCAACAGGGCCGCCAAACACACTATATTTTGATTTGCCCACGGCGGCCATGTTTTTTGACGAATCAACTTGTCTTGGGCAAACTTTAATGGCCCTTAGTCCCTAATCATATCTGCCAAATTTCGGCATGATCCCTTCAGCGGTTCTGGAGAAGTAATTTTCGCTAAAACTAGGTCAACCACGATTGCCGCTGAACCATTTGACCAATCAAGTACCCTTGAACAAACTTGGTTCAGTTCTTGCACTAGATCATAATTCATGAGGTTTGCTTCCATCCCTCAAGAGGGTTCGGAGAAGATTTTTAAAGACATTTCTAAAATTTGGTCGACCGGCTTCCTTTGAACAAACTTGGATCCTTATGCCCTAAGGATGCTTCCTGCCAAATAAAATTGAAATCGGCCCAGCGGTTCTTGAGAAGTTGTTTAAAGGAAAAGTTGACGGATGGACGGATGGACACACAACGGATAGTCGCCACGACATAAGCTCACTTGGCCTCCAGGCCAGGTGAGCTAATAAATAAATGACATAGGCCCAGTCAAATTAGTTTCAAAATATTCATCAGCTTACCTGTATACAGTACAGATCAGTTAGCTTTACTCTTTGACGAAGCAAAAACAAAACAAAAATGCGTCTTTTTAGCATCAAAAGCTTGTAGCGTTTTCAGGTGTGACCAAACACCAAACGCATTTAATTTATTTTATATTTTATTCTAAAGTCAAACCCGTCCTACAATATGTTAAACGCATTATGGAATATTTTAAAGCCATCATGAAAAAAGTCATACGCGCAATCAAATGTAACGCGACAAAGATTCTTACTACGTGTCATTAAAAATAAAGTGGAATCGGTCTACAGTCTGTCGAGGACCCGTACATGTAGATCTAAATTGCAATTGGAGCTGTATAAACTGCTGGGCAAAAACAAGTGCAATATGGCCGCCAAACACGCTACATTTTGATTGGCCCACGGCGCCCAGGTTTTTTTTGATGGATCACTTCCCTTGAACAAACTTGAATGGCCCTTAGTCCTTAATCATACCACCCAAATTTCGGTCTGATCCCTTCAGCAGTTCTGGAGGAGTCGTTTTCGAGAAAACTAAGTCATCCATGATGGTTGCCGAACCATTTGGTCAATCAAGTCCGGAGATTTTTAAAGACATTTCCTAAAATCGGCCAAAATCCAAAATGGCCACCGGGCAAATTGGTCGATCAGGTTGATTTGAACAAACTTGGATCCCTATGCCCTAAGGATGCTTCCTGCCAAAACATAATTGAAATCGGCCGAGTAGTTCTCGAGAAGACATTTTAAATTTCCCATTGCTTTAGCATGGGAGCTTTTGACGAGAAAGTTATCCAAGATGGCCGTCAAACTGTATATCCGACAATTTCAACAAGCCAATGGACCAATCAGGTTCTCTTGAACAAATTGGTTCTCCTCCTGCATTAGATGATGTTTCATGAGTTTTGAATCAACCCCCAAGCCGTTTCGGAGATTTTTAGAGACATTTCTAAAAATTGGCTGGTTTAGCCGGTGGCCATCTTGGATTTTGGCCGATCAGCTTCGTTTGAACAAACTTAGACATCTACACCCTAAGGCTGCATTCTGCCAAATATAATTGAAATCGGCCCAGTGGTTCTTGAGAAGTCGTTTAAAGAATTCCCCATTGCTTTACTATGGTACCATTGCTTTACTATGGGAGCCTATGGCAGGAAAACAAACCAAGATGGCAGTCAAACCGTTTATCCAACCATCTCGAAAGTGGCATATTTGAACTCGCTACCCGGATAAGCATATATACAGCAATTTTCGCCATCAAACACAAAAAAGCCAATATGACAAAAAACTAAATTTTGATTGGTTGATGCCGACCATGTTTTTTAATGTATGAACTTCCTTTGAACAAATTTGAATGGCCCTTGGTTCCTAAGAATATTTACCAAATTTCAGCGTATCCCTTCAGCGGTTCGGGACAAGTCGTTTTCGCGAAAACTACGTCATCCAAGATGGCCGCCAAGCAAATAGGCCAATCAGGTTGCCTTGAATAAACTTGGGTCTAACGTTGTCATAGATGAAGTGTTATGAGTTTTGAATCAATTCCTCCAGCGGTTTCGGAGATTTTTTAAAGTGGTTCTAAAAATTGGCCATTTTGGCCGGTGGATGCTTCCCGCCAAACAGAATTGAAATCGGCCCAGTGGTTCTTGAGAAGAAGTCGTTTAAAGAATTCCCAATTGCTTTACTATGGGCCCATTGCTTTACTATGGGAGCCTATGGCGGGAAAACAAACCAAGATGGTAGCCAAACCATTTATCCGACAGTCTCGAAAGTGGCATATTTGAACTGGGCACCCTGATAAGCATATATAAAGCAATTTTCACCATTAAAATTCATCAAGTACAAAAAAACCCAATATGACCAACAAATGCTAAATTTTGATTGGTTGATGCCAGCCATGTTTTTTAACATACGAAATTCCTTTGAACAAATTTGAATGGCCCTTGGTCCCTAAGCATATTTAATAAATTTCAGCTCTATCCCTTCAGCGGTTCGGGAGAAGAAATTGTTTTCGGGAAAACCACGTCATCCAAGATGGCCGCCAAGCAAATAGGCCAATAAGGTTGGCTTGAATAAACTTGGGTCTAATGTTGCCATAGATAATGTGTTATGAGTATTGAATCAATTCCTCTTGCGGTTTCGGAGAAGAAGATTTTTAGTGTCTAATCTTGGATTTTGACCGATCTGCTTCGTTTGAACAAACTTAGATCTCTAGGCCCTATGAATGCTTCCTCCAAAATATAATTGAAATTGGCCCAGTGGTTCTTGAGAAGAAGTCGTTTAAAGAATTCCCCATTGGTTTACTATGGGCCCATTGCTTTACTATGGGAGCCGATGGCGGGAAAACAAACCAAGATGGCAGCCAAACCGTTTATCCGACAGTCTCGAAAGTGGCATATTTGAACTCGCCACACTGCTAAGCATATATAAAGCAATTTTCGCCATCAAAATACATCAAATACAAAAAAGCCAATATGACCAACAAACACTAAATTTTGATTGGTTGATGGCGGCCATGTTTTTTAACGTACAAACTTCCCTTGAACAAACTTGAATGGACCCTAAACATATTTACCAAATTTCAGGTCTATCCCTTTAGCGGTTCGGGAGAAGTTGTTTTCGCGAAAACTAGGTCATCCAAGATGGCCACCAGGCAAATCGTCCAATCAGGTTGCCTTGAACAAACTTGGGTCTACCATTGCACTAGATGACGTGTTATGAGTTTTGAATCAATTCCTCCAGCGGTTTCGGAGAAGATTTCTTAGTGTTTCTAAAAATCGGCTATTTTGGCGGGCGACCATCTTGGATTTTGGCCGATCGGCTTCGTTTGAACAAACTTGAATCTCTATGGCCTAGGTATACTTCCTGCCAAACTGAAATCGGCCTAGTGGTTCTTGAGAAGTTGTTTAAAGAAAAAGGTGACGGACGACGGATGGACGGACGGTCGCCACGGCATAAGCTCACTTGGCCAAGGCCAGGTGAGCTAAAAATGGAAATGAATCAGGATTATTTGAGAAAAAACATTTACTAAATCCAAGCGCACTTAACTTGAAACCAATTAGTGACGTAGTCAGTGCTTCACATTCCGCCATGTGTCAACTTTGTGTGCAGGTATACCGCGTACTCGAAAAGACCAAAAGCAAACCTGAATATAGTTTCGTAAGTGGAATGAATAGTATTCTCTAGACTCCGAACTACAGCGATTAACTCGCTACTGTTAATTCACTATTGATCCTTTTGAAAACATTATATTTGAAAGTCACTGTTTCTGGTGGAAGCAACAAGTTTCGGTCAAAATGATTTCAAAATACACTGCTGGTTTCCAAGGTCACAACATGATGCCTACTGAGTATTTTGAAAAATTGTGTAACTGAATGTAGATCCCGTCGCTGGAAACAACGTCTTTCAGTTAAATTGTTTTAAAATTAAACAGTATTTTACCCGCAGGAAGTTGTAGCTAATCAATTTAACGCAAATATAACAGATTATATGACCGGCTGTAGCGGGTATTATTTATTCGCTCGGCATACACCAGAGTGCACAGTAGTAGCTGCGTCGCTAATTGGTTCCCTCCATAATGGCATAAATGGAATTTATTTGCTTTTTCAAATTACTCCAATTTATTTCTGTCTTTTACTGGTGGCTATAGGTTGATTAATGTTTAAATCTATCATTCAAGAGCATTTGTTAGTTCCCTGGTCGTTGTCCTTAACCCTTTAATGAATAAATTTGGTCAAGAATATCAAAATATTTGTTTACTAAATGCCCATTTGCAAACCAAGAGAATACTATTTTTGAAGATTTACCACTGGAATGCCTGGCTCGATTGTCGAGCCAGTCATTGCAGTGGTAAATCTTCAAAATTAGTCTTCTCTTAGCCTGCAAATAGACATTTTTCAAGCCAACTGGAAAGGCCACTTCTAACAGACTTCCCCATTAAAGGGTTACCATAGTCTCAAATGAATTTTTTCACAATTTATTAATCACAGCTTACACTGCATTCAGATACATATACTCTGTGTGGTTGTCGCTGATGGTTTCTCAGAAAGTACGGATCATCTGTGCCTCAAATCCGAATATAGGTAAGGTTATTCCTGTACATTAGTATTCTAGATCTTCGTTCAGTCATAATCCAGACACAAGCACAGATTGTAGAATCTAGCCAAGTCTGGCTAAGATCAGGTTATGGATCTAAGAAATGGTTGATAATATCTGACTATGCTCATCTATTAATAAATTTTATCAACTCACAAAAATTACTTGAATATAACAGATCACTATTAGACATTTTTAGCACTTTACCCCTTAAATTTGTTCATAAAAATTTCAATTTTCTCATAGAAAATGAGCGATCTGAGCGAAATATTCTAAGTGGGTTAATAAGTTAGCTTCGAGTCGTTTAACCCTTTAACACTCATGTCAACCAAAAATGCTTCGGTCTTGAGGAATGTCCATTTGCAGACCAAGAGATTATTTTTGAAAATTTACCACTGGAATGACTGGCTCGGTTATCGAGCCAGTCAATCCAGTGGTAAGTTATAAAAAATAGTCTACTCTTGGTCTGCAAATGGACATTTCTCAAGACCGAAGCATGTTTGGTTGACATGAGTGTTAAAGGGTTAAACGACTCGAAGATAACTTATTACATGTAACTCACTTGGAATATTTCGCTCAGATCGCCTGAGCTTCATCAGCCACACTGATCTCTGGTGGGTCTTGTTTGTTCCGAGACTCGGCGAGATCTCACAGGATCAGGAAAGTATCATAAATCGGTGGGAGTTCTAAGTCCCTGGTCTCTGCTCATGGTCGGTTTAAGCTGTTTGATCTGTATGGCCTCATGACACATTCATTTGAATGTTATTATGGCACTCTCCTGATCCCGCGAGATCTCGCCGAGTCTCGGAACAAACGAGACCCACCAGAGATCAGTGTGGCTGATGAGCTCAGGAAATCTGAGCGAAATATTCCAAGTCAGTTAATAAGTTAGCTTTGAGTCGCTTAAAAATGTTCAATTATGAATCCGGAGCTCGGCAACAATATATTTGGACTTAAGCGATCACTAGTTTTCCAAAGGCACTAACAAATTTTCGAATGTAATCTTGAACATACATGTACACTCCAGTCTCAAAGACTACCTACATTACTGTATCTTGTTGCCAAAAGATTTAGAATTGGCCAAATGGACAGACAGTGTGACACAAAATTACCAGGTCATATTCATGAAATGCAATACTTTGCTTCTTTAATTTGATGGTCAAGATGTGCAAAAAAAAGGCCTCTGCAATGGTTTTGAGGAATGTTCATTCACAAGCCAAGACTATTTTTGAAATTTTACTACTGGAATAACTGGTTCAATAACAAACCACTAATTCCAGTGGTAAGTTTTCAAAAATTTGAAAATCATTTCTGCAAACAGGCATTTGATATGCGAAAAATGAAATTCTTGTGACCAAATTTGACTATTAGTTAACTATTAGCCATGCATCAACAGTGCTGAGTAGGCAACACAACAACAACACTGAAATTCTATTGTCCATCCATACCACTGCTACCATAAAGATTTCTAAAGTGCACTACAGAAGCCACTTGGTCAGCTTGAGTGTTAAAGGGTTAATGATCCTGCCAGCTAATAATGACTACAACTGAGTGACTGCATTTACCTTGAGCAGCTCCTTCTATAATTCCAGGTAAATCCAGCAGTTGAATATTAGCACCTTCATACTGAAACAGCAAGAACACCGAATTAACCAATCAAACAGAATTAGTGAATACGATTAAAGATTAAACATAAACTGCCAGCAATCATGAGGTCCATCTAATCCTATTAGCATCGGGGGCAATCAAATTTTTTTCAAATAGGGTTATCCTTCCTCACATTCTGTTTGGAAGGTCCCACCAATCAGATCTTTCTAAGAACAATTCTTTCTCTTCCAATCTATAAGTGAGATCTAACAATCATAATATATAAATTGATGTTTGGTTGAGGCAAGTATATATCAGCCCTATCTGTAACTGTTTTGCATTTCTGAAAAAAATATAACATCAGTGTGGGCAAAGACAAGTGACAGCGTGTGTGTGTGTGCGTGCGTGCGTGCGTGCGTGCGTGCGTGCGTGCGTGCGTGCGTGCGTGTATAGATTCACTATGTATTTCAATAACTATCATTTATCAAATTTCTTTTTCAAAAGTGAGATGACATAGTTACCTCCCTAACACTCTTGATATACTAGTATATCGGCTCTAAATTCAATAATATTCAGAATTATAAAAAGTTAGGTCCCCCTACTGGGCAGGTGGAATGTACACAATCACGCACATGTCAGACCCTACCTCCGCGCATGTGCATACTGGTACTTCCGTTACTAAATATTGGCTGACATAGAAGCAACTATTCAAATAACCAAAGGACCAAGCCTCTGTGGGGTGGTGAGGCTGGGATCCTGCTAGGGAGTTAAGTATGTCATCTCACACATGAAAAAGAAATTTGATAAATTTTCTTATTTCACATCATGAGAACATACTTACCTCCATAACACACTTGATAAAAGCCAGAATTTGAAAGTAAATTTGGCGGGAGGGAGGCAAGGTCCTAAAACCAGTTCACCCTCGAAGAGACTAGCTCTTTGAATTTTCAAGATTTAAAACATCTGAAATTGTGTCTGAAACACAATCAGGAATAGAATTTTGCATCGACTAATCGACCGAAGAAGAGAGATTGATCGAAACGCAAATGCGACCCCCTCCCCCCGCCCTCTCTTTCTGAGGAATGTTTGGAAAAAGCGCTGCTCTAAATGACTAGCACGTTCTCTAATACTTGAAAAAGTATTACTAGACACTGGAAAAAGAAGAATTGCTTTATTTTCAAAAAACTCTCTGAAAGAACCACAATTAAGAGACATTAACCATCACCCTATCAAATAAAATGCATATCCCTTACCTGGTGATAGAAATCTTTAGAGATTCACAGTCAAAAACTCCCTTAGAAATTGACAGAAGCAGCTGAAACTCAAACTTGATCTGTAACTTCTCATAACATAGCAATAAACCAAGTTTCAGTTATATATGGTGAAGGAGAAGGAGTCTTGAAAGCTGATGTTTGTATTTCATAAGTCAAAAAGGGACATAACTCCATCAAAAATGACACAAATGCCTAAAACTCGAACTTGGTCTGTAATTCTCAGTTGAAAATCTTGAAAGACTGCGATAAAAAGGGCAGAAAACAAATATTTTTTGCATTTCATAAGTCGAAAGGGGGCACAAAACTGACGAAAATGTGTGAAACTCGAACTTACTCTGTAACTCCTTATACTAAAGCGATGTACCAATTTTCCCTTAAATATCTTGAATGATTGCGAAAAAAGTGCGGAAAGCTGATATTTTTCGTATTTCTTAAGTCGAAAGGGGGCATAACTCCATAAAAAATTGACGCATACGCCTGAAACTCGAACTTGGTCTGTAACTTCTCATAGTAAAGCAATATATCAATTCTCAGTACAATATCTTGAAAGACTGCGAAAAAGTGCGGAAAACTAATATTTTTCGTATTTCATAAGTCGAAAGGGGGGCATAACTCCATGAAAAATGGACGAAAATGTGTGAAACTCGAACTTGCCCTGTAACTCCTTATACTAAAGCGAGGCACCGATTTTCACTTAAATATCTTGCAGGAGTGTGAAAAAAGTGCGGAAAGCTGATATTTTTCGTATTTCTTAACTCCATCAAAAATTGACGCATACGCCTAAAATTCGAACTTGGTCTGTAACTTCTCATAGTAAAGCAATATATCAATTCTCAGTATAATATCTTGAGACTGCGAAAAAAAGTGCGGGGAAACTAATATTTTTCGTATTTCATAAGTCGAAAGGGGGTATAACTCCATGAAAAATTGACGAAAATGTCTGAAACTCGAACTTGCTCTGTAACTCCTTATAGTAAAGCGATGTACTGATTTTAGCTTAAATATCTAGGAGTGCGAAAAAAGTGCGGAAAGCTGATATTTTTCGTATTTCTTAAGTCAAAGGGGGCATAACTCCATCAAAAATTGACACATATGCCTGAAACTTGAACTTGGTCTGTAACTTCTCATAAGAAAGCAATATACCAATTCTCAGTTTAATACCTTGAAGGACTGCGAAAAAAACTGGAAAACCAACTGCGACAGATGGAAAGACAGATGGATGGATGGACGGACAGACAGAGTGCAAACCTATAGTCCTCCTGGTTTTACCGGTAGGGGATTAATAACATGACAGAAACAACAAGACAAAAAACAATATGGTCCCATATACTGACCTCTGATGTCTTGAGCCCAGAAATCACCTCTTCCCCCATACGGATGAAGAGAATATAACCAGAAACAGTAGGGATTCCCTACTAACATATGTGATATTTGTAAATAGCAGAGGAGGAAAACTAATTACAAATAATGAGCTCTGCATTATTTTCTGAGAACTGAGACGGCGAGCGGGCTGGAAGTGTCACTGATATAATGGTTGGTAAAACCCGATTCACAGTGCCACTGGGCTACTGACATAATGTCTTCAACAGGAACACCATTAAATAATGCCAGAAGTTACCACACCAATGACACTATGAGTCTTGACTCTATCTACTTGTTTTCCAGTGGCTGTCTTATGACAGAATTGAATGCATACTACTATCCATCTGGAAATAGTGTCTCTTGACGCCCTACCATGGGGTTCAAACCCAGAGTTCTTTTCTTGTACTTATTTAAGGCGTGGACAAGACAGCTGTGGAGGATTTCTCAGTCTAAGATTGTCCACACCTTTGATAAGAGTATTTAGAACACATACTTCATCACTTCCCCTCTTTGCCAAGCAAGGGATAACAGTCATTAATGCTGATTTATATCCAGCAATAGAATTAGGCTTAAGACTATAGGCATCATACAGGTGACAGAGAAAATCAGCTACTACCTGAATAGATGCATCCATTGGATTGATATATCTCTTTGAGCACCATTCTGCAAATCTGTTAATTTTATAATGATATGCTTTGTAGGTTGACCCCCTTCTGCCTGTGGCCATAAAATAGGCTGCTTGCATTGGCCTCCCTGAAAAGCAAATATCAGGAACTGACGAAAACTCCTTGCAATGGGAATGTGGAAATAAGCGTCTTTCAGATCTATTGAAGCTGTCCACATCCCCTTCTCTAACCCCAAAAACACTGATTACCCCTGATAGCGGTTGAGAGACATGAGACAGCTCACTGACTAACTCTACCTTGAAGGCCTCCAGCTCACCATTCTCGGAGGCCTTCTTCTTACCCTTCTGCTCCTTCCTCACCCTCTTGCCGTCCTCTACCATCATCTCTGCCTGAGAACAGAAGAATTCAGAGGTTAAATCACACACACACACCCCCAACATCCCCCACGCTTTACAAATAGCACATTTGTTAGATAGCCTACAATAGGTGCAAGATGGGAAGAGGTGGGGGAAGAATCTAGCCTTAAGATGCTTCAGACAAGACGGACATGATGACTTCTGCAAAGGTAGTCATACGAAGAGAATAAGTATTTTAGTTTGTTAATTTTGTTAAAGTTTAAATAAAAAAACAAACTCGGGAGAGAAGACAACCACTTTTATTACTGACAACCCCGAAGGGACAGATGTCTTCATAAAAAAACAAGGAATAAAAAACACAGCCAGGGATAACATGAGAATGTTAGAAAGAAGAGAGAGACTGATTATGACACCCAGTTATCTCTACACATTCATAACATAATAATGATGACATCAAAAGATCCTCTTTTAAAAAAACCAAGATTATGACGTCAAGGAAAAGGGAAAAAACTGGCTGATTATGACATCAAACCTCAATGCAAAAGCCCCTTTAAGGGGAGGAGATTGCAGGAAATGTCAATTTCCCTTTCTCCGAGATCTAACAATACTCACCATTCTGTTACTTCTGATATACAGCTGGCCTTGACAGCGGCTCTAGGATTATAGACTTAGAAAGCTTTACCGACTCCTGGGAACCGGGTACTCGGCTCCCAACAGCTGAGTACCCGCTTACCATAGAGCTCATATTGTTTGCATAGCCTCCAAACAAGAGAAAACTATGGCTTGCCTCCGTGGGGCTGGGAGGCTGGGTCCGTAACAGAATGGTGAGTATTGTTAGATCTCGGAGAAAGGGAAATTGACATTTCCTGCATTCTCCTTCGATCAATACTCACCATTCTGTTACTTCTGATATACACCAGATTTGATCAGTAACCTGGTGGGAAGGGGCAAGCCATAAATGCTAATTTTGCCCCTTGGAGAAAGATTTTAGACTTCAAACTTGACTAACGGAGACCTAATAGGACCGTCAAGTTTACGGAACCAAATCACATTCGCGTCACGGCCCCGCCCCCCCCTTTTTCCTCCTAAGAAAAGGGAGAGAACTAACGAACATGTATCTCGCCTGAAAACACAAATATGCCAAGAGGGTTAACTACTCCCTGCATATTCCATGTATTAGCCTGGGAATGAGCATGAATATATAAGATGAATGAACATGATACATATACATAATACAAAAAACTCTCACTATTGAATTACCTTATGATAATTGGACTTCAGACGTACCGCCTCCAACCATTCACTGGTCCGGCCATCAGTGACACAATCTGGTTGTCATCCTCTCGCTCGACCATGCCTGCTTTAGATTCTTTTCTTACCAAAGTGAAAAAAGGGTGAAGAGCAGTGTGGTCACTTAACTATCGTCTCAAACCAGCTAAAGCGAGTGGATTGGCTGAGTCTGACACATCCCTCATATAGTAATCCGTAAATGAGGACTCACAGTGCCATTGTGCAACGGCCATGATGTCCTCTAACGGAACACCATTGTAAAGGGCGGTCGAGGCGGCTATTCCTCTGACGTCGTGTGCCCTTACACCTTGCACCTGGTGCCCAGTCGCCATCTCGTGAGTAGTCTGAATGCATTCGACCACCCAACGAGAGATAGTATCCATGGATGCGGCGCCATAAGGCTTCTTATGACAGATCCACAGATGTCTATCGTTCGACCGTAACGAGTCAGTCCGTTTCTTGTACTTAGTCAAAGCATGGACCGGGCACCAGACACTGGCATCACGATCAAACCTAGTTAACCTCGGTATAATGATCGGTTTGCCGGGATATCTCAAAGATTGGTTCTTTGACATAAACTCTGCTCTAGGCAGAAGACGCAGACCCTCTCCAGAAACAATAAATCGGTCCCTCTCTGCAGAAAGCGCATGGATCTCACTGCGCCTTCTAGCTGATGAAGCTGCCAATAGAAAGACCGCCTTTAGAGTCAAATGCTTTAGACTAGCCGAACGCAACGGTTCGAAAGGGTGCTTGGCCAGTACATTAAGCACTAAAGATAGACTCCAGGCCGGAATGACTACCGGTTGTCTCGGTCGGAGATTGCTCATTCCCTTCAACATCACATTTAACTGGGCCACCTCTGGACTATCCCTGTTGGCTAGACAAGGGATAACTGATGCCAAAGCTGACTTGTATCCAGCAACTGTGACGGGAGCTAGTCCTGAAAAGAACAGCTCACAGAGAAAGTCTGCTATTTGCTGAATAGTGGATTGAAAGGTATCAATACCCTTTTCTTCACACCAGTCTGCAAATCTGTTAACCTTGTTGTTATATGACTTGAAGGTTGACCTCCTTCTCGCAGCCGCGATGAAATCAGCAGCCTGTCGAGAAAAGCCTTCCGACGTGGAACGTTGTTTGATAACATCCACGCAGTCAATTTGAACATTTCGGGACGCTCGTGTAGGAAGCGTCCCTTGGCCTGGGAGATTATGTTCGGAATCTCGGGCAACTGCACAGGATTTTCCACCAGCAGATCTAGAAGATCCGTGAACCACACCCTGCTCGGCCAATACGGCGCTATTAGCAGGACCAGACACGGTTCCTCCCTGACCTTCACCAATACCTTCGGTAGAAGAATGGTGGGTGGGTACGCGTAAGCGTGCATCCCTCTCCAGCTTATCGCCAGAGCGTCTGTATCGACGGCATTTGGATCTGGAATCGGCGAGACATACGTCATGATTTGAGCATTTTCCTTTGTGGCGAACAAGTCCACGTTGGGTTTGCCCCAATGCTCGAAGATCCGTCGCAGAACTGGAGGGTTGAGGGACCATTCTGTTGGCAGAATTCTCTGTCTGCGAGACAAAGCATCCGCCAGAATGTTCAATCGGCCAGGAATGCAAGCTGCTTTCAAAACAACCGAGTAATTCCTGCACCATTGAATCAAGTGCCACACTCTGATACACAGAGTGGGCGACCTGGTCCCGCCTTGGCGATTTATATATGATACTACTGTCGAATTGTCCGACCGTATCAATATCACCTTGCCCCTGATCATCGGAAGGAACTCTTCCAACGCCAGTTCCACTGCCATCATTTCCAACAGATTGATATGCAGCTGACTCTCCGGGAGAGCCCATGTGCCCGAGACCTGGTGTTCTCCCAGGCAGGCACCCCACCCTTCCAGCGATGCATCCGTGTAGACGGCCAGCTGGGGGTGGGGTAGGTGCAGTGAAACCCCTAATAGGAGATTCTGACGCTGTTTCCACCATAGAAGATGCGATATTATCGGCTCCAAAACTGGCACCAGTTTTGACAGGGGTTCTGTTCTTTGTTTCCACAGGGACATCAGATACAACTGGATAGGTCTTCGCATTAGAGCAGCGAACGGAATCACTTGCTCCATGAAGACCATCATGCCCAGCATCTGAAGAAACCGCCTCGCCTGAATGTGGTTTCCCACTCGAAAACTCTTGAGGATGGCTAACAGAGACACCACTCTGGGCTCTGACGGGTAAACCCTGCCCTCCTCGAGGTCGAATCGCATCTCTAAATAAACGAAATGTTGAGTGGGTGTCAACTCGGATTTCTCCTTGTTGACTATCCAGCCTAGATCTGAAAACAACTTCAGAGTCAGAGCAGTATCCACGTTCAACCTGGCTGCCGAGTCTGCCTTGAGCAGCCAGTCGTCTATGTAGGTGTGTAGCGCCACGTTCTCTTTTCTGAGAAACGCTGTCACCGCAAGGACCACTCTTGTGAAAACCCTCGGAGCTGTCGACAAGCCAAACGGGAGAACTGTAAACTCCCATACTTGATTCTGAAACGCAAATCTCAGAAACCTGTGCCAACTCCGATTCATAGGAATGTGGAAATATGCATCTTTCAGATCGATCGATACACACCACATTCCTTTCCTCAATCCCGCCATTACCGACCTCGGCGTTTCCATCTGGAACCGAGGCGTATGGATAAACCAATTTAATGGCCTGAGATTGAGTATGGGTCTCTATCCCCCTGTGCTCTTGGGGACAAGGAACATGTTTGAATAGAAGCCTGGAGTGTTTCGGTTTGCTGGTTTTATTGCTCCCTTCAGAAGCAAACCCGACACTTCCTTTTGAACGGCTTCTAACTTGTCTGGCTCCCTTGGTACGGGTGTCCAGACAGGTGCCAAAGACAGATTTTGTGGTGGAAAGTCCCACCACTCCGGCATGTAACCCTGGGATAACCATCCCAGGACCAGACTGTCTGACGTCACACCTCACCAGGCCTCGACGAAACGCATGAGCCTTCCACCCACCATAGACGCCTCGACGTCTAACGGAGTTGTCCGGCTCGCAGTCCGCTCCCCCCTCTTTCTTAACGAGAGAGAGAGAGAGAGAGAGAACCATTTCGTTCTCGGCACGACGGGTATAACTGGCACCGCTGTTCCTGTCGCACAGGCGCGGTCCAGGCGGATATGAAGGGAGCTTTCGTACCCTCAGGTACGCTTCGGCCCCTTCTGTCCGCCCTTTGAGGCCTTACCCTTACCCTTCCCCTTGCCCTTCCCGCCTCTAGGGCGGTCAGGAGCAACATTGGGGAGGGTAGGCGCCTCTACAACCTTCCTGGATTTCTTCGCCGGCGGCGGCTCCGAACACCCAGCTGAAGCAGAAGTCGCAACAGGCTTAGCTTTCGCCTTGCCCTTATGCTTCTTTGAAGGTTGTCCCATTAGCGGTTTCCCCACAGTCCCTAGTGCGTGCGCTTGCCGCACTAGCTCTAGCTGCAGGTTTACCGCTAACCGATTCTGTGCGATACTGGCGGTATCCTCTAAGATGGCCCGCGCTTGGCCACCGAAGATGCTAGGCCCTGTCAGGGGCGTCCCAAGAAGACGCTCCCTGACTGCCGTAGCCGGACGCATATGGTCAATGACCATTTGCCTCCTGGATTTCGTCACTCGCGCTTGCACCCTTGCCAATGCGTCCATAGACAGCACCAGGCTGTCATTGACACACGAAAGCGCCACAGGTGGCACAGGGTGGCCTGCCCCTGCTTCAGCCCACACCGACTGAAGGAGACGATACGAGTGGTTGACAGCGCTCATAGCTGCCCTCACACCCTCATCGCATAGGGACAGGACTTCTTCTTGGTGTACCTGAGACTTGTCCACAAGTGCCGGACCGGGGCCACCCGCCACGGCACTCTGGACGCCCAGTACCCATCGGTCATCCTCAGTGACCGACGGGACTACACCATATCTGTCGTATTCCCCCCGCGGAATATGACATCTTGCCCGCACCTCCCTGGAGGCCGCAGGGAGCTGACCCTTGGTCATAAGTTGTTTGCTATAAATAGCCTCCAACAAATCTATGAACCATGGATCCAGTCCCACTGACTGGATCCGGGCCGCGGGCAAAATCCCCGTCCTGATCGACGCAACCGACGGACGGGCCGCATCTTCATCGGCTGTGGCCGTGGCCGAAACCACAGACGGGTCAACCCTGGCTAGCCACGCCAGAGCCTCTGACCAATCTACCTCCGATGAAGACACACCCGCAAACACGTCACCCGTTGACGTGTTCACGGGCCTGCCAGCCACGGCCTCCCGGCAAGGAGCCACGGCTGACATGCCAGGCACTCCGGTACCACACGGTTCCGCCGCCACCCCATGAAACACTCCGGTCCATGGGGTAGGTCCGCACGGAAAACCGTACGGACCCGTAGCAGTCGCGGAACTATAGCCAGACACGGGCGCCAAGGGCACCCCACGTCCGACTGCCGGACCAGGCGAGATAGGTGAGTACCACGCCCGGCCCGGCACACCCGTTCCCATGCCAAACCAAGCCGCACGGAACCGGTGCACGGTACCAGATTGGCCTCAGCCACAGGCGGAGCCGCTGCCCTGGCTTGCGCCAAACCAGACAAATGGAGGCCGGTTCCGTCCAGGACGGAATCAACCTCCATATTCTCCACCTGCGGCTTCACGGGCTGCAGCAACCTCTCCTCCTCGTCTTCAGACTCCGAAGAGTCGTCACTAGACGAGTCAACCGTGGAACCGTCCTGGCGGACGGCTCCCACACCTGACGGACCGGCCACCACTACTGGACCACCCGGAGGTGGCCGCAGAGAAACAGAACCCGTCTGGCCGGAGCCAGACGGGACTGCCAGGGGGCCGTACGAGACGGCCCCCTCGGTAACCAGTCCAGGACAGGATCCGTACCAGGCATGGGGAGAAACTGCCCCCCAACCTTTGGTAGCAGGGACGACACCAGTGTGGGCAGAACGCTATGCAGAAAAACCTGCATAGTCGGACCAAACCACGCCGGCGGTGCCATCTCCGCCACCTCCAGCTGGGGACGTAGAGCACCCCCACCGGCTGAACCGGGCGCTCCGCGATTTACTCTCGGACCGCCTGACCCCGCGTCAGACCCAGCCAAGTCATTCTGGGCAAGGAACTTAACCATCATCTCAACGGACCACACTGCACAAACATTACACCTATGATCAATATTACAAAGGGAACACCTAAAACAGACATGGTCCTTGAACACGACACGGACAAACTTATGGCATTCGTCACATGATGGCGGGGCTGGCTTGGCCTATAAAAAAAGCACAAACCTACAATAAACAAGTGGAACGAGACCCGGATGGAAGGCAGACAATTAATTTTCAAATAATTTGACTCATAAATTAACTGTAACCCTCCCGCACCCCACCCCGCCACGTTACAACAAAGATCGCATTGATTATGACGACAAGAACGAGGCAGGCATTAAACACACCCATAATAGATCCTCCAGGATGTGTAACGGCTCCAGGAATCATATCGCATAGCATTCGGGGTATATTTACTAATCAATATAAATTATTCTCCTAACGAAAGCAGCACGATATGTGAAGAAAACAACAAAATGTATAACAAACTGCTGTATCACACGGTAAAACCGCAGACCACGCATCTACTCAAGAATTTTGAAACCACCGATCATTCCAAACCGATCGTGATCGCACGTAAACTTGATCATTCTAAAGTTTCCGGTACCATTTTTTAGTACGCAGCACCCAGAACAAGATGCGCGAATTAATGAAAAAATTTCTTCTTCACATAAACATCCGAGCGACCGGGTGTGACGTCACCCGCTCGGATCCTACGGAGAACGACGTCAGCCGATATTCGTGTTAGAAATACCGTAGCATAACACCTATTTTCATATCTGCCGATCGCCTGTTGGGGGTTAAAGAAGGTGATTGTCTGGCATATATCGTTGTTAGCACACGTCCCAGATTCTATGGGGTCAGAAATTGGAACATGCGACACAGCAAAATTTAGAGACCTAAGTCTTTTAACTATGGATAATAAAGAATGATACAACCTGGTTATCCTCGGCGGTATTCTCCATAGTATCCTTTAGCTAATCCTTTTCAAGAACACACAAACTATCACTACAGATTAAAGACGTAGATTTTCTTTCACAAAAAAACACTAAAATCCTCAATGCAGAAAGCATGTATTGCACTTGTTGCTATGCAAACAAGAATGAGCTCTATGGTAAGCGGGTACTTAGCTGTTGGGAGCCGAGTACCCGGTTCCCAGGAGTCGGTAAAGCTTTCTAAGTCTATAATCCTAGAGCCGCTGTCAAGGCCAGCTGTATATCAGAAGTAACAGAATGGTGAGTATTGATCGAAGGAGAAATCAAATTATGAATGCAAGAAATACCTAGGACTAAATACATTTATCACTCAAGAATAATATAATACTATAATTATATATCTGAGAACCCATCCACAACCACAAGAGAGAATACAGTGCAATAAGGATGGCAACAAAAATTGATAAAAATTTCAAATAATTAGGTGCCATAACTAATGAACTCCCTTATCCTGAATACAGGTAAACCATCCTCTTGCGCAGAAATCATGTCCATACCATCCACCGAGTCTGTAGAGTCTGATCAGGGGATGGGACCAAAGGAGGGAGATATTTTTCGTTTTATATCTCCGACCCGTAGACATATCAGATGATAAGTCAGAAAAAAGGAGACATGATCAACCTCTGAGTGAAGAACAGGAGCTCTACCATTCTAAGATGAGCCTGTGGACACAAAGACACAAGGGATTAGTAGAACTTAGGCGCTGGGATAATTTAACAAGGATTCCCAGCGCCTAAAAACATGCTAACGCGTCGGCCGCGAACAAAAACCGGTAACATATAAATGTTACAAGTCTTAAATAATAAATGGAACAATATCACCTTAATGGATGATGAGGCAGACTCCTCTAATGCTTTAGATTCAGCCATAGTGAAAAGGATGAAAGAAAATTCAACAAAATAGAGCTTGAAATTGTTTTCAGTTGCTGATAAGCCAATATAAATAGAAAACGGAAGTTCCAGCATGCGCATGCACAGAGGTGGGGTCTGACATATGCATGACTGTGTACATTCTACCTGCCCAGTAGGGACACCTAGCTTTTTATCTACTTCTTCTTCTTCTTTTCGATCGCTGGTATCACACTTGGAGAGCCGTTCTCAAGAGGAAATCTGTGGTTTTCTGTAGTTCTTCCACAGGCCCATACAGCTTTTCAAGAAAAGAGGTTGACAAAGGCCAGATCTCTTCTCTGAGCAGCTGATACGTACTGCAACATTGAAGTATGTGCTCTGTGGTCTGTTCTGCTTCTCCACAAGGACAAGCGGGCGATGTCGTAAGGTGGAACCGCCTGTACATGTGTTGGTTTAGTCTGTTATGTCCAGTTCTGAGACGAAAAATGGTCACTTGCTCTGGCCTCGAGAGATGATGGTAGGCATCTTCTGATTGAGGTGTTCTATAAAGTGACTTGATGATAGTCTTCATCTCTGTATGTGTAACCATGTTTTCTGTCTGATTCTCTTCTGCACCCACCTTTGCCATCTTGTCTGCTTCCTCATTTCCTTGGACTCCACAGTGTGAGGGGATCCACTGCAATGCTATCCGAAAGCATTTGATGGTTTGTAATGCTTCTTCAAGTTGTGGCAGCTTACCTTTGGTGATAGCCTCAAGGACGGAGCGGGCATCAGATAAAAAGACAATCTGTGCAACAGGGTCTGCTGCTCTGCTGATGGTATTAGCTGCATGGACCAGTGCTTCAACTTCAGCTCTGTAGTTTGTGCAGTGTTTGCCTGTCGGTATTGCAGCTGACTCATGTTGTCCGTTTGGATACTGTATGTGCAGTCCGGCACCTCCGCTCCTAATTGCATCTTTGGCTGATCCATCTGTGTAGATCCTTATCCATGTCTCCTGAGGGTACATTTCTTCCAGCATGGCTAGGGTCAGGGCCATCTTGCTCACATCACTGTGTTCATCTTTGGTTGTGAGATGAGGTACTGTGGTGCGAATAACTATGTTCTCTAGTTTGTTTTCCCAGGGTGGAGGATCAAGGGTGTGGTTTGGGTCTTCTATTTGTGCCGGCAACATTTCTTGGTGTTTCCTTTGAAGTGCTTTTGTCTCTTTCACAAAACTTGATCTTTTAAGTCTTCCTGATGACAGCTGTTCTTGCCTGATCTTCATCGGGTGGTTGTTGAATGATTTGAACTTTGCAGCTTGGATCAGTTCTTTGCATTCCCTTCCTTTACTAAGTGGGGGGATGCCTGCTGTCTGCTCCATTTTTTCTATTGGTGTTGATCTCATTCCACCAGTGATGATGCGCAGTGCCTGGTTTTGTACTCTGTCGAGGTTCTGTTGATGAGATTTAGCTGCTGTCATCCATGAGCTGGATCCATACTCAAGGTGTGGTCGTACGGCACCTAGGTAGATGGTCTTGAGGATCCTTTCATTGGCACCCCACTTTGTTCCTGCCAGCTTCCTCATGATGTTTAGCTTTCTTCTGGCCTTTGCCTCTGCGTTCTGGATGTGCTCCTTCCATGCTAATCTTCTGTCATAGGTGACTCCCAGGTATGTCTGCTGGTCCTCGCACTCGAGTGGAGTACCGCCCAGTGTCAGATTGCCAACCTTGGTTTTGGTGGACAGTGAGAATAGCATGGCTGATGATTTTTCTTTGTTGATGGTAATACACCAGCGATTGGCCCAAGCTGTAATTCTATCCAAGGCGAGCTGCATTCTGTATGTGGCAGTCGTTGTGTACTCCTCGGTGCACCAGAGTACGAGGTCATCTGCATAGAGGGCTGCTTGGATCCCATTGGGCAGCTCTGCTACAATGTCATTAATGAAGAGTATGAACAGAGTTGGTGATAATACTCCGCCTTGTGGTACCCCTTGTCTCAGCAATACATTCTGTCCAGATTGTCCATCCACCAGCACCATAGCTCTGCGATTGTGTAGGTATGACTTGGTCCATCGGAACATGTTGCCACCGATGCCTGTGCGCCGGAGCTTCACGAGGAGGCCATCCTTCCACACCTTGTCAAATGCCTTCTGCAGATCGATAAAGGCAGCTAGCATCACCTTCTTGGCTTGAAAAGTGTCCTCTATGACCTGTGCAAGATGTGTTGTTTGATCTTCTGTGCTCCTGTATCTTCTGAAGCCAGCCTGCTCTGAAACTATAATGTTCTCCGACTCCAGGTACCACTGCAACCGCTGGTTGATGATGCGCTCCATGGTCTTGCATATGCAGCTTGTAAGACTGATAGGACGGTAGCTCAGCACTTTCATCTTGTTCTTCCCTTTTTTCAGAATAGGAGTCATTCTGGCTTCCTTCCAGCACTGAGGAACCTCTCCATTGGTCCAACTGAGATTAAAGATGTCTAGCAACTTGCGGAGAGATGCATTACCAAGGTGTTGGATCATTTCATTCGTAATGCCATCTGGCCCGGGAGATTTCTTCTTCTTCAATTGGCGGATGGCCTTCTTCAGTTCTGCTAAACTAATGTCACCTTTCATTGCATCGTGAGTGTTGGTGTCTGTTCTTTCCTTTTGCTCTTTTCTAACCTCTTTTTGACGCATTCGTGGTATAGAAATGTTTCCTGACAGTGTTTGTCCATCTTCTTCAAGAGTAATCTTCTCTCCCCTGACACCCTCATCATTCAGTGCTTTAGTCAGTCTCCATAGCTTTGTGGTGTCTCTCTCTAAATTAAACCCTGCCATCTTTTCCCTCCAGCTTCTTCTTTTGGCCTCCAGCTTGGTCTTTATATACCTGGCTTTAGTTTGTTGTAGCGTGAAGTGGTTTTCATAACAGGGATTACCCTCTGCATCTTCTCTGGCCTTGTCTAGTTTATCATGTGCTGCTTTCAGTTCTGTTGTCCAGTAGGGGCGGTAATTTTTCCTGAACCCTCGAGGAATCGCTTCGGTGGCAGCCTTGAGGATACGTGAATTAAATTCCTTGACTGCATTGTTGATGTTTCTCCCTTCTACTGCTATATTTTGGGTAAGCTCATTGGAACGAATGCCGAACAGACTCCAATATGCCTTTTTGTAGTTCCACCTTGGATGTTGAGGTGAACTTGTCGAAATACTTCCAGAAAGAGAGAGGAGGACTAGCTTTTTATAATTCTGAATATTATTGAATTTAGAGCCGATATACTAGTATATCAAGAGTGTTAGGGAGGTAAGTATGTTCTCATGATGTGAAATAGTTGAGTGCCTACCCAAGTGTTTTCATGCCTGGCTACCAGGCCTTAACCCCCACGCCCACCCCACCCTGCACCCAGGAGGACAATTGAGATTGTTGAGATGTTCAACCTCACTAACTTACCTCAATCACACCGGGTATACATGTGAGAGTTGTGAATTCATAGGAGGCTGTATCTGATGATGTTGACGTCAAAGTATTCAGCAGTGTTGACTGTAATACAAATAATATTGATTAGTTAACCATAGCAGCAAATTTATTATGCATTCATAATTTCTTAATAACTCTAACAAGAGGTGCGGACCTACATGTCAAGCCTGTGGAGTATTTATAAGAAAATTTATTTTTACCTAATTCTTGGTGTAAAATAACTTCAGTCTAAATATGAAAGTTTTTGAATAATTTTTTTATGGAGACAGGATACACTAATGGCATAGAATCAATGTGTAAAGTTTTATTGAGATCGGATAAGTCCTTTAAAGGGGATCACAAACAACAATTCGATTTTAATAAAAACCACCAAAAATATAAGATTTTTTATCATATGTTATAAATTAAAAAGTTGACAGATCTTCATAAACTTGATCCTTGCTAAAATTTTCGTGAAAGTCATGAATTTGGACACGCCATGACGTTATTACATGAGTCGACAAGCATGTGTATGACATACATGTTTTCAAATTAGAAGAAACTAGCATCTTCTACAGTTACGAAGAAAAACATCAGCTCTAATTCAAGTTCTAATTTAACAAATGGCAGTGTTTTTTTGCATCACATTAATAACAATCTTTCACGCGATGAAGTCACTACGACGTGACTTTCCATGGCTAAATCTTCTATTAACCGTTACCACTCTGAGGTCAATATTCTATCTTTTACTGTGTCCAGAGAAAAGAAACTGATGTACATTTTCCAAAAATTTTGGTGGATGATGTTGCAGTCGCAACATCTGTCTATGACAGCAATAATGTTATATACATGAAAATATATTTTTTACATTATACAAAAGCATCACTTAATGTGGTTATCTGTTTGTGTTCCCCTGTAAGAACTAAATGTCCACTGAAAACATTAACATTGACCTAATACCTGGTGCACTCCACACGCCGTTTACATCAGTATGTTGAGCAATCCTCTGTTTCGCGTTGTGATTGACAACAATGTGCTAAGGTTAATTCGCGTTGTGATTGACAACAATGTGCTACGGTTAATTCGCGTTGTGATTGACAACAATGTGCTAAGGTTAATAGTAGTTATAATAAAAATAAAGTATGTGAATATTGTACACTAGTAATTAATAGAACTATATAGCTGAAAACATATAATTTAATTGCAGAAGATATTAAACCCTTTAATTGTCGAATTTGATCAAAAGATTTCAATTTTCTCATTAACCATCTAACCCTCAACTTTGTTCAAGAAAATTTAAATTTTCTCAGAATATGTCCATTTGCTGATCAAGAAGACTATTTTTGAAGATTTACCACTGGAATGACTGGCTCGGTTATCGAGCCAGTCATTCCAGTGGTAAATTTTCAAAAATAGTCTTCTCTTGGTCTGCAAATGGACATTTCCCAAGACCACTGCAAGTTTTTGGCTGATATGAGTGTCAAAGGGTTAAAGATGTCCATTTGCAGGCCAAGGGAAGACTATTTTAGAACATTTATCATGCTGGAATCACTAGATCTGTTATAAAATCAGTCATTTCAGACCTGCAAATGGACATTTCTCAAGACGACTGCAAAAGCCGTTTTCGGATGGTGTGCCCATTAAAAGGGTAATAAAGTTGCGACTAGGCTTGCGCAATTACGTGATTAAATCGAAAATCGCTATTATGTTTTAATTCGTGAATTTATATGATTAAAAATTAAATAATCGAATAATCGTGAAAAACTTCTATTGCATAAAATATTTAAAAACCTAACTTTTAATTACTTTTTAATGCGATCGTTCATGAAAAACTTTCATGAAAAATTACATTTTTCTTAGTGAATGTGTGTCAATTTCAGGGCAAGAGAAGCCTATTTTTGAAACTGTATGACATTAGGTATACATTTTTAAAAATTGGCTTCTCTTGCCACGCAAATGAACATTTCTCAACACAATTGCATCTTTGTTTGTTGTTAATATGTCTTGGTAATTTGTACACAAGCTGATTAATCAAGTAATCACCATTATTTTTAAATAATCGATCGCGATCACTCAAGACAATAATTGCGCAAGCCTAGTTGCGATAGAGGCAATATTTTCGACAAAATATTTCACAGACTGGCTGACCGAGTTATACGAGTTGCCAGTCACAACTTACAAGTACCTGATTCCCGACAATGCATAGTGGAATTGATCAAAATTTATCAAACTTAGTCACCTCATAGGGACGGTCTGATATACACTGTAGAGTTGCACTCACAATAAAATAATTTTATTTGTCTAACTGGAGCTAATAAGGCCAATAGAATCTTGATAGCTGTAGGTAAAGCTTGCAAAGTACGTCACACTAACCTACTTTTATTACGCTACATACACTAAGCACACAATGCATGTATATACCAGGTTTGATTATTGTATATGAACAAATTCTTGAAATGACAGCATGGAATAACCTTTTGTGACTGACTGATAACTAACTAACTAACTAACTAACTAACTAACTATCTAACTAACTAACTAACTAACTAACTAACTAACTAACTAACTATCTAACTAACTAACTAACTAACTAACTACCTAACTAACTAACTAACTAACTAACTAACTAACTAACTAACTAACTAAGGAGCATCACAGTTTATTGAGTGGGTACTCACACGCCCCGAGTCAAACGCCTGTCTAACGAGTCCAGCGACTGCTCTACATATGTAAACAAGCACAAGTTTGTACAAGACTCGCATCGTTTGCGTTTAGACAAATTTTTAATAATGTCATGGTGACCTTGATATTTGATCTTAACACTCAAATGTATCACACTTCTTTGGGACCCCACGGGACACCTTCCGTCTATGTCTGGTCCTGATATCTCCAGTAGAAGCCGTGTTATTAAAAAAATCATTTCTGCCAGGCACATAGTTTCCAAAATAATAATTTTCTAATCTGGTTTCCGTGGCCTTCACCTTTGACCTTTTGACCCCAATTTTGTCACACATCTTCAGGACCCCAAGGGCAACCATAGTTTGATTACCGTATACAGAACTCTTGAAACTACAGCACAGAATGCGCTTTTGCGAGTGAGTGAGTGAGTGAGTGAGTGAGTGAGTGAGTGAGTGAGGGAGGGAGGGAGGGAGGGAGGGAGGGAAGGACTAAATGACCTGATGGTTTATTGAACTCCTACCAGCAGCTAAAAAAATCAATTTCGAGATTGCTTACACCAACTCACCTTTCCTACAGATGGAAATCCGATCAATGCAACACGAGCATCACCACTTTTCATCACATCAAATCCTTCACCCTAAAAAGATAAATTTCTGATACAGCACTTGAAATACACGTACTTATGCCCATTAATGCCGGGTCGGCTCTCAAAGCAGGACACGTCACACACAAAAACATATGTTGTTGTTCTAAAGAACAATCATCTTCAGGCTGAGAATACGATTCATTTTTTAAATTCATATTAAGTCAACTGCGCATATAAACGATACAGTCTACATATAGTCTGGATTCACAAATGAATTAAAACATATATCTTGATGCTTCAAAATGTGATTCGATACCACCGCAAATAGGAATTTATTAACTCTTAAATTTAAAAATGTAGTTAAAAGGATCAATTTTGTGAAAGAAACTTGGTACAGAGACTGTGTAATTATGAGAAATTCATTTTGGATATAATTCTGATGTCATCACTGAAAAACACATTTAACCATTGAATTAACTCAAGAAAATTTCAATTTTCTCATGGAAAATGCCCATTTGCAGACCAACAGAAGACTATTTTTGAAAATTTAACATTGGAATGACTGGCTCAGTTATCAAGCCAGTCATTTCCATGGTAAATTTTCAAAAATAGTCTTCTGTTGGTCTGCAAATGGACATTTTGTAAGACCACTGCAGAAGCCTTTTTTTGCCGATATGAGTCTCAAAGGGTTACGTGAATTTATGAATCTAATGTCTGACTTGTCTCAGCGGTAACACTGTTCACACTAAAGATACTCAATGGACCTTTCCAGTTTTAGCCTTGCCCCGCCCATCTCTAGCTTAGCTCCACCCAGAGTTCACTCATCTTGAGATTGATCGATCCCTGAACTTGCTGACTGTCAATTTCCAGAAAACTACACAGCTAAGCTGTTGAATATTTTGAAACTAGTTTGACTGGGTGCTGTTGCTGCCTATGGATGGATAAACTGGAAAGGTCTATTACCACTTGCGATAAAGGATCAATTCAAACTGACACGATAAAATAAAACTTAATTATTGGTAAAATAAACATTATATATATACCTTTGCTCCTGCCTTGCCCTGTGGCTCTAACAGCTGTTGGCGATATTTAGCGAGCTTAGCCTTCAGCAAACCGAGATGATATTCAGTAGCTATAATAATAATAATAATAATAATAATAATAATAATAATAATAATAAGACCTAGAGTATTAGTGATGCAGTACATCATAAAGGATACCCATGTCTTCCGCTGACAGACATCTTTAATCCATAATTTTGCGTTTATTCACTGTCTGTTCATCGCGAACACAGGTGACGCATAGAAGTGATAATGAAGTTGCTTACGGACAATTTTCACTATGATTAACCTATGTCAAATCTCGCCAGTCGGCATGTTTTGCGGCGCTGGATGTTTATAAAAGTTAAATGCGAAATGAACCGATGCTTACGATTCTTGTACTAGATGCAAAATGTTCAGGGGTGCATTGTTACATTAATTCTCAACAGGGAATCATGATTTTGTGTTTCGTAATTTTTATAATTTTGATTTTTAATATTATGTCCCGCTGTCTTTTTTTAGGAAAACGTTCTCATATTTACCTTTGCCCCTTCTTGGAAATGTAATGTACTGCTAAGTTTGATTGGATCCCGGGTAGTTGAAGCTGTGGAGTTGGTATGTACGCCGGGTATTATGCAATGCACATATGAATCTTTTAAACGCATTTAAAATTTGGCGTCTGTCCCGTTTTGCTTTTAACAACGCATTTGACACTATCTCTGGGGGACATCAAACAAGTTCAAACTTGCTTATTTATGCATTTAATGCTCGTTCTCAACGCATATATTTATTATTTTAAATGCATCAAAAAAATTAACTAGATGTGTTGTGAATGCATTGTATTTTTAAAACCGATGCTTTGGAAACGGGCCATCAACGCATCATGCACGCATTTCAGACCTGTTCATACGTTAAGTTATCTGAGCTGTACTGTACCGTATCTGGTATCATTTTGTCTTTCTTTAGCTAGCTATGTGTGAAAGTGAGTCCATTTAAATATACAATGAAGTCCAACAGATTGAAAGGGTCTTGTTATGAGTTTGTTTATTGTGTTTTACTGAAATAATCATATATACATGTACATCATAGGGTTTTTTAATTGTAATTGAAAATGTAATATGATAATTACAATTTTTATTACTCTAATTTCTGAATGTAATATATTACAATTGTATTACTTATTACTTTTTCAACCCCTCAATTACTTATTACACTCAATTACATGAAAAAAATGTAATAAATCACATTTTATTACAATTACAAATTACCCCATGTCTGTCCGCTGAACCCCACCTTTCGCTGAATGCATATAATTAATCTTAAGGTTGGGTGAAGCATGAATTGATACTAGTTAGAAGTGGTGTGCATCCATACACCAAGATTGGTTAATGTATACAAAAGACTCAACTAAAGCCCAGATAACAATTGTCTATCATGCTCAGTGAACCATGAAAAGTAGGTCAGGTTGACCAACTATTGATATGCGACACAACACTAACCTCCTACTTTTGATACATGACACAACTTTGGGCTATGCTGCATCCAAACACCAAGTTTTGTTACTGCATACAATAAACTCTTGAAACTACAGCCTGCACAAGAATAAACTATGGTGTTCAGTGAACTGTGAAAGGTGGGATCACTCTGACCTACTTTTGATGCATGACACACCTTTCGACTATGACGCATCCATACATCAAGGTTGTTTACTGTAGAGAAAACTTTTGAAAGTACAGATCTGACAACAATAAACTATGATGTTCAGTGAACCATGAAAAGTTGGTCACACTGACCTAATTTTGACACATGACACACGTTTAGGCTATGATGCATCCATACACCAAGTTTGGTTACTGTATACAAAAAAACACTTGAAACTACATCCTGGATAAGAATAAACTATGATGTTTAGTGAACCGAGAAAGGTAGGTCACACTGACCTACTTTCGATACATGATACCCCTTTCGGCTATGATGCATTCATATACCACATTTTTTTTACTATATGTGCAAAACCCTCGAAAATATGGTCCGGACAAAATATTTGGGACAGACACATGCATGGACAAAGCAATTACTATACACCCATGCAAACGAATGACGCATCATGCGATTACACACACACACACGTCATGACCACTACCATCCAAACCATCACCACCACCAGCAACAACTCAAACAACCACCACCACCACCATGATCATCATTAATTTAGCACCACTTAAACCAGCACCACCATCCAAGCGATCACCACCACCGCCAGCAGCAACGACAGAAACCACCAGCTCAACCACCACCACCTCTGTGATTGATTTATTACAATTTATTTAGTATTATTTTTTGTGTTGCTAAGTGATGACGCTAGATCGATATATCCGATATGGGGCGATAGGGGTTCTAGTACACATCACAAGGAAATAGAACCGCATGCTCAATTCTTTATCAAATGAGAAACCACAAGATACAAGTAAAGGAAGTACAAATCACATTCTTTCACTGATTAAACCAAGCGATAACAAGAGCTCTGCAAACGGTGCATTATACCCCGCCATGATGACAAACCAATGGATGACAGCTATCAGAACATATTTATTTCTTCCTCAGACACATCAGACCAGTCATCCTTATGAGGTGTCAAAGCAATCCGTTAAACAGTCAAGGAGGTATCGTCCGGAAACCAATTTTCAAGATGGCTGTGCTGACCATATTGGATTTCGGATTATCGTAAATTTTGATAAGTTTCTTCACCAGACATATTCCAACGACCCTAGGAAGTGATCCGATAAATGGTAACGGAGATATCATCCGGAAATCAACTTTCAAGATGGTAGCCCGTGGCTGGCGGCCATCTTTGAGTTCAGATCATCGTCAATTTCGATAGGTTTTTTTCTCCAGACCTAGTTCAACCACCCTATGAAGTTTCAATGCGATCTGATACCACTCCTGCATGCCCGCCCGCCTGCCTGGATGGCGCCATTACATAATACCCCGCCAAATTTTTTGGCGGGGGTATAAAAAGTAGATCGCTACATAATTTGAGGGCTATTTGACAGAAAGATGTTACTAATGTCAAAATATTTAGTTGATAATATATGCATATGGCCATAGCACAGCTTTTCAATCTAGATGATTTTAAAATTACATATATCTTACTGGAAGTAATCTGACTGAAAGTTGTTGTTGTAACAAACTTAATAAACAGCTTAATGTTTGTATAATATACAAATAATATGGCACGGCAACAACTGCATTGCTACCAACTAACAAGGACAAATTTGTCCAATACCCACGTCGTTGATATATTTTTCAGTTTATTTTGGAAACAATATTGCTGAAAGCTGAAAATGCTTCAAAAAGGACTATTTTGACAAAAGTCCCAAGGCGCCTGTATTGCTCACCTGGAATTATTAGCCACTGGCACAACCGAACAAAACAAGATGACCACTGGAAAAGTTTACCCATCTATTTTCTGTGAAGAAAGTTTAGCCAAGTTTTATTCAAATTGGTCCAGTGATTAATAATTAGTCTTTTGATGATTCTCTCCATTTCTGGAGAAGTCGTTTCCGCGAAAAGTAGGTCATCCCAAGATAGCTGCCAAACTATTTGGCTAGTCAAGTTCTCTTGAACAAACTTGGTTCAGCTCTTGCTGATGATGATATTTCATGATTTTGAATCGATCCACCAAGCGGTTTAGAAGATTTTTATACATCTCTAAAAATCAATCAAAATCCAAGACAACTGTCAGCCAAACTGACCAATCGGCTTCATTTGAACAACTTGAATTTCCATGCCCTAAGGATTCTTCCTACCAAATATATAATTGAAATCGATCCAGTGGTTCTTGAGAAGTCCTTTAAAGGACAAGTTGACGGTCAACGGATGGACACATGACGGACAGTCACCACGGCATAAGCTCACATGGCCTTTCAGGACAGTTGGGCTAAAAACAATGTTGCTTAAAGCTGTTGCGTTTTATTCTTTGCCCACAAAATTGGCAGACACGTTCGGGATCACATAGGCAAGCTCCCACCCATGTTTGGAGAATATTGCGCCAGTAGAGCCAGAGTTATTGAAGAATGCGTAAAATGTCTATTTTGTAAACTATTGCTAAAAGCTGATGCTGGTGTGTTTCAGACACAAAGATTGGCATATGTGCCTGGCACCACATGGAAATGCTTCCATCAACGGATGGAGAAGCTTGCGCAAGTAGAACCAGAGTTACTGCAGAATCCGTAAAAATGTCTATTTTGAAAACTGTTGCTTTGCGTTTTAGACCTCAAAATTGTCATATCTGCTCACGACCCCACAGGCTTACTTCCCTTTGGAGAAGATCCCTCCAGTAGAACTAGTTATTAAAAAATGTCTTAAGAACAACAACAAGAAGAACAAGCGCTCCATGCATGCATAGTGTTTCTCATAGCATCTAAATTTTTGAGGTCTCAGGGACCACAGTACACCCCCCATGAAATCTGGGGGTCCCCAGCTGAAATCATGGGGTCTCAAAACTCAAATTTGGAGTTTCCAAGCAGTATTACCTCATCCATGCTAAAATTAGAGGATACCATGGTACTCACAACTATGAATTACGTATGTCACATGCTAGATTTTGTAGATATTTTTATTTAACAATCATACAAGACTTTCAGGGGTCCCATGGGACCCACTGCCATTACTTTAGGGGGTCCCAGGCTGAATTTTGGGGGTATATACCCTCAAAAGGACCTTTATGAGAATCAATGCATGCGTACAACCCGTGCGTCTAGCATCGTAGGTAACAACAATGATTTACTACTATTTATGACATCGCAACCACTTACCTTATGAACAAATTTCAATCATCTCTTACAACGTAATCAGTCTGGGTTGATCACAAACAACAAAGTAACACGCATTCACATTATTAAGTAGATAGTAGGTAACAATGTACAGCAGCAATTTTTAATCAGATAATTTTTAATCCATTGATTGAAAAGCATGACAACAACTGCCGCTCACTCAAACAATGATTTAATGCTATTTATATTTTGACACTCGCTAGATCTTTCCTCCTCTAGCCCTCAAAACTCACCTCCTGTCCCGTATCTAGACTATAGGTGCGAAACACCCCAGAGTGAACGGGAAAACAGGCGAAACAGCCCACGGGTGAGTTCTTGAAGGCGAATGTTCGGCGAACATTTGCATTCGCCGGTCGGCAGTATGTGTTGTCTACATTACTAAACTGAAGTCTTCAATGAAGTATAGAGTATACAAAATATTACTGAACATTTACCTACACTGAACGCAAACGGTTCAACCTCCTGAACTCACTCCAGGTCCAACAAGCAAAGGTACGATCAGGTGTGAACGGGAATCGTGGCAAAACGACAGGATTCTGCCATCTGATTACCACCACAGCCAAGCAATGAGCATCTCTCCTTAATTAAAATTAGTTTAAAGCAATTTTATAAATGTTACATTTGACATTAATTAATTTAATCCTACTCAGTCAGAGCAAATTTCGTGTATTTAAGACTGTGTTGTATAGACATTTTGAAGAATCGTTCGTACCCTACGGAATAAGGTTGAGCCCATCGAGGCTGGATTTCCACATAGATACATATACAGTAGGCCTACCTTTATTCTTCTGAGTTCTTGCAATTTCTTTTTCCACTTCACCTATCTTTTCAAGAATACCCATTTTTTTAATTGAACGAAAAGCTTTATTAACACTAAATTACGATATTGTGACACGATTATTGACAATAAACATAAATTGTGTTACATGTATGTAGAACTTCTGAAAACATGTTTCTTCAGTGGTCTGTCACGATACGGATTTCTCTCCCTTTGCTTGTTCAACTTCCGGAGAAAATTCAAGATGTCAGCCCCCATAGAATAACTATTTCTACATCAATCTGTCACGTAAGCCTTCAAACCCTTTTTCAGAAAGGTAAAGCAAGCTTCTTTATCATCAAGCTTTTGTACGCGTATGTATCATCGCGAAATGATACAGTTTGCCTCTGTTTGAAGTAACATTACGTTCAATAAACAACTTTCTTAGCACAAATAATATGTTTTCGTGGTATGAACGTAATCTATTTTCGGGATATTTCATCATCATTACGACGAATAGAGTAGAATAGAATATTTTATTGTCATGAAAGCTACGAACATATAGACATGGCCAAACATGAAATGACAGCAAATATGTACATGACAAAAAGTATATATTACTATATATGTGCGTGGCACCCGCCACTGTGTGTTATATTGATATGACTATATCGACGAAAGTTTAACATTTGACACACACACACACACACACACACACACATCAATACTATGGTGTCCAAGGCCAGCCAAATACTAGGAATCATAAAACGAACATTACGCCTCAAAAATCCTAGCATCTTCATTTTGCTTTATAAATCCTTGGTGAGACCAATACTAGAATATTGTAATTGCATATGGTCGCCCAGGTTCGAAACACAATCCCAACTAATAGAATGGGTCCAGTGAAATGAGAAATTACAGCTATCCAGAAAGACTTATATGCTAAACTTAATGTCATTAAAGTAGCCTACAGGCGCATTCGTTGGGACCTAATTGAAACATAAAATCCTACACAACCAATACAACACTGATTAAAAAAATACCTTCTTCACACCCTCCACCAATACTCGGACTAGGGGACACAAACTATAGTTAAATACACACATCGTAACAGTAAGGATTTTCGTAAATTTTTCTTTACGAACCAAGTAGTACCATACTGGAACTCACTAACAGTTGAGGCTGTAGGGGCACCTACTCTTGAAGTATTTAACATAAAAGTAGACAATAACTATATATGGAAATAATCCATAACTATGACTAGAACCTACATAAATTCAGAACAATAATACGCCATAGACTTATGTTCTGTGGACATGATGATGATGATGACGACGATGCTGATGACTGGTTTGAAAGCAACTCGTAAGGATGAGATAAACATTTGACAGTTGCAATTTATGAATTCAAACTGTTGATCAAGAACATATCACGACGTATGAGGCCTGTATGGTCTTTTGTCGGTCAAATACTTGTTTTTATAACTATTTTGTTTCCGGTGTAGGAACTTTTTGTGACTTAATTGACATGTATATATACAATGGTCCAGTAAGGTATTTTCGACGATCATGTGATTTCGAGGGTACATGCTTTTGACATTCTCACATGCGCGTTGCTTAAGTGACGTCAACAAATCATGTGTCTGTACATAGGTACAGTATTTTTAAACTACATCTGCAAATTTTAAGAATATGCGGTTCCTGGTCATTTTTTGACAAAATTTGAAATTTTGGATATGTTAGTTCTTATGGTATATACCAACAGTAGCAAGCATAATTTCACTTCAAGAGTATACTTACCTCCCTAACACTCTTTGATATTCCCAAATGTCCACTTTCACTCAATAAACACTCAGATTAAAAAAGTTAGGTGCCCCTAATGGGCAGGTAGTCAGATGATAGTCTGGTGGATGCTAACCCCAAACCGCGCATGCGCAGACTAGTACTTCCTTTTTTCCAATTTATTGGCAAAGAGACACATGCGTTACTTTTTTCTAAGAGTTTTCTGCTGTTTCTCATCACTTACTGAATTTATTAATCATCTGAGATCATGTCCGAGCATGGGAAGTCGCCAGAGGAGGGCCCAGGACCAAGTCATCAGGTGATTTCAACTACATATTTGTCTAATTTAGCGTTTTAGTCTTGATGTAATATATTTCTGGGACTCACGATTAGACGTGATAAGCTCCCAAAAAACTGGTTTATTTCTATATGGCGCTATAAAATACCAATCTCTCTTTGTGTTTATGTCCACAGGTATCTATCTATGATTGAAAAGGACAACACATCATCAGAGGGTTTGTTTTTCTCTCCACCAAGGTTCTATTTCCTACTAACAATGTTAGAATGAACTAATACAAAATCTATGCCCAGTGAGTTGGAGGCCTCGTAAGAAGGTCTTCTCACTTTGCCCTCTTGTTCCACTTCGTTAACTTAATGGTGGAGAGAGTTACGAGGTCATAGAGTGGTGGAGCTTCCAGTGCATCAGATCAGATGGTTTGTCTGTGCTAAAGACGCAGGTATTCTAGTTATGATATTAGGCACTTCAATTATTTTTTGAAAATATTTCTGAAATCTGCTGCCATTTTATCACTGTATATCTGATGTTTGCATAGTCTGTCTCTACTATCCCTTTCCAGTTAGATGTTCTGGATATGAATACAATTCGCCCTTACACCTGGATATTGTTTTCGGGTCGGATTAACTTCTTATTTTCGAAGTTATGACGTCATACTCAGCCTTGCACTTTATTAACAATTATAAAGTTTTGTCCAACGCTGGTTTACTTATTAGTTAGTGGTCTATAAGGCCACCTTCCCTCTTTCTTATTTTGGTTTTGAGTTACTAATTCATTAACTAAAATTCTCATTGTCTTCGTCTTCTGGCCTTTTTTCAGAAGCCTGGTTGCCCTACTTGTGGAAGGTTTTTGAAAGAAGAATTCACCCCACCTTTATGTTTCCAATGCAGTCCTTGTGGCCCATTGCAAAACTGTGACATCTGTAAACAGTAGGGGGGGTGGGGTGCGAGCTAATGTCTGAGTTTCTATCATTACAGGCCAAGGAGAGGGCGATTGAGGAGGAGAGAAGAACGATGAGAGGTTCTTGGTAAGAAGGGTACGAGGAAGGCCTCATCCACCATGGATAGGGAGGCCTTCCATGTTGAAATGATGGGAGAGATGAAGAGGACAATTAAGGATTTGGTTCCAGAGTTGCTTCGTGGCATGCTTCCTGGACCAAATCCTGTATTGTCGTCGTCTTCTGCTCCGGAGCAGATAATCCACACCTCTGAATCAATGCTCTGTACAGTAGGGACTTACCAGTTTTCGTTCAAGATTCAGAGGTGGCCCCATTAGAGGGGCAGTTGACTATGAGGACACTGGCAGCAGGCTTGCCGCGCCGGTTGTTCGTGGACAGGTGTCGCTGGTGCCTGCTTATCAGGTCAGGATTATCCGCACCCTACATGTACCACTACCTCCTATGGTACCTTTCCTGGCCAGTCTGGGTTAGCATTCTTCGCTGACCTGGCGTCTAATCTTTCTGGCCAGGAAGAAGAGGATTATCTGCTGGGTTCTCCTTCTGGCGCCGTGGCCATGGACATTGACGTACGTGCACCCCTCGTGGGGAGCACGGGCGACATTTTCCATGGGACTACTCACGCAGGAGTAGCGTTCACGGCGCAGAAGGTAGCCCGGGCTGGATCTGATCGCCAGCATTACTGCATACCTCCACTTGCCAATGGTGTAGCAGGTTCTGGCCAGGGCCGTGGTGTGGCAAAATTTTCCCCACGCAATACCGCAGCGGGGCGTGTTCCTGGTCAAGCCAATCAGTTTAGCATGCCTGCTCTTTCAGGCCCGCATGCCTCCTGGTGCCTGGCTTGCCAGGCGTATCAGTTCCTCCAGCCACGTTCACGCCTGCGATTGCTCAGGAGGATGACGAAGGCCCATGCCTTGTCAAGCATTCGCAGGTAGCCACAGAGGAAGACTGGTCTGACGCTTGTCATTGGCTAATAAGGCCATGTCTTGCTGTGGAACAATCGGCCAGCCAACGGGACCAGCGTCCGTGGCTGGCAGGTAAGCCGACTACCGCCGTTATGCCATCTCTGCCGCTGGCAGAACATATTGTAGATGCCCATCAAGGCACGTGGACGTCTCGCTAAGGCCCCCTCTTGAGGTGGCGAAACGATGTTGCATCATACCTGAGGAGTATCAGAGGTACGATGTGGTGCCTAAGCCAAGAGCGGATGACCACGCTGCGTTAGGCGAGGATACATGGCCAGGCTCCTTGTCTGACATGGGAGTGCTGTGCTCGAAATTTTTTGTCCGGCAAATACCGCTTTGCGCGATGTGGAGGAGAGTTCGTGAGCATCTATTGCAGTGCTTTCGCACGTCTCCGAGCTGTTACAGGGGGTAGTAACAGCATCCGCATTGTGCCAGCCTAGTTCAGAAACAAGCCAGAGAGCCATCCAGGATGGTATTAACTTGGATCTGGATTGTTTAACCTGGTCTGTGACCAGGAGTGTCCGGGCGCGGCACACGTTTGCCGTAGACAACTTGTGTCCATCCCAGGACCTGTATAATAGGCTGCTGCATATGCCTATGACAGGTCCTGGTCTCTTTGGAGGTGAGGGATGTAAGCACCTCCAGGGGACGGTCATCTTGGTCAATAACCAGAGGGCATTGCACAAGTAATTTGTAGTGCTCCGCAGAGAGCGCGTTCGTGCAACTCCCCCTGCGTAGCATCCCCTGCAGGCTCGAAGTGACGATGGCCAGGTGAGAGGCCAACCACCAGCGCAGCACCGGCCATGGCCACGCACGCTTCGGCCAGCAGCAAGGGGGGGGGGGAGCGGAGGCTCTTCCAGCGCAGCCAGCCAGGCAGTCGCCCGCGCACCGAGGTGCGCGGGCCATGGCGCGCGAGGATCTAGTCGTGGTAATCGTACCTGAAAGGTCGGTTACCACGGTAAGAACCACTCCAGTGCTTCTGGACCAGGATACAGTGCCACTCTTGCACTTCTTATGTCCACCCCTCTCCCTAGGTGGTCCAGTGGGAGGCTGGTTGGCCCACCACAAGCAAGAGTGGGAATGGTTAACTTAGGACCGTTTAGTCTTGCGATGGCTTTCAGTCAGGTATCATTCCGACTGGATAGCATGCCCGCCATCGCAGCAGTATGTGGTTCCAATCTGGCCTCAAAATCCAAGCGGTCCAGATCAACGGTTGTGTATAGAGGAGGAAATAAATTCCCTCATACTAAAAGAAGCAATTCAACCAGCACAAAAGTGCCTGGGCTTCTATTCAACTGTGTTCCTAGTGACAAAGAGCACTGGAGGGTGGAGACCAATTCTGAACCTCAAGCCATTGAACAAGTTCATAGACACACCGAGTTTCAAAATGGAGACAGTGAAAATGGTGTTGGCAGGGTTGGAGAAGGGAATGTGGACAGCATCAATAGACCTGAAGGATGCTTATTTCCACATTCCAATAGGAAGGAGTTTTCGTCGGTTCCTGATGTTCGCATTCCAGGACAGACAGTGGGAATACATGGTTTTGCCCTTTGGAATTTCGACTGCTCCTCGAGTCTTCACCAGGGTGGTTCTTGCTATAACAGCATACCGCCGCAGGAGAAGCATAGCAGTCTACACGTACATAGATGACTGGCTGTTAAAAGCACACAATCAGGAAAGTCTATCAGCAAATCTGGAGATAGTTTTGAAAACTCTCACAGACTTAGGCTGGATAATCAACTTTCAAAAATCAGAGCTCACTCCATCCCAGAAGTTTGTTTACCTGGGAATGTTCTTCAATCTAGAGATAGGATATGTTTATCCTACTCAGGAGAGGGTATAAGTACTCATCTCATTAATAGAGTCAGTGTGCAACAGTCATCATGTCCTGGCATGGGTTTAATTGAGAATGCTGGGGTTGATGGTTTCTCTGGAACCAGTCATTCCTCAGGGGGCCTATCCAGTTATTTCTCCTGACTCAATGGACCCAGAGTACAGGATCACTGGACTCGAACGTGTCAACCTTCAGTGGATGAAGACAGAGAATTTCCTGGCGGGGGTGATGCTAACCCCTCCCCGCCGTCAGTTAATGATGTATACAGATGCATCGATGGAGGGGTGGGGAGCTTCCCTGGAAGAAGCCACAGTATCCAGGCTTTGGAATCTGGATCAGTCACAAGAACATATCAATCTACTGGAATTGCGAGCAGTAGTCCTGGGCCTGGAACATTTCATAGAGAAAGTTCAGGGCAAGATTGTTCTAGTTCGATCATACAACTCAACAGTAGTGACTTACATAAACCACCTGGGTGGAATGAAGTCTCCCAGTCTCTGTATGATGACATGGGAACTGCTTTGCTGGTGCCTGGATCACAGGATCACCTTGAAAACAGTTCATATTCCGGGAAGGTTAAATCTGCTTGCAGGCTCATTGAGACGAAGGATGAGTGTTTTACCTATGGAATGGCAACTAAATCAATGTGTGGCGGATTGTCTGTTCAACCACTGGGGGAAACCCAACATAGATTTATTCGCAATGAAGAAGAATGCGAAGATGACGATGTACGTCTCCGATTCCAGATCCAAGCGCTATCCCAACAGATGCGTTAGCTATCAGCTGGGTGGGAATGTATGCATACGCATTCCTCCAGCAATCCTGATTCCAAAAAATCAGACAGGAGGAGTGCCAAGTGCTTCTGATCGCCCCAAATTTGCCAAGCCGATAATGGGAAACGAATCTGCTGGACCTTGTGGTCTGCAATCCGGTTCCTCTGCCTCTGATGGACAATATTATCTTCCAGGGCAAGGCCCTTCACAACAATCCATCAATGTTCAGATTGACTGCGTGGATGTTGTCAAGGAATCTAGAATTAAGGCGGGCGTTTCTGAGCTAGCTGCCATGTTCATGGCAAAAGCCAGAAGGGGTCAACCTCCAGAGCATATAATTATAAAATCAACAGATTTGCAGAATGGTGCTCAAAAAGATGTATTAATCCAATGGATTCATCTATTCAGGTAGTAGCCGATTTCCTCTGTCACCTGTATGATGCCAATAGCCTCAAGCTGTGTTGCTGGCTATAAGTCAGCTTTAATGACAGTTATCCCTTGCTTGGCTAATAGGGGAAGTGATGAAGTTAGTACATTAAATACTTTAATTAAAGGCATGGGCAATCTAAGACCAAGGAATCCCCCAGTGATTCCGTCTTGGAGTTTATCTCTAGTGCTCCAGATACTAGCTGATAAGCCATTTGAACCACTAAGTTCCATTTCTATGAAAATGTTGACACTTAAAACTGTATTTTTAATTGATGCGGCCTCGGCAAGGCGGAGAAGCGAAATTCATGCCTTGTCAGCCGAGGCAGACCGTTATGTGGTTACAGGGGACGGCCTTAAGCTTCTACCTAGGATAAATATCATGGCAAAAAATCGGTCTTCGAAATATCCAGGGCAACCCATATTTTTACCTGCTTTGACTAGATATGATCCTAATTCAATAGCATGGTGTCCAGTCTGAGCATTAAACCGGTACAAACAACGTACTCAGGAATGGCGGACGGACCCAACGGTGTTATGGTTGTCATATATTGAACCCCATGGCAGGGCGTCCAAGGACACCATTTCCAGGTGATTGTAGAGTGTATTCAATTTTGTCATAAAGCCGCCACAGGTAAACAAGTTGACTTAGCTAAGGCTCACAGTGTTCGCGGCGTAATGGCTTCTACTTCCCTATTTAATGGGGTTCCTGTGGATGACATTATCTCAGTAGCCCAGTGGCACTGTGAGTCAAGTTTTACCAACCATTACCTATGTGACACCTCGAATCCTCTCGCCTTATCGATTTTGAGAAGATAATTTAGGTGTGCATATTTTGATGAGGTTCTCTCATTTTTTTTACATATTTCACAATTTATCAATGGTAACAACCACTTACTTGGACTGCGTCAGCCTTCACCAATGGGAAGATGATGACAGCAGCCAACTTTTACAAGCTCAGTCTTGTTTATGTGTTGTTGATTGTGTTGTCACGTGACCCTTCGTTATTAATATGGTGATGGTATGTGTTTTATGGGGTTCATTCTTGAGAGTATATGAAAATGAAGCCTTTTCATTTAATGTCCATAGTACATGGCACTTGTATGTAGAGAGTGTATGGGACATTGAGGTCATTCTGTCTTCCTCCTAAGAAAAGAGGAGTGGGAGCGCATATGACATATGGTCTTCTCTCAGCCATCGGTTGTGTTATCCGATGTTCAAATCTATCCCTGGTTGTGTTTTCACACAATTTCAGAAGTTTAAGCGCAGAAAAGCGCATAGGGAAGAGCTGGTCTTTTGACCTCACCTCCCTCCTGCCAAATTCTCTGATGAATTCTGGCAATATCAAAGAGTGTTAGTGAGATAAGTATACTCTTGAAGTGAAATAAACGAAATCAAGGATTTCTTTTTTCACGAGAGAGTTGATACTTACCTCCCTAACACGGACCTAACCTCTTCGCCCCACAGAGGCTCGGTCTTCAAGCTTTCTTAAAGTTGCATAGTGTCAGCCAATAAGTTAGTCAGAGGAAGTACTATTCTGCACGGAGGTTGGGGCTGGCATCCGCCGGACTGTCATCTGACTACCTGCCCATTACGGGCACCTAACTTTTTTAATCTGAGTGTTTATTGAGTGAAAGTCGATATTTGGGAATATCAAAGAGTGTTAGGGAGGTAAGTATCAACTCTCTCGTGAAAAAAGAAATCCTTGATTTCATTTATTTCAACAAAAATGTGATTATTAAACAAGCTATAAGCACAATACTAATAAAGATTACATTGAAATAAGTGGAAAGCAAGCTATTTTAATGCTTGATTTCTGTGTGTTCACATTTTTATCTTTAAATTGAACTTTCAAACTGATTATTTATAACATACAGGATTAACAGCCAACGTATTGGGCAACAACATACTGCAACTATGATGGTATAGCACTTAAGCATCTTTCAGTAGTAGAAATTTAAAATCAGATGCTACAGGCGGAAATTTAGATTACAACAACACTAATTCTACATTATACATACGCCTCCACTGTGTACACAATGTAAAGAGTAAAAGGTGTCTGATGGCTATTTACATTTAACTGATTCAAAATTTGAGAAAAGAATTTAAATTTACTCTCAAAAAGCATCTTTTTAATAATTTGGTGGACTATTAAACAGGCATACAGGTCGCGATTCACAAAGTGGTCTATTTTCGAAAATGTACATGGGTGGTCATCTTCTAATTGCTCTAACTACATCAGTTTAAGGGGTATCATGACATGTGAGGTGTCAAATGAAAGAAGACTGATTAAGGCTATGTAAGAATATTTATTATATCTGGAGGCAAACTTGTCTAATTCTTCTGAGTGTTATAGATAATAGGGTGAAATGTGTATAATGTCACTGAAAAACATGTGTTACATTTTGTTCTCACTAAAGTGCAGCATGCATGAACCTATTTCTTGAAGACTTAGACATAACATATGCATATGATCCTAAAGGTTAACTCATGAGCATTTCAAAAAGTACCTTTTCAAGACTAAAATTATATTGTATTTAAGTAGGACTATGATAATTTGAAAAAAAGGCAGTGCATGATTTCTTAAGATAAATTTTGGGTGTTATGTTTTATTCTCACCTGGTTAATGATGTGAGAGTCTCACGATACAATGAGTGCAACATTACATCTTTATATTTTCTTAAACTACAGTTTATGAGCATTCTAAAAATGTATAGTTTTTATATACTTTCTCAACTTGGTATCAAATCTTATCACATTTATGAAACTACTCCCTTAACCGGAAGCCACGGTTACAGTATTACCTGCTCTTGTTTAAGTTATTACTAGGAACAGTTATACGGTTTATCTGATGGAATTTTGTGCTGTTATTACATCTCAGATAATGTACTATGAAGTGCATATATCATATCCCGAAAAAAGACACCAGTGAGCAACATGCTAAAAAAGATTAGTAAAAACCAGTTTGAAGCGGAACCGGTTACATCTATATTTCACCCTGATATATATAACATTCAGAAGAATTAGACAAGTAGTCACAAGTTTGCCTCCACATATAATAAATATTCTTACATAGTTTTAATCAGCATCATTTCTTCTTTCATTTGCCACCTCACAGGGCATGATACCTCTTAAACTGATGTAGTTATAGAATTAGAAGATGACCACCCCAGACCTGCACAAACTTCATAATTTTTTTAGCGCAACACTTTTTTGGGCTACGCAGTTTTCTTTATTTTGTACATAAATATATGTAAAAAAGTTGCGCAAACCCAAATGGGTTAACTAAAATAAATTTTCATACCCGAAATATGGGTTGCGCACATTTTCAATTTGTGCAGGCCTGCCACACAATTACATTTTCGAAAATAGACCACTGTGAATTGCGAGCAGATGATAATTTTATGCATTTTGACATTGGTGTAGTGAAAAACATGTATTTCCACTTACTTTTTAGAGCCATGATAAAAATGCACATAACTCGTAAGGAAATGATACTAAGCAAACCAATTTTCGCGTCAGACGACCTACCAATTGCTGTCCTGATGTTTCCATAGCAATAATTTATTTCTCCTGAAGCGTCAAACTGATATAGGGTGCTATGTGATTTTCAGATCTAGATTGATTATTCTTTGCCCACAATGCCGATTCAAACTGATTCTAGTTACCATATATATGATAAAATTTTCAATATTTTTTCGGTTTTCTTGTAGGAAAAACAATTATGTTCATTTTCAATAACACATTTAGCAATTTAGAAAAGGAAACTGAAAGATTAAAATTTTTAAAGAATTTTGGCTGAAATTTATTGCTACTCAATTATCACGAAAAACAGAATTTGACCTGAACTGGATTTACAACTATAAATTAAGTTCTGTGTTTGTATCAGACCCATTTATGGCATTACCATTGGTGACAGACTGTCCTTTGCTCAAATTATAAACATTGACATCAATTCACCACCTCACTTGTGTTGAAACTACGAAATTACATCACCCGCGAACAGAGCTCCAGATAAGAATTAGTCTTTTGAGCGTTTTACTTCGAGGGGATGATTATAATTGAGTATTCTTAATATTAATTAGGTATTTCAAAATACCTTTACTCAGAAAGTGGCAGGAATTGAGTATTTGAAGGTGGGAAATACTGGGAAATACTCAGATATCAGATGGAAAGGTTAATCTCATGGGTCAAGTGCGACTCGCTAACCATAGTCAGTTTCATGGTTTACTGATCATGCGCAGTTGCTATGCCCAGTCAAACTTGATCGTAGTCGATTATAGTTCATTGGTACCAGGTTCCCTATTGAATTACTATTGCAGAAAATTTGGAGCTGGGTACCAGTCTCCATTAACCCTTTCTGCCGTCTGTTTTAATGAGCTACGAAAATGGGTTATTTTTGTCCGCTAAGACGTCAAAAAGTGTCCATATGGCAAAAAGCAGGAAAGAATACGGGCCTGGGAAAATTGACTACGCAATAGTAAACGGCTTTGACTACTGTCAGAACATGCAATGTAAACTTACTTCTGAGGTCTTTACCTATTGCTGTGTACTTGCTTAACCCTTTAGCACTCAAGTCAGCAAAAAATAGCTTCTGCAGTGGTCTTGATAAATGTCCATTTGCAGACCAAGTGAAGACTATCTTTGAAAATTTACTACTCAGAACATGCCTTGATAACTGTCTAGACTGTCTTGATAACTGAGCCAGTTATTCCAGTAGTAAATTTTCAAAAATATCCTTGATCTGCAATTAGATATTTTCTATGAAATAATTGAAATTTGCTTGAAAAAATTTGAGTGTAAAAGGTTTAAAAAACTAATTCACTCCCTGGGATGTCATTATATCTAAGTTAGCGCTATGGTTACTGAATACATTTCATTCTGAAGTCGCCGAAATGTTAAAATTGTAATTGCTATTTAAACCTGAGATCAACAGAATATGTTGAAAATAATGTGTGTTTTCAATCAGTCCTATTATAGCATGTAATAGTATAAATAGTAAATAGTACAGAATATTAGTATACATAATCGTATATAACAGAATGAAATGTGTTGTCATCTCTATCATTTAATCCCAAATTAGACACCTTGTGGTCTTTCCACTGTGAGAGCAATTCACACCTGTATATGAGCTGAGTGTGGGAGACAACCTAGCTTAGAGAATTGATTTACATAGAAATCTAAGGATAAATAAATAAACAATACCTGGAGATACATGTACATGTACTGGTCAGCATAGTTTGGTAATCTAAAGCTTAGATCTCTATTTTAAATTTAATATTCTGATTGACTAAGAATTCAAGGCTGTATAATGGATTTGTATTCTATGCCACAATACATGTATGTACAGCATGATAATGTATTGACTGTATATCAGTTTTAGTAAACCATTCATGACATGAAAGTTTCTTAATATTTTGAAACAATTTTTACTGGAAGTTGTTGTTGCAGCCTCCACTGAAAATGGTTGCTAAAAATTCTACCAACATTGTTTATGAAATGCATAGTAGGTGTTGTATCTGCTGTGTAGAGTTGAACATGTTATATACATGCTATGATATGCCAATATTGCCTATTTCATCTCATATGTCAACCTGTACTAGATATGGCCTGCTATATTAGCCCCTCTGATTAATATAGCTAAGATATTTAGTTTCAAATTTACCACTTAGAACTGATAAGTATTGGGGTATTTCGCGCTTTTTGGAGTATTTCCCGGGCCGGTATTTCCTGCCACGGGAAATTGCTGCCAACCCTGGGCTCTGATATAAATGTAGAGTGGGTCAAGTGATTCAAATCATTCATGCTATTTTACATGTATGATCACTATGATGTATACATGGAATCCACATTTCTTAAGTTGACTGAGGAATTGAATTAAAAATTAGGCAACTGTGCCAGTCTGTAACAACTGGCAATCTTTGTTTTGTTTTCTTTACTGCATTAAAAGATGTTCCTAGGACAGTGCCACTGCATGACATTAATGACAATTGACAAACTAATTTTCTCACTTCCATTTTCCCTGACTTTTATGGTTTGATGCCTATAATACAGTCACAAATTTTAGGTCATAGGCAGTTGCTACAACAGGGTGCTGCCAAGAAATTCATTTAGTGGGGCCAATGGCCCATCACTAGTGAAAGATAGGGGTCATTTTCTGAATCTTATGGGTCAAATGTATATCGGCCAGTATGATCCCCTAACAACAACACCCCCACCCCACCCAAAAAAACCCCATGCACCCAATGCAAAACAAACAAATGAATATCTTACATTGTTGTGTCTTACTTAGTTGAGCAACCCTGACCTGCCCACCCCAACCCACCCACCACCACCCTGTAATCCTAAAATTTATTCAAGAAAATTATTCTCATAAAAATTTCCTATTGCAGACCTAAAGATGATTATTTTAGAAAATTTACCAATGGAATGACAGGCTCATTATGACTGGAAGCCATAAGGCAGCAACAGCTTCCAGTAATATATTTTCAAAATATTTAACAGCATACATGCTTTAATTTGTCAAGAATTACATCTGTATCAAAGAACCACCATCTTAATCGCCCCCAAAACAGTGTCCACTATACACAGGGTTGACTGTGTATCGAATAGTGCGCAGCCGATATGATAGGGGTTTTCCCAGTAATGAAGCGGTTTCACAGTTTCAGTTCGGTTTCACTTTCAGATGACATGGGCATGGGGATTTCCCAGTAATGAGGAAGTCAGCAGCAGTAATTTCCAGGAAATAGGAGAGCTATATTTAGACATGCGGCTACATTGTATCAGATTTTGGTGAGAAATAACTCCAGTAAAAGATCGCTTTTAAATATTTCGGAAACTATTTAACATAAGGTTGTTGCTGCCTTAGGCTGCAACAACCTTCTGTTAGAAAATTTTTTTAATATGCAATGCTGATAGTTATACTGTCATGATTGTAGTGGGTCTGTTGCGTGCTATCTAAGGTTTATAGATCTATGGATATGTCATTCTCTGCAAATTGGTTGTTTTCAAATGGGAAAGCATATATTCTAGTTATAAGTTGAGATTCTTCTTTATAATAACTTTACTGATTAGCAGTTCACCCTGAAACAGAAACGAGCATAGTGTACATTCGTTCGTTGCGGGGCGTATTGACAATCGTTAATAACACAAAAATAGGACACATTTCCCTGGTTCAAATTATTTCCGTCTTAAACTATGCTTAATTTATACTTAATTTATACTATGTCCATCATCGCGAGAGTGAAATTAATTGCGTATGCTGTAATAATCATTGTTGTTGCACCAAAATTCTGCATAAAACATAACAAAAATTTGTCCTGAAAATCTACAAATCATGTGATGTCAGGAATATGCGAGTAGATTCAATATTTAGAGCGAGTACTCGGCATAGTCATCTGTAATTTTGGACTCAGAATTTCGAAATTACTACCTAATATCATTGCATAATGGTAACCGAGTACTGCAGATTTGATCCGATCCACATAACGGATACCTGTTTCAGCATTGATAGGAATCATGTATACGCTTGACTTATTCGATATTTTGCGTATTTGGTAATTGGATTGCATTTTTAATACGCTGGAGGTGTGATTTAAAGGGTTTTTTGGATATATTTTTGTGTATTTAAGCAAATACGCTGCTTATCTGGAGCTCTGCCCTCGAAAACACATGACACAGTATTCAGATTACTTGGCAGTGGATATTTAGGAGCAGTACATTTATTTTATGTTTTATTTTCATTTTAATGCATGTTATATTTCAAGGAATGTTTGCTAGTTATAAAATTAACAGCATTTTTTGCTAAAATTCCTACTCTTATATTAAATCTGTGAAAATGTGCTTACACCCTCCAAAACCCATTATCCGATGATATATTTGTACATCATATGCAGATATGTACTGTAATACTTTACGGTGGATATTCACATGTATTCTGATATTGTAGAACGATTTAGCAACAATCCTGATCAAATGTAATAGTTTGATACTCGTATTATGCAAGTACCAGCAGTTTTCACCGTACGATACAAAGTTGTTGATCGACCTATTCTATATAAGGGGAGGAACTCTCAAAATACCTTCCCGGACAAGAAGAAGAAATACTTGCGTAATGTTGCCTTTAACAGTCAAATACGAACCAATTCAGCTTCGGACTATGGTGGGGCTGCATTGATGGAAAGAAACATGTACATGTATATTTGATATACCCATTCACTTAAAAGCCCTTAAAATAATGCTTGAGCAAGGAAAGCGCCGATTTAAAAACGTGGAAGCAACTTTAGTAAACCACACCCATGACGTCATTTATCGAGGTCGGCCATTTAAGATGTCTGAATGTGAATGACCTGCTAGAGGGAAACACGGCACCTTTTGTATTTATCATAGCTTATTGCAGGCACATATGAGAATAAGAACCGTATATTTTGACGACGAAAAATAGTATCTATTTGATGTAAATACACGAAGATTCAAGAGACCTGCTGTAAGCGCCGCTTGACATAATTCAAATGTGGGAATTTTGTTTCGCTCTCTTGACTATGTCATGGCCTATCATGAGTATCATCTTGTTCAAGCATTATTAGACTTCTTTGGGTGTTCACAACTTGATCCAGCAATGAAAACTTAATTTTGAACGAATTTATAACACAGACGTGTCCAAACAAATATTCTTAGCCCTATATTGATGGACTCAGCAATTAGGTTATACATGTGATTTATAGACATGTCAAGTTAGTGTTTTTCCCAAAATAATACTACATCATTATGCTCCTGGCCAATCAAATGTTGATGTACAAAACATCAGATCTATGCTGTCTGCAGAGTATAAAACGCTGTGCGCACAGCATTTCTTGGCCTGCTCCTTGCAGTCAGCCATAACACCTCTCTCTCTCTCTCTCTGTCTCTCACCACTAACCAATGCTGATTGGGCCGACTGTGTCTAATAGACATTAGCACCCAGGCATAATAACCTTTCAGAGTGCAATACACTGGTATTCCTTGTGCGCGCTCTACCTATGCCTCTGCATGTCTATATACTGCCAAGTTTGTGCCCATTAGACTCAAGCTAGACCGATGTTAGATGCATGATTATTTCATCTTTTAGGAGTACGGTACGTTGAAATTTGTTGTAGATGAACGCAAAATTCTGCTTTAAATTGCTGCTAAAATCAACAGCTCAGCCAATACGTAGCAGCTCAGACAGACAGACATTGATATAGAAAGAGCTGGTGAGGTGTTAGAAAATTCTCTCTGTGCTTGTAGCTTGACCCGTAGAGTTGAAAGACTCGTAGTGATAGCCTCCATAGGGGAATGTTACAGGCAAGCATCCGAAAGCTTCTACAAGTAGTGAGTCTATAACAGCTAACACTGATCTAACTCAAAGTTGTGGCAATTCAGGTCTGGTCCGCAATACTTTAGCATTCCTCGTGCGTGGACCTACCTCGAATGTTTTCAACAGGCAGACCATGGGGACATCATTACAATGTACATGATCTGATGTGTGAATACAGCCATGAAAAGAGAGTAGTTCTTTCGTAAGACTGACGTGGTTATGGTAGCAATCGCACCACTATTGTAGACTGTTTGCAAAGCAACAGTGTGCAATAGTGTGTCTGTTTACAGACCGCTTGATTCCACAATATCCTACATAGTACAATACCAATGAACTAACGTTTGCTGTTCTGTTTCCTTTAAGCTGTTAAAACACCATGTTAATATTTTTGACGATAGAACATCATCTGCACAAATTCGGTTTGTTTTATACATTGGTTTAGCTATGAGAGCTCATGCTCAACCAGTTGTTGTCAAGATACACATAATTATATATTTGTGTGGATGTGAATTTTGCAAGAACATTAGCATCTAGAGCTGGGTGATATTGGATTTTGGTAGACGGTAACGGTATCTCGGAAAATACTGCGGTATCACAGTATATCGTCTATGTGATTCGGCCTTAGAATAAGATGGGTTTTTTTCAAATTGGTAGTACTAATTGCCACGAAAACTCAACCCTTGCGAAAGTCATAGCACAAACGGAAATGGGTCTAAAGACATGTTCGACTAGGCAAATATAGTTAACTAATGGCGACTCTTCTCCATTGAATACGCTAGTATTTTTGACTGGCAAATATTCAGGTCAATTATATATAGTTGGCCAGTTGAACACGCACTAGATCTGCATTTCCAGTAAATCTGACTGTCTGATCATTTACGATTAACTGTGACAGTCTATGTACTATACATCAAAGCGAACCGCTGCTGAAACTCGTGAAGCTAACACATTTCATCCTATAGGCTTGCGACAAAGTATAAAAGATATATAATTCTAAAATGGACACAGTTTATGCTATTAGAATGTGTAAGATTAAAAAAATTTCAAGCTATTTTATCAATATAATCAGCGAGCTTAGTCCGGCCGATTTTTAAAATCCTATTTCTAACATTTTAATATAAAATATAATATAAAGATGTTTGAAATACTCTGAATGAAGTTTGTTATCGCTAGTCTAGCGATAGACATCTAACAGTCTAATTCTCCCCCATCCACCCACTAATCCAACAGGCATTGATCTAAGACGCCGTTCATTGTGACCCATTCATGATCATTTAACTGATCTAGTAAAGATCAGGGGTGATTACAGTAGTGGTTTCCTAGATCCGAGCTAAGTTTTGTTTAGAACAACATTCTCAAAGCAGAGCTCTAATATATCCGCTAGCCGATATTGGTTTGCATAGTGTAATAACGTCATCGGAATGGTTTGCGAAATGAAAGCGAAGCTTGCTGTCAAGAGGGCAGCATATTTTCATTCCGTGGAAATAGAAATAATTATTGGATGTTTTGGCGTTTATTATCATGTTTATTATCATGAAACATTAAATAAAACTATTTAATTGAAGATAAAATGAGGATAGCACAATGATGCGACACACATGCAGATGTAGGGTAGTTTATTCAAATGATAACGTTAATATCGCGGTATTCCCGATGTTATCGGGAAATCGCCCAGCTTTATCAGCATCACCGCAACATTGCTAATAACGTAGTCTTGCTCAATAGTTTCTGCAACTGTTCATGATATTACACACGACGTCTGTTGAAATAATATCAAGCATGTGTGATGATACAAGGGAGACAACTCATGTCACCAACAACAAATTACCATGCAGAGTAACATCCCTGGAACAGTGTTTTTGTACATCTCAGAGGCTGCGGAAACACCATATTCTGCTTGTATTTTGGCCCTGTACGTGTGTTGTGTATGTGTTTGTACAAGAAGATTACCTACACTATGGAAGGCCAGTTCAATCCACTACATGCGTTGTCATGGAAAGTACAACAGCTTGCATTAAGGCCTAAGATTCGCCAGCTTACCAGTGATGCACACCCAGTGAGTACTACCAACGCTAGTAGTAAGAATTTAAAGGTGGAGATCTCACAGAAACACTGTATCGGTGTATGGAATAACACCTCAGCCACAGGTTGAAAAGCAGCAACGGGAAGCATTTGTGACACCAATGAGACGTGTATTGGTCCCACGAGAAATAATTTTGAAGCACTACCGATTGCCATGGAGCAGACAATTGTTCTGGCATATCCACAGCCAGGCATACGCATCAATGAATCATTTCAATAGATCATAAACACTTTATGGGCAATGGTAATGATGGTTTGGGTCTGAACACCCCTACATACAGCGCCCACAAACAGAGCTCTGACAAGCCTGAGACGATTTGGCCTAGGTAACCATGAGCAGAACACATTACCAGTTAATGCACATGGCAGGCCTCACAGTCCACCTATGGCTGACTCACAGGAACAGGCAATAGAAGGTCTAGAAACCATTATCACTGCCTTAGGCATTGAGGCAACAATGGCTGCAATGGCACAGTTGTTAGCTGGATATACAGATGCAGTAGCATCACAAAACCAAGCTAGCACTGATAGATTAAACATTGCCAATGCTAGGTGGATGGATACTAAAATAAAGCCAGAGCCTGCCAGTAATAATGCCACACAACCAGAGCTTGAAACTAGCCATGCTTTGAAGTCACTCAGGATATTACCAGTCAGTGGGAACACCAGCTTCGGCGGGTGTCAGACATGGTTATGCTGAAGGGCATGTGGCAAATGCTGGTGTGGTTGAAATTAGTGTACCAAGTGGTGGCAGCCGGGCCGGAAACGCTTCAGTACATAGGATGGGATACTACGCTACCGTGGTACTTAACACAAATTTTGGACATTGAAAATGTGGGGCAGGTTGCCCTAAATAAAACTGGGGGAACACATGCATAATGAAGGATCATATCCCATAATGCAATGGCGGCTCATGAAAAGATACCACAAAAGCTATATCATAAGCCCAAAACGGAACCAAAAATCTCACAACCAGAAACAAAGCTTTCTCAGTCGCATGGTATATATATTTTGCCTGGTTCCCTGTCATTTTTAGTTTTTGCCCATTACATGTACATACATGTTATCTTTTTGCGCGAACGAATGTGAAGCCATCACTCACTGTGTTCGCTATTATCTATCTACTCCAGTAAATTATCACTTTCTCAATTTCAATGGGTAAAGCGCCTACTGATTGGAAATCAGCCAATATTACTGCCATATATATACTAGTCAAAAAAAGAAACTTCCTCCCCAAATATTGGGATATTCAATAGTTTCTCTAATCATTGCTACTATAAACTTAGGCCTACTATGTTTGTTTTGGATGCTGAGGTAATGAGTATGGTTGTGTTTTAACACGCTAAATGATGCATGTCCATGTGCATGCACTGTTTGTGTGATTTGCACATGCATGTCCCACTGGGGTATAGCCATGTGCTAGTGTCAGTGTCAGTGACTTTCTGCCATTTTTTAATGTGTATCCAACTTGAAAGCAACTTAATTTTGTTGTGACTGTAAGAATTCCACCAAGCTGGGATGCCGAGAATTCCTGCAAATCTGCGAGAACGAGCTGTTGGGCTTCATCAGGCCACTACAGTGACTGCAGAAGTGGCTCGTATTGTTGGTGCCTCTGCCACAGCTGTGAGAAATCTGAGGAACCGTTTCGAATACACTGGAACTGTTGCTGACCATCCACATAGTGGACGCCCACGTGTCACCACACGTGCCCAGGACAGACACATTACCCTGACACACTTACGAAACTGCTTTCAAACTGCCACCAGGACTGCAGACAACATTGGCATTAGTGATCAGACAGTCCGTAAAATGTGGCTAAAGCTGGGCAACTATAAACGGAATAAGTCAGCAGGGCCCGATGATATCCATCCATGTTTACTAAAAGAACTCACTGGCAACTCCACTGTTAACTATCCTATCCAAGTCCATGGACGAAGGTAATATCCCCAACATGTGGTGATACAGCAACATCACTCACATTTTCAAAAAGGGTACTAAAACACAGCTGGAAACTATCGGCCTAACAGCCTTATATCCATTTGTTGTAAAGTGATGGAGTCAATTGCAAGGGACGCAATCGTTAAAGGCGGTCTATATCGAGTCATTCATAATGTCATGATTATGATGTCATCACACACGTCACTTAGTCGATTATGATGTCATGTGACATCATATGATGGATGGATAAACTTGGAAACGTCCATTGATGACAATCTCTCCTTTAACACATTAACAAGAAAATAAATTTAAGCTAATTCAATGATAGGAATTATCCAACGAACTATAGAGTTTCTAGCCATCAATTTATTCAGGATTCTATACACTACTCTCATAAGAACTCATCTAGAACTTGCTTAGAATCAAATATGGAACCCACATCTAAAAAGGCATCTAACGGTCATAGAAAACGTCCAGCGTAGAGCAACTAAACTCATACCAGGCTTATGCGACAAAACCGCTGAAGAAAGACTGGAGCTCATAAACCTACCAACTCTAGCATACCGTAGACTCAGGGGAGATCTCATAGAACTTCATAAGATTTTCTCTGACAAATATGATCAGGAGCAGTGAACTTATCAATTAACAACATGACCAGAGGCCATTCTCTCAAACTATGCAAAAGACGAGCAAGATTAAACATCAGGAAGAACTTCTTCACATACAGAGTCGTAGACACATGGAACGATCTGCTCGAAACAGTTGTCAATGCTAAGTCAACAAAACATTTGAATTCAGGCTAGACAAATATTGCAAGAACAACCTATAAAATTTAACCAGCGAGGAATTTATAGCTCAACCAAGTGCGCATACCAAGTTTAATAAGACAGAGCTGACCAAAGATGGTACTTAATCCTAAAGTCAGAAGAGGACCAGTGAGTATAGTATTCATGTGAGTATATAGCAATGAACCAGGCAGTATGGCAAATATAATGGAAAACCTAAAACTCCCATCATTGAAGGACAGAAGGAAACAAAAACACCTTGCAATTACTGGCTGCCTTCAACTTGATGAAGATTATGCCAGGTGGCCAGATGATTGGCCTCATTCTGTTCTTCGTTCTACAAATGACTACTTCAACAAGCAAAGCTACCGTTAACCCTTTCACCAACAAATCCCTGAAGATGTAAATTCTTTACGATATAAAACTTATTCTCTTGAATATTTTGAAATTAAATGGACTGGAAGCCGTTGCATGCAATCAAATTAATTTCAAAATATTGAACATTTTTTCTGTATGGTTGCCTTGAAAATGAGATATGCGGAATTCATCAGTGAAAGGTTAGGCTGTCTACATGCAGAAGCCAATTCGGAAAACCAAAAACATGCACAACACCCACTTCAATCAAATTTATGTGAGAACCGACACCTTTAAAGTCAGCTTTATGCCCAATAGGATAAGGGATTGGAACAAACTATCAAAAGTTCTAAGCAGGTTTGAAAGCTCAACAAATAGTACTCCTAAATTACATAATTAATCAGAGGAAAACAATATATCTAGCTTAGCCAATTGACGAATGCGCAGCGAAAGAATGTTCAATGGAGGGGTCGCCATAACTAATCAGGATCTGGACCACATGTTTACTTTATGATTTCAATACATGCTTCATAGGTGGGTAGCCTCGAGTAGGTACTAATTATTAATTTTCATATGTGTGATTTTCCATTGGTGACGTCATAAACGTCAACAATATTAAGTTTTTGTGTGTAGCTAAACTTCTCAGCTTATATTTCAGGATCAGTTAATCCTATTGCAACTAAACTTGGCTATGTGGCAACATGAAGTCACATGATACAAAACTGGGTTTTTTCAATGTTAAGTTTTTGCGTTTAGCAAAACTTCTCGGCTTATCTTTCAGGATTGATTAATCATATTGGAACAAAACTTGGATACCTTGTTACCTATAATGTTAGGAAGCTGCATGCTGACACTGAAGTCACAACATCGAAGGTCAACGTCATTCTGACCTCTACAAAACTTGGTTATTTTTCAATGTTAAGTTTTTAGGCTTTAAGCAAACCTTATCATGTTATATTCCACGATTGCTTAATCCTAATGGAACACAACTTGGGTACATCATTGCTTAAAACCAAGAAGATACAGGATGATGACATGGAGGTCACCAGGTTAAGGGGCAAGGTCATTTTGACTGCTATTTTAGCTCTGCTTTTTCAACTAAGTTTTTCCGTTTATATACATATATATTTCAGAATTATTTAATACTACCAGAAGTGATCTTGGGCACATGGTCTATAAACTAAGGAAGCTGCATGCTGATAGTGACATCACTAGATCCAAGGTCAAGGTCATCATAGCGTTGATATTTCACCCCTGTCATGTCTGTATTTCCATTCAGCAAATCATTTATATTTCAGGATTGGTTAATCCTATTGGAACTAAACTTGAATACATGATTACCTATAATGTTAGGAAGCAGCATGATAACAGAGGTCAGAAGATCAAAGGTCAATGCCACTCTGACATACAGGAGACAGACATTTAATTCTGCGGAATCCATGTTTATGATTTCAGATTCTCCTTCGATCAATAGTTACCATTATATTACTCTTTGATAATACAAGCTAGCTAGCTCGCTGCTCTAGGAATCTAGATTTAGAAAGCTTTACCGGCTCCTGGAACCGGTTACCCGGTTCCCAACAAGCGGGTACCCGTCTGCCAGTCAGGCTCGTTCTTGTTTGCATAGCAACAAGAGCTATACATGCTTTTTTGCATTTGGAAATTTTTTAGAGTTTTCTTAGAGTTTCTTAGCGTTTTCTGTGCCCTAAGTTTAGCTGTTTTTTGCAGTTTTTGCTTCATGGAATATTGGATTAACCATGGAAGGAGCTTCTGAATCTCAGGTTGTATTCTTTCATGTTGTTCTCTAGCTTAGGTCGCTAAAATTTTGTCTGTGTCGCATGTTCCAATTTCTGACCCCGAATCTGGGATGTGTGATGACAACGAAATATGCCAGATAGAAATTGGATGTTGGATATACGGTTTTTAACACTAAAATTGGCTGACGTCGTTCTCCGTATTATCTGAGCGGGTGACGTCACACCCGTGTCGTTTCTCAGATTTATTTTTTGTGGTAAAGAAAATGTTTCATTAATTCGCGCATCTTATTCTTGGTGCTGCATACTTTTTGTACCAGAAAACTTTAGAATTATGTCACGTTTTGCATGGTAATCACAATCTGTTTGCATTGATCAGTGGTTTCAAAATTCTTGATTTAAGATGTGTGTTCTGCGGTTTTACCGTGTTCTACAGCAGTTTGTTTATGTATTTTGTTGTTTTCTTCACGTATCGTTTTGGTCTTCATTTGAGAGATTAATTTGGGATTTATTCTTAAAATATACCGCGAATGCTATTCGATATGGTTCCTTGTTCCGTGTGATACATCCGTCAGGATCAGTATATGGGTGTATTAATGTCCGCTATCGTTCTTGTCACCAGATTATGCATTCTTTGTTGTAACGATGCGGGTTTGGGGTGCTGGAGAGTTAACATTTAATTTATGGTCAAAATATTTGAAAATTATGTCTGCCTTCAATTCCTGTTTCGTTCCGCTTGCTTATTTTAGGTGTTGTGCTTATTTTTAGGCCAAGCCTACCCCGCCATTTCTTCCGAATGCGATAAATTCGGCGCCTACAAAGACCATGTCTGTTTTCGATGTTCTTCCTGTAACTTTGATAATAGTTGACAATGTTTGTTCAGTGTGGCTGATCGAGGTGTTGGTTGAGTTCCTTTCCCGTAAGGACTTGGCCGGGTCGGATGCGGGGTCAGGCAGCATGAAAAGAAATTGTGGAGTGTCCGTTTCGACCCCTGGGGGCGCACCACGTCTGCAGTCGGAGGTTTCGGAGATGGCACCTCTGGCGTGGTTCGGGCCCACTATGCAAGGCTTCTTGCATAGCGTCCTGCCCACGCTGGTGTCATCCCTGATTCCTAAGGCTGTAGGACAGTCTCTTCCCGTGTCTGGTACGGACCCTGTCCTTGGACATGGTTCTGGACTAGGTACCGAGGGAGCCATCTCGTATGGCTCCCTGGCGGTCCCGTCGGCTCTGGCCTGATGGGTACTGCCTCTGCTGCCACCTCTGGGTGGTCCAGTAGCGGTGGCCGGTCCATCGGGTATGGGAGCCGCTCGCCAGGACAGCTCCAGTGTTTCCTCATCTGGTGACGACTCTTCGGGGTCTGAAGATGAGGAGGCCGAGGGGGAGAGACTGTTGCAGCCTGAGATGCCACGGGTGGAGTGCATGGAGGTTGATTCCATCCTCGACGGAACCTCCCTCCATCTTTGCTGACCAGGCTTGGTACACGCCTATCTCGCCTGATCCAGCGGCCACATATGGGGTGCCGTTGGCGCCCATGTATGGCCACGGTTCCACAATCGCTACGGGTCCGCACGGTTTTCCGTGCGGGCCTACTCCATGGGTCAGTGAGATTCATGGGGTGGTGGCGGAACTGTGCAGTACCAGTGTTTCTGGCTTACCAGCGGTGGCTCCTGGCCGGGAGGCCGCTGCTGGTAGACCCGTGAATACGTCAATGGGTGATGTATTCTCAGGGGTGTCTTCTTCGGAGACAGACTGGTCCAAGGCTCTGGCTTGGCTAGCCAGGGTGGACCGGTCTGTGGTTTCGGCCACGGCTGAGGAGGACATGCCCCACCCGATCCATCGGTTGCGTTGATTTGGACGGGGGGTGAGGGTCTTGCCCACAGCTCGGATCCAGTCCATTGGACTGGATCCACGGTTTAAGGAATTGCTGGATGCTATTTATAGCAAGCAACTCTTGACCAAGAGCCAGCTCCCGGCGGCCCGCAGGGAGGTGCGGGCAAGGTGCCATATTCCCAGAGGGGAATATGACAGATACGGTGTGGTTCCAGCAGTCACTGAGGATGCTGGGCCTTCGCAGCCGCCTGTGGGTAAGAAGGCGAGGAAAGTTGTGGAGGCTCCTGCCCACCCCAGTGTTGCTCCTGATCGCCCGGGAGTCGGGAAGGGCAAGGGTAAGTCCACGAAGGGCGGAAAGAAGGGAGCTGATCGTACCTGAGGGTATGGTAGCTCCCTTCGTATCTGCCTAGACCGCGCCTGTGCGACAGGAACGGCAGTGCCAGTTAGGCCAGTCAAGCCAAGAAAGGGAGGGGGTTGGGGGTGGGGAGCAGATCGTGAGCTAGACACCCGCAATAGGCGTCAATGCATCTATAGTGGGTGGAAGGCTCATGCGTTTCATCGAGGCTTGGCGAGGTGTGACGGTAGACTGTCTGGTCCTGGGATGGATATCCCGGGGGTACATGCCAGAGTGGTGGGATTTTCCACCACAAAACCTGCCTTTGGCACTTGTCACTCAAAACGAAGTGTCAGGTTTGCTTCTGAAGGGAGCAATAAAACCAGAATGCTCCAGGCTTCTATTCAAACATGTTCCTTGTCCCCAAGAGCACAGGGGGGGGGGGGGGGTGGTTGTGGAGACCCATACTTAATCTCAGACCATGGAATTGGTTTATCCATACGCCTCGGTTTCAGATGGAAACTCTGAGGTTGTTAATGGCAGGATTGAGGAAAGGAATGTGGTGTGTGTCAATCGATCTGAAAGATGCATATTTCCACATTCCAATGAACTGGGGTTGTCACAGGTTTCTGATGCAATGTGCTAGGGCTTATGATGTTAGAGGAATAGCCGCCTCGACCGCCCTTTACAATGGTGTTCCATTAGAGGACATCATGGCTGTTGCACAATGGCACTGTGAGTCCTCTTTCATGGATTACTATATGAGGGACATGTCAGACTCTGCCAATCCACTCGCTTTAACTGTTTTGAAACGATAGTCTAATGACCACACTGTCCATCTCTCTTTTGATAACTTTGAAAAAGCAAAAGTAGTAAGAACAGACATGGTCAAGCGAGAGAGATACAACCATGAGTGTCACATATGGTCGAAAATGTGTTGTGTGATGGCTCCACGTCTGAAATCCAATATTCATAAGGTAAATCAAGTTTGACATTTTTTTGTATTATGTTTATATATCATGATCATTCATCTTATATATTCATGCTCATTCCCAGGCTAATATGTGCAAAGTGCAGTTAACCCTCTTCGTATATTTGTGTTTTCAGGCGAGATGCATGTTCGTGAGGTCTCCCTTTTCTTAGGAGAAAAAGGGGTTGTGGGGGGAGAGCGGTGATACGAATGTGATTCGGTCCCTAAACTTGTCGGTCATTTTAGGTCTCCATATGTCAAGTTTAAGTCTAAGATCTTTCTCCAGGGGCAAAAGAAGCTATGTATGGCTTGCCCCTTCCCACCAGGTTACCGACTAAATCTGGTGTTATCAAAGAGTAATATAATGGTAAGTATTGATCGAAGGAGAATGAAGGAAATTTCAATTTCCCTTTCTCTGAGATCTAACAATACTTACCATTATATTATGGACCCTGCCTCCCAGCCCCATGGAGGCAAGCCATAGGTATTCTCTTGTCTGGTAGCTATGCAAACAATATGAGCCTTACTGGCAGACGGGTAACCGCTTGTTGGGAACCGGTTACCCGTTTCCAGGAGCCGGTAAAGCTTTCTAAATCTAGATTCCTAGAGCAGCTGGATAGCTAGCTTGTATTAGCAAAGAGCAATATAATGGTAAGTATTATTAGATCTCGGAGAAAGGGAAATTGAAATTTCTTTCATTCCTTTATTTACAGCATAAAAATGTGTTTTTCACAGAAAATGTATCAACAATTAACCCTTAAAACTCTGATGTCAATATTCTATCTTTTACTGTGTGAATAGCAAAGAAACTGGTGTTCATTTTTCAACAAATTTGGTGGAAGATGGTGCTGTCGTGCTGTCATCTTTTAATTTAATTTGAAAATTTAAACTTGTCAACAGAGTGCTATGGGTTAAATCAGAGAATTGCCCAAGCCTAGTCTGCTAGTAGCTAAGGTCAAGTTCGACTCCTAACCATAGTAGCTAGTCGAACTTCAAATAGTTAACTAGCTAGTCAACTATAGTCAACCGAGTACCAGACCTCAGTTCAGATGGTCAGTGCAATATTTGCGTAAATTTCAAAATGGTGGACACCGGTCGCTTGCCACGAATAAATGTATATAAAAGTGTAAATAGTTCACTAAATAACTTAGGTTTGATGAAATTATGCTTTCCCATGTATGTCAATGTTGCCAAGCCCATATTCCTTCCAACTTTATGCCATATGGGCGCTTTTTGACGTCTTAGTGGAAAAAAATAACCCATTTTCGTAGGTCATCAAAACAGACAACTGAAAGGGTTAATGGAGACTGGTACCCGGCTCCAAATTTTCTGCAATAGTAATTCAATAGGGAACCGGGAACCAACGAACTATAGTCGACTACGATCAAGTTCGCACTTGACCATAGTCTGCATTAAATCACTGAAATTATGCCCACATACATATATGAGACATTTACCCCATTTTCAAACAGTTGAGGGATCCATTTCTAGGTAAGCTCTGCTCACTTCGTACGCATTTTGGAATAGATTTATATACATTGGATCCTTAATTTGGAGAATCCTAATTTCAAGGTAACTATACAGGTAAGCTTCCTACATATATGGCAGCAACAGTGCCCAGTCAAATTAGTTCCAAATTAAATTGTAAATTGATCAAAAATAAACAATTCGTACACGTGGCCAAATTTTCGAGCTCCAAAACAGAGTTTTCATGCATCATCATGATTGTGACCTCAGTCTACATGTGACATAATCAATTATGGCGGCATATACTTGAGTGACAGATTGGATATAATAAGCACCATCCTGGGGCATGGTCTCAGAATGACCCTATTCCCCACCCCCCACACACACACACACACTTCTGATAAGATTTTACTGTATTTTATGTGATTATGGTAACATTATGTCCAAAAAACCTTTCTATGCGACAATAATCTGCTTAATAATCTAAAACGAATTTAGCTGAAATGAGTTTTCTTCTAGCTTCTAGTAAAATTAGTTTCAAAATATTCAACAACTTATGCCAGTGGATGATTTGGAATTGTATTACTGGAATTTTCACCGTGAAAATTCTAATTAATTACATTTTTCTCTTTGTTACAGGCGTCAGCTGAATCATGCTGCTGCCTAATGTTGGCTTCTGTTTTCTCTCTGGCCTGGGCCGTGTCTCAAGTCACCTCGTCTCCACAACACTGAAAAGTACACAACAAAGAACAAACTTATTTATGAATAATATCACCCCGAGCGTGACACGATACTTTAATAGTTTCTGTAGTGGCCATGGACATGTGACTGGTTTATTTTCAAAGGCTACTATGTTCACACCTGTTCATTTGCAATCATTTCTGCGAAGAACACATGTAACAGGAAGAGCTCTGTGTGAATTGAAATCATATTTCAGAAGTCCTAACTTTATTAAGGTTAGCCCACACATTCATGGCTGTCGACTTGTTGGGTGTCGTTTTGTATCGGCATCAGCGAATAGACAAACTCCATATCAAAAGCGGAACCGGTCATCTGCGATCTACATCACTGCTATTGGTATCTTTATGATCGGAGGAGCCTATGCAGGTGTGCCACTCTATAGGATATTCTGTCAGGTATAGTATGAACTATCAAATGCGGTTAAATGTTAACTTTATATAATAATAAAGCTATAACCGCCAGTAAAAATAGAAATAAAGAGAAATAATTTGAAAAATCAGCTAAATACCATTTATGCGACAATAATTAGCGCAGCCATTGTACCTTCCCCCTTAGTGACGCTTCTGGTCCTTTGCTCTCGGGTGTATGCAGTGGAATAAATAATATCCTCAATGGCCGATCATATACTGAGCCAAAAAAGTTTAGCAACAGTGAAGTTTCGTTTGTTGTATTAAAACTATGCGTCCATTTATAACCAAATTTGCAGGCATGTTTCGTCAATGTAATGTCTCGCTGATCATGAAGAAATGCAAATCATTTCTTGCATTTCTCGGCCGCAAGCTTACTGCATGTGAAAATGCATTTTTCATGCACTGGCCCACATTGGCGGGTAGCGAAGGCAAAAATTCACCATATTGCAAAAGCAGATAACGAACGTTAACAGAAAACGCTTAAAAGTTTACCCTACCGAACGTGGGCCGCTGCCCAGGGCTACCCGAAAATCAGCGCCATGAAGCAATGGGAAGACTCGTTGCTGGGCAGAGCGTTCACACTTGCTCGACATTTTAATGTTCACGCCTCAACCATTTCCCGTCTCCGCCAACGTGAGCAGGAAACTGGACATGTTAATGACCGACCACGATCTGGCAGACCGAGAGCAACAACACCACGAGAAGACCGCTACTTAGTGACGTCATCACGACGTCACAGGTTTGAGACTGCGCCACGGCTGTCCTGTAATTTGCACACCGCTACCGGCACTACAGTGCATGCACAAACTGTGCGAAACAGACTCCATGATGGTGGACTGCATGCCCATCGTCCACTTGTTCGAGAATCGGTTTGCATGGGCAAGAACTCATCAACGATGGCGTGCTCAACAATTGAGCCATGTTTTGTTCAGTGGTGAGTCCAGGTTGTTATTACACCACAAAAACATCCATTACCATTCAATCACTACTTGCTAAATCAATTATCTGCATTTAGCTATCAGAATAAGATTTTTATGCCTGCATACACACCTCCCCATGCCTATTCCTATTAATATGGATCCTCAACCAAGCTACTGGTTAAGTCCATCTCCGGCATACTAACAGATATAGACTGGCACCAGTCTATACTCACCCCATAGTGACGCTTGTCACTAAGCGCGCTTGCGCATGCACACTGAAGCCCAAATAGGAAACAGATTCACTTTTCAATTATTCTGCTTGCAGAACAACTGCTTAATATTCTTTAAAAGTTTTTTTGTGCTTTGCGCTGTGTCAGTTACACTATTGTCTTCTATATTGCAAGGATTATGCCTAATATGAAGTCAATCCTCCCTAAGTTACGTTTAGGAAGTATATTCGTGGTTATGTTGTATTTTATAACTATGTTCATATTGTTACCGGTTTTCATGAAAGATCGTTCTCGTTTCGTGGTATCTTAATTACTATGCCTATATCATCATTATCATATTAATTCTCTAGCTTTCACCCAGAGCCCTTATCAATTTACTCTAGTGCATTATAAGGATTATCATTTATCCCTATGCAAGTCTGTTTTCTTGTCGGTAGGGATTTTGATTTCTAATTTGAACTTTCCCGCCGTTTTAGAAGCGCTTTTATCTTTCTAGTCTCCTTTTTGCGATTTTCTAAGCGGTATTCTTCATTGTTACGCTTTTTTCGTTTTTAGGAGTCCGCTAAATCGTCAGATAGGACAAAATGTACGTCATCAAAATGTGATCGCCATCACTCAGCTGAATTTGCCGGGCATGTCTGTGTGAAATGTACCACTTGTACCCTCACAATGATGTGTGGGATTTGTAAAGGGTGGCCGGTCTCGGGGTCTAAGGCTTTCTTTAAAGATTTACCATTCAAACAACCGCTGCCCTCTGGTCATCCTTCCCCTACCTCTGTTGCTAGTAAGGCGAAAGCTGTGTCTTTTGCACAAACTAATGTATCTTTACCGGTAGCAATGGAGGGGGGAGCCTCTTCGGCGAATTCTGGGGCCGTTCTAGCTCTATTTGCGAGATTTGAATCCTTCGCATCTGTCTTGACTAAATCCCTTGACGAAAGGATATCTTCTGCAACAAAGGAAGCTAAGAAACAGGATGTTTCTTCAAGTTCCGACGATAGCCCGAAGGCTAGCGGCGTTCCCGCAAATGGGGGAAACCGATCCCTCTAACCTCCATGCAGGTTAAGAAATCTCCTAAGCAGAGGTCTAGAGCGACTAAGCTCTCAAAGGTGGGCTCATGTAGTGCACCGGGTCAAACCCACATAAGACTTGATTGAGGGTGACGGGCATAACCCACAAGCCGTGGTGGCGGAGGCTGAGGCTGACATCCATAAGGCTGGTACTTATGCTAATGCCAATTTTTTTATTATACCGGTCGTCAAGGTTCTTTGTAGATCGCCCATTGTCAAGAAATCGATTCCTAGTCTTGCTAGTTCTTCCGGTTCCGTTGTGGTGGACTCGGGTCCTCTGGACTTGGGTTTACTTCCTTTTTCTGTTTCTTCTTCCGCTCCGTCAGTTTCCGTTTAACTTCCGGTTTAGCAAGACATCCAGGTCTTCAGGATCTGGTTCTTTCTTCTCTGGCGTCCGTTTCCGGTAGGACTTCCGGTTTGGCAGGAAATCCAGGTCATCAAGATCCGGTTATTACTTCCGTTCCGTCCGTTTCCGGTTTGACTTCCGTTTTTGTAGGACATCCGGGTCTTCAAGATCTGGTTCCTAGTTCCGTTTCCCGTTTCAGCAGCGCTTCCGGTCATTCCGGATATCCGGAGTCTGAGGACTCCTACTATTTTTCGACTTCTGGTAGAAGCGCTTCCGTTTCCGGTTTGGATTCTGGTCGGTACACTTCCGTTTCTGGTTCTAGAGGTGTACTTCCGGGTCGGTCAGATCCGGATAGACTTCCGTCTTCCGCTTCCGGTTGGGAGTTAGCTTCCGGGATAGCGAGAGATCAAAATTACTTAGGTTCATCTAAGATTTCGGATGATAGGAGTTTTGTAGATTCTGTTTCGGAAATTTCTCAACAGGTGTTTTCTCAGGATTCTGTAGCTTCCAACTGTGACTCTTTTCTTTCTTCTCAGTTAGTTGATGTTGATTTATCTTCTCAGTCTTCTCCTTCCTTCCATGATGCCGTTTTGAATCCCTCCTTTTCTAGGTCTTCTTCTTCGTTATCCTCCTCTTCTCACGCTTCAGGTCTTAATCCTATTTCTTCTCTTTCTGCCAAGGATTTTCTTCCAGTCATGTGTCTAACACATCTGCTCTCTTTAAATCTTCCCTTCCTCCTTCTCCTCCGGGTTTCTCCCGTCTTCCTTCTTCTCTTTCCTCTCATGGTCAGTTGGATCATCCTTCCTCTTCTTCTTCGTCTTCTTCTCATTCATTCTCTTCTCTTCCTTCTTCCTCTTCTTCTTCTCCGTCTTTTGATCATCTTGATCCGATTGTTTTCGTGGTTCTTTCTCCTGAACTAGAATTTCAAATTGTTGATTCAGGCTTATATTTTTCCTTGTTTTCTGTGGTTAGGGATTCTTCTTTAGATCGTTCATTTGTTTCTGCACGTTTTTCTATTCTTTCGAGATTTTCTGCAAGTTCTCTGGTCATTCCTTTCTTGTCCTATAGTCAAGATCAGGGTAGGAATTCTCTTTCCTCTTCTCAAGTTTCTTCCTTTCCTGAGTCGGCTAGTAGACCCTCCTCTCCTGTTTCCTCTAGGGCAGGTGAATCTTTAGTGTCAGGTGACTCCTCTATTCTCATCTCTTCTTCTTCTCCTCCTCTTCTTCCTTCTCTTCCTTCTGCTCCCAAGTCGGTCAGGGCCAGGGATCTGAAGAGGTTTTGCCCGGTTAGAGCCTCTTCTGAAGACTGGTCCATGGCTCACAGGTGGATCGCATCTACTCTTTCTCTTCCTCTTAAGGAAGAATTCGCTATGGATCCTCCTTCTTTCGGATCCGCTCTCTCTTCATCTGATCCTTCCTCTTCTTCTTCTCAGGTGCCGCCTATTGATAATTTAGTTGTTGATATGCTCGATTTCTTTGTTAATGATTCTATTAATTCTGAATTTTCTCTTGTTTCTAAGTATGATTCTCCTATTCAAATTCCTAAGGAAGATTATCTGAAGGTTGCCTCCACTCAGTCTCTTTCTGGTTCCATTTGGGAGGTTCTTTCTTCTCAGTTAAAGGATGCTTCCAAGGTTGAGTTTTCCAATGATCTTTCCAAATGGGAGTCTGTTTGCAGATCTCAGCTCAAGTCCTCTAATTTCCTTGCTCTTTTATCTGAGGCCGTTCTTAAGGCTGAAGAACGGGTTGATCAAGTTCCTTTGTCAGTGTTTCGTCCTTTGGCGTATTTCTCTCGTGGCTCACTCAATTCTGTCTGTAAGTCTTTGGGTTTTATTACATCTAAGCGTAGATCTAGGCGGCTCTCTGAGGTTAGGATTTCTAGCTTCAGGCTAAAATTTCGTTTTCTAATTCTTCCTTGAAAAGAGATGTGTTTTCTGTGAGGAGTCCTAATTCTTGTCCTAGAAGAAAGAGCCTCAAACATGACCAATTTGGGGCTTATCCTTCTATGGTTATCCATAATTCCAATATTTCTTCGTCCAATAGTCAGGATCGATCCATGGAGGAGGATCACTTCGATTCTATTTCCTCACATCGTTCTAGGTCTCAAGGGCGGCAGTCTCCTTCTTATTGGGCGAGAGGGGGTAAGACCCCCTTCTCGCCGTGCTGGTCCCAGGTCCAGAGGTCGTTCTTCCTTTAGAGGGTTTCAAGGAAAGAGAGTTTGAAGGGATGGACTATTCCTGGGTAAGTCCAACCTTCTCTCTTCCCTTCATAATCCCTCCCCCTCTTCTTCTTCTCCCTTCGGATCAGTCAGTCCAGTGCCTGTTACCCAACATGCCAGTAGGAGGGCGCCTTTCTCTGTTTTAGGAGAATTGGCAAGCCCTCGTTCAGGACTCCTGGCTGGTGTCTCAGATTCATTGAGGTTATGCACCGTCATGGATCCATCATCCTCCTCTTCTCTCCTTTTTCCCAGTTTGGACTCCGGTTCCCTCCAATCCGGAAAAACTGGTGGCTTTGGAAGAGGAGTTGGAATCCATGATTGCAAAGAGGGCAATAGAAGAAGTTCCCCATTGGAGAGTAGACCCGGGCTACTACTCGATCATCTTTTTAGTTTCCAAGAAAACGGGAGGCTGGCGTCCCATTATAAATTTGAAAAAGCTAAATCTTATGATTCTCACCCCCAAGTTTAAGATGGAGACGATCTCCCAGATCATTTCCAGTCTGGATCAGGGAATGTGGACGTCTTCCATCGATTTAAAGGATGCCTACTTCCATGTTCTTATTCACCCTGCCTTCAGAAAGTTCCTGAGGTTTACTTACAAGGATCGAGTTTGGCAGTTCCGCGCCATGCCTTTCGGCCTGACCACAGCTCCCTTCCTTTTTACCCGTCTAGTTTCAGCCGTGGCAGGAATTTTCCACCGTCATTCTATCCATCTTCACGTTTATATAGACGACTGGTTGGTAAAAGTAAGGTCATCCTCAATTCTCTCAGGAATTCTTCCAGAAGTGTGCAGTCTGGCATGCAACCTAGGGTGGATTTTAAATCTAAAGAAATCAAGCTTAGTTCCATCTCAAAACTTTACGCATCTAGGCGTTTCTTTCGACCTGGCCCGGGGTCTAGTCTTCCCTTCAGATCCAAGGATAGAGGCTTTATCAGTGGCAATGGAAATCCTGTCTTCTCCCATGGTAAGAGCAAGATTCTTTTTAAGAGTGATAGGCCTGATGGTCAGCGTAGAGAATGTAATTCCTTGGGTGGCGCTGATGAGAAGACCCTTCCAAATGTATTTAATGTCCCTTTGGAAGCAGTCAGTCCACTCTATTTACCATCAGATTCCCATCAGAGAACATTTGATCCCTCATCTAGATTTTTGGAGGGATCGTTCTCTGCTTCTGATGGGTGTTCCACTGGTAAAGTCCTCCCCTCAGGCGATTATCTTCACAGATGCTCCCCAGGAGGGTTGGGGAGCAGTCTGGGACTCCCTGTCAGTTTCCGGCTTTTGGTCCCTGGAGGAGTCGACAGCCCATATCAACATTCTGGAGTTGTGGGGTGTCAAGAAGGCTCTCCTTTCGTGGTCAGATCCTGTGATAGGTCTCAAAGTCTCGATTCGGTCGGACAATTCGACAGTGGTGTCATATCAACAGGAGGTACAAGGTCGTCTCTCCTTTGTCTAGAAGTATGGAATCTTCTCTTGTGGTGCCGCAAGAGGCAGATTTTTCTAGTATCCTCCCATGTCCCAGGCAGTCTGAATTTTCTGGCGAACCAACTGTCACGTCCCAGCAAGTTCGCTCACACAGAGTGGCAGTTAAAGAAGTCGGTTGTCAGAGCGATTTTCAGTCTTATGGATCGTCCTCTAGTAGATCTGTTCGCGACCTCTCTGAATGCCCAGATCTCCTCTTACATGTCTCCTTTTCCGGACAGTCAAGCCCTGGCGGTGGATGCTCTGTCTCAGTCCTGGACAGGAATGTTCGCCTATGCCTTCCCTCCAACAATTTTGATTCTGTTAGTCTTGAAGAAGGTCAAGGACCAAGATTGCGAGATTCTTCTGATAGCTCCCTTTTGGCCCAAAAGGATTTGGTTTGTAGACCTTCTAGATCTTCTGGTAGACTTCCCTCGTCTTCTTCCAGTATCCCAGGACTGTCTATCTCAAGTAAGAGGTCTTTGTGTGCATCCAAATCCAGAAATTTTCAATCTGTGCATTTAGAGAATCTCGAGTCTGAGGTCCTCGAGACTAAGGTTTCTTCAAGATCTCAGGAAATTATTGACTGCCAGAAGGGAATCGACCCGTCGAGTTTACAAGGGTCGACTTAAAATTTTTGCGCTTTCTGCTGAAAAGGATAGAGTTATAGTTTCAGGAGACGGTTTGGTTTTATATCCCAGAAGGGACTTTTTATCTAAAACTCAGTCTAACCGCTTTCCTGCTAGTCCGATCATTTTAAAATCTTTATTGTCTTTTTCGCCATCCGATAAATTTTGGTGTCCTGTTAGGGAATTAAGAACCTACAAACAACGAACCGATTTTAAAAGAGTCGATCCATCCCATTTATGGGTTTCCTACGTGGAAGAGTTATCTAAGTCGGTCTCAAAATCTACGATTTGCCAGATGGATTTGTGAGACAATTAAGCTTTGTTATGAAATAGCCTCACCGGATCAAATTAATCTCTCCCATACTAAAGCCCATAACGTTAGAGGCTACTTCTTTCGCTCTTTTTGCCGGTTCGTCTTTAGATGAGGTCATGCAGGTGGCAGGATGGAAATCTGAATCCACTTTTACATCTTTTTATCTCAAAGACCAGAGTGCAGCAGCCTCCTTCTTTCGTAACAATACTATTTTAACTAAAAAAGCCGAAGACCATTTACCAAGCACTTCCCACCATTTTCGTTAGGACTGTGCGTCTGTAAGAAATGGTGAGAGTCTTCTTTTGGTTTTTATTTGTTTCTTGAAGTTCAAGTTTTCCTTATTTGTTAATCACGGTGTGATTGAGTTAAATGCACTATTATTTGGATAAGATTGGTTTGATTTTTATCCTTGTTTGTTGATTCTCAAATCTCCCACCTAATGTTTAAATGGGGCACTGACTAAATCTACGGGTTAGCCAAGTAGTGATTGAACGGTAATGGATGTTTTTGTGGTGTAATAACAACCTCCCCCCCCCCCCCCACAGACACCCCTCCCCCTTGTGGGTTGGTCTGTTGTTTTATTAACCACTATAAAAACATACTTTCCGTTCAATCACTACGACCCGGCCTCAGCCACCCCACGTGGTAAGGTTTGAGAATTGGCCTTTAATATTTAGCACTTAAATTTAGAAAAGTGAATCTGTTTTCTATTTGGGCTTCAGTGCACATGCGCAAGCACGCTTAGTGACAAGCGTCACTATGGGGTGAGTATAGACTGGTGCCAGTCTATATCTGACAGTATGTTGGAGATGGACTTAACCAGTAACCTGGTTGAGGGTCCATATTAATAGGAATAGGCATGGGGAGGTGTGTATGCAGGCATAAAAATCTTATTCTGATAGCTAAATGCAGATAATTGATTTAGCAAGTAGTGATTGAACAGTAAGTATGTTTTTATAGTGGTTAATAAAACAACTGACCAACCCACAAGGGGGGTCTGTGGGTTTTTTTGTGTGGATGTGGTGGATGGTAGGCAACAGGTTTGGCGACGTTTAGGAGAATGGTATGATGCAGCCAACATCATTCAGCACGGCAGAGTCGGTGGCGGCAGTGTCATGGTGTGGGCTGGAATCCATGAAAATGGCAAAACAGATCTTATTGTGATTCGCGGAAATTTAACGGCTCAACATTACTGTGAAGAAGTTGTCGCCCCTGTTGTCATCCCTTTTATGCAGCATCATGCAGACTATGTTCAAGCAAGACAACGCCCGTGGTAACAACGTTTCGGTGTTGGACTAGCCAGCGCGATCACTGGACCTGTCTCCTATCGAACACGTGTGGGACATTCTTGGCCATATGGTGTGTGAGAACCATCCACTTCTTTACAACGTGCGGGAGCTGGAAGCTGCACTGCTCCAGGAATGGGATGCGATTCCTCTTCGTGACATCAGGTGCTTAATTTGAAGCATGAGAAAGCGATGTATGGTGGTGGTTAATGCGCGCGGAGGTCACAACCGGTATTGACAGCTCAGTGTCATTATTTAAATTGGACCCTTCCGTTGAATGATGCCGTGTTAAAGGCGCGATGCTAGCATTACAGTAACAAGAGACTGTTGTTCAAATTAGAAAGTGACATCAATTAAATAATATATTTGAATCAATTTATTGTTTTTGTTAAATAACATTTATACAGTAATATTCTCAGTTTTGCTAAACTTTTTTGGTTCAGTATATATTCTTGCTTACATGTATATGTGTGTTAAGCTGACTAAGCTCTACTTGCTGTTTAATTTTAAAACAATTTGTCTGAAAGCATTTGTTTCACATGACAGGAACTACTTCCACTCACACTGATTTGAAAATATTCAGCAGGTATCTTGTCACGCCCCTGGAAACTGGCAATGTATTTGAAAACATGCTGATTGAAACTTGACTTTCAATTATAACGTCTTAAAAAATTATCAGAAGTGATTTAAGAGTTGCGAGATAATCACTCTGTATCGCCGCAGAAAGAGAATATTATTTGTACCGCTAACAACTATATTCAGGTCTGTTGTACCTGCTAACGCAGTTGAAACACGATGGAGCGTGAAGGGCCAGCAGCGTCACTAAATTATTCCAATTCGTTTCCAGTGTTTTTACAGGTGGTAGCATTTTTATTATTATAAGAATTTACCAGTCAACTGCATTTGATAGGTCCCTTTTCCTTTCCTGTAACATTTATTTGTCACTTCTCTTTAGCCTTGGTGTTCATTTTGATTGTAGCATTGTTGAAAGCTGCCATAAAGCACTCAAAATGCTAGTTATACCCTTAACCCTCGAATCTATTCGAGAATTTTCTCATAGAAAATATCCATTTGCAGACCAAGAGACTATTTTTTGGAAATTTACCACTTGAATGACTGGCTCGGTTATCGAGTGAGTCATTTCAGTGGTGAGTTTTCAAAAATAGTCTTCTCTTGGTCTGCAAATTGACATTTCTCAAGTCCACTGTAGAAGGCGTTTTTGGCTGAGATGAGGGTTAAAGGATTAATGGTCAAGTTTTTTGCTCGGGGGGGGGGGGGGGGAATGCCCATGACCATTCATATGCCAAGAGAATACTTAATTTACCACAAAAATTTTCAATTATCTCTTTCTATTGGCCTACAAATAGATATTTCTCATGACCATTGACGAGGTCGTTTTAGCTAGGCTTGACCATTAAAGGGGTAATGGTAAAGAAAATCCTAATCTTTTGACTTAATGTCCAATTACTGACCAAGAGATTATTTTTGGAAATTTACTACTGGCATGACTGGAACAATTGACTTGGTTACCATCTTCAATTAGCCTGCTAATGGACATTCCTAACGATCACCGCAAAGGCCGCTTTTGGCCAGCGTAATCATTAAAGGGTTAAGTTGACACAAATTATTAATGTGTTCCATAAATTATACAATAAGAAAAATGTTTATTTTTGAATTAAACTCTTAAATTCTTCCAATTCATGCCTTGTTGATATTTTGATTTATATAAAGCACATGCCTGTTGCATTTTATCCAGTAATAATGAAACGGCATTATGAGGTATATAATAGGGCAATTCCGTGGTGCCGGACGTACAAATGGGACACATGTTTTGATGCCCTATTAATTTACTATTTATGCACCAGTAATTCTTCCTGCAAATAAGTTAATAGGTTTACAGTATGAGATTGTGGTACCACATGAACAAATCGTAGCAAAAATGTGTCATTGTCAATCTAACAGTTTTCAATAAAATTAAACAAGAGTCCCAATGGACCTGTATCATTAGGTGAGCTAAAACTCACAACGAAAGTGCAAACATCCAGAATTAATAACAGAAATTATTGACATTTCACACAATGGGTTCTATGCCCCAAGTTGGCAATACGATAAGGTTATAGATATTATATACAGCTGATGTTAGTATGTTGTGTCCAAGATGTTAAACTTGAAAATGTGTCTCAGAATAATCTGATCATGATGTTGGTGAAACCAAGGTATCATCAGGTTAATCGCAACATTGTACTCCATCCAATAAGTGAGCTAGATCTAAGCTATGAAATGAACATGTCAGAGGTAATCAGTAATGTTTTGATACATTGAATTGTTTCAGTAATGTTTCGTGCAAGGTATATTAATTAATCAAAGCTGAATTCACCTTTCCAGAGTACCCACCCATCATATGATGTCATAATGAACTGCGTGATGTATACAATGACATCATAATGAATGACGTCATGAATGACGTCGATAAGTACGTCACGAACGCATATTTGAAGATGGTCTATGCGTTGTTGCACAAATTGTTTACTTTTACTACATGTATTTAATAAATATTCTTTTGAATATTTTGAAACTAATTTGACTGGGCGCTGTTGCTGCCTATGGCAGCAACAGCACCCAGTCAAATTAGTTACAAAATATTCAACAGCTTCCCTGTATAGTTTTCAGGAAATTGATAGCTAGGGCATTTGGGGATCGATCAATCCCAACACGGCAAGGTGTGGGTGGAGCTTAGTTAGTGATGGGCGGGGCATAGCTAAAAATGAAAATGTCCATTGTCCACAGTTTCCAACAACAGTTGGAGTATTGACTATACTTATAATGTCTGTTTTGTAGTGAAAGATTTCATCAGGTTTATCTGGCCAATACCATGTTCTCCCTTACTTGTGCATGACCTTGACTTTGATCTCATCACCAATGACATTGGTCACTTCACCGTGGTATATGTTATTTTCATAACCAACTGGAACCCACTGTCCAAGTTAACACGTCTAATGGAAATGTGTCCCATGTTGTGATTGGTTCTCTCTTCAATTTCATCAGCATCTTGATTGGACTTATCACTATCCTCATTCTCAAGTTGAACATGAATGCATCATTTTGTAATTGTTTCAGCCGGAGATGTTTCTGACACAAAGACATGGAATGGCCCTGCGGCATTGACAAAATGTTTTTTCTGCATCTCGCCGACTGGCACAGTCGCATTCTAATGGTCTTGCAGGGTTTTCTGTACTTTCCTGATTTCTTATTCTGTGACATAATGGATGTGGACTCCGGAGTTTCTTTCTTTTGCAATCGCAGAGAATGTTTCAGGTGTTGTGGCTAAATCATTGCCAGCTCGAACTTTATGCCATACACCACCAATAAATTTCAAATACATTTTATCTAACCAGATTTATAATAATATTAATTAGGTTTCTTACCAGAATATACATGTAGCTTGCTTAAGCCAAACGTAGCAAATTATGTCAAAGCCAATTAGATCCGCGGCCATAAGCTTCTATAGCGCAGTGACTTGCTCACGGATTGGCAGAGACATCTGATAAAACTAAAGACCTACATCAACTTAAATTCATTTATGGTGCTGGACGTACTAGTGCCGGATGTATAAAAATACAGTACGTCCGGCACTAGGATTCATAGAAAATTTGTAGACGAATATAATTAACCTCGCTATCCCAAAACTAATTTATCAAAAGGATAATATACCTTGATTCCTAAATCTTTATAGACTGAATATGAAAAAAAGATATTTTTGGTGCTGGACGTACATTAGCGAACTAAGCCGTATTTCAAAGCTTCCCATTTTCCCCATAGCCCTCAGTAAAATGTTCAGGGGTATATTAAAATAGATATATTATATGCTATAAATTTAAATCATTTCAACTTATCACTCATTCGATGGGTAATAGGTTAAGGTGCAAAGATCTTGTTTTTAAATCAGTATTTCTTTCAAGAATCCATACACCTACATTCCTTCCAATTTTTACTCAAAAAACTTTCAAAAACAAAGAGATTGTTAATATTTGTAATCCCTAATAAATTTCCAACAAAATGATACAAAATTTGTCAGGCTACAATGAACTTTAAAAAATAGTATTGTGGTTGACCTATTCACGGAATTGCCCAATAGTGTACTTTGCTGTATAATATTCATTTATGCAATATCTGTAAATGTACCCATGAAAATGGGACCAACAGAAACCTCTCAAAGCTGAACAAATATTGTCAGAGCCAAGAGGGTGGGTGTGTGTGTGTGTGTGTGTGTGCGTGCGTGCGTGGCTGTGTGCGTGCGTGGCTGCTTGCGTGCGTGTGGTTTATATATGAATGTGTATTGTAGTTAAGCAAATATAGTTAAAATGTCCAACCATGACCTGGTTTTCCTGGTTTGACATGTATCCTTGAAATTAGTATTTATCGTTCTGATTGCAATTTTCAGGCAACAGGTATTGGAGGACAGCCCACTCTAGGACATGATATTGACAAAGTGGAGACGATGTCAAAGGTTTCGGAGCGCATTATTAAGGTGAAATTCAATGCGGATGTAGCATCCAGCATGAGGTGGAATTTCAAGCCTCAACAAACGGAGGTCACGGTAAGGAATGCCTCTCCAGTTTTAACTATGCCCCGCCCATCACTAGCTAAGCTCTACCCACACCTCGCTTGTGTTGAGATCGATTGATCGCTGAACTCCCTGGCTATCAATTTCCAGAAAACTATACAGGTAAGCTGTTGAATATTTTGAAACTAATTTGACTGGAAGCTGTTGCTGCCTCTGGCAGCAACAGCTCCCAGTCAAATTAGTTTCAAGTATTCAACAGAATGTTTATTAAACAGTAGAGCCATACATTTCATACAACAATGCATAGCCCGTCACCAATTATGCGTTCTTGACGTCCTAATCTATGTCATTCATGACATCCTTGATTATGATGTCATCCTACACGTCACGTAGTTGATTATGATGTCATATGATAGATGGATAAATTGGAAAGGTCCATTACATACAGGCACTGGAATTAGTGCTAGCTTGTGGCTAACAGGGTTCGTAACATTCTTGGACTGATCAGACCCTAAGCTAATAACAATTTCTATCCTAAACATTGTAATAGTGCTATGGCCCATATACACTTATGAGGTACATATACCTGTACTGCCCAAACCAGCCTCTGCAATTGTCTATAGTAATGTCCATTTTATTATCCCCCCCCGATCTGAAAGACGGGGTGATAAAGCGATCAGCATGTCTGTCCGTCTGTCCCCGTCTTGTCAATGGAACTAGAGGTCTCAATGGATTAACTTAAAATTGTGTCCACAATATCAGTATCATATGCAGATGTGCATGTGCTTTTTTCGCGGCCAAAAAATTTTTCATTACAGAGTTATCCTCCTTTAAATATCTTAAAGCAGATACATAAACTGCATTACCAATCATTTCTTGTCAATGCAACTCTTACAGTTTAGCTGCGATTCGTTTGAAACTTGGTAAGTGTTATCATTACCACGTGATGTGCATGTGCTATCCATATACCTGTACGTCCATCCGTCTCCAAAATGTATGTATGTCCATCTGTCGGTCTGTCCATCTCTGACAATCATTTCTTCTCAGTGCAACTCCTAGAGGTCTCAATGGATTAACTTAAAATTTCGTCCACATTATCAGTATCATGTGCAGATGTGCATGTGCTTTTTTGTGACCAGAAAATTATTCATTACAGAGTTATCACCCTTTAAATATCTTAAAGCTGATACATAAACTGCTTTGCCAATCATTTCTTGTCAACGTAGTTCCTCTTACAGTTTAGCTGCGATTCTTTTGAAACTTGGTAAGCGTTATCATTGCGATATTAAGATGTGCATGTGGTATCCGTATACTTGTACGTCCATCCGTCTGTCCCAAATGCATGTTCGTCTGCTGGTCCATCCTTGTCAAGGCAACTCCTACAGTTTAGTTACAATTCTTTTGAAATCTAGTCATTACCATCTGAAGATGTGTATGTGCTTTTTTCGTGGCCAGAAATTTATTGATTACGGAGTTATCCCGCTTTAAATACCTTTAAGCCGATACAGAAACTGCTGTACCAATCATTTCTTGTCAACACAACTCCTAGAATTTAGCTGTGATTCTTTTGAAACCTGGTAAGGGTTCTCATTACAAAGATGTGCATGTGCTATCCATATGCCTGTACATCCATGCATCTGTACTCTGTATAGAATGTATGTATGTCAGTCTGCTGGTCCATCCATCTCTGAAAAATCATTTTAAGATGTCAACACAACTCCTACAGTTTAGCTACAATTCCAGAAGTCTCTGTTTGATTGACATTAAGGTAGTCTACTCCATCCAGAAACCTGGAATAGAGTAGATATTTGTGGCTATTGCATTAGAATGCATTAAATTCAAGATTCAAGATCTTCTGTTGGCTAAATGTAAGTATATTTATTGAGCAAGTAGTGATTGAACGATAAGAATGTCTGTGTGCTTAATAAAACAACATACCAACCCTATGGGGGTGGGGGTCTGTGGGCGATATTTCCCCTGAAATACTTAAAATTCATCAAAGTTGTCTTGTTCCTACCAGATCTTGAAACATTTTGAACCTATGCTCTCAATTCCTTTGGTTACTGAATACATTACTTGAAGAAGCTGTGCTATGATTCCATTTTGAAGAAATTCATCCATATTTTCCTGAATTATCTCCCTTGAAAAACTTAAATTCACCAAAATTCTCTTGTCCGGGCATAATAGTTGAACGGAACTGAACCTGCACTTGCAAATCTATCTTTCTTTAAGGCGAGATGCAGTGTCGGGATTTCATTTTTCATTGATTAGTTTTTCTAAAATATTGTCCTTTACAATTAATGTTACATGTATGTCGACTCTTGATGTATGTTTATCTGAAATGTTTGGATCGGGGGGGGGGGGGGGGGGGGGTTTGGGGTGTGTGTGTGATATGCCGTCTTCTGATGGCTCTTGTACAATATTCAGTATGGTGGACCAGGCTACGTGACAAAAACGCAAGAGGCCCGTAGCCCAACAGATGAGTCTCTGTTCAGAACTTAATATTCCCATACCTATCATTATAGTGCATGGATGTATAGGTCCTAATAGTTCCAAAAAATACAGGCATTGAGTGAATATTATAATTACAGTAGCTATATGTAGGAATTTTGTGGAAATGGCTTTGGGGACATGTTATTCGCGTCATAATCAATTACTGCATATAGGGTACTCATAAATACTCATAGGGACCTAATAATATTGTGAAAGTAAACATTCGCTAGAGGCATAGTGCTGATTTCACTCTATATCAGGATGCAGCCGCTATTTATTTGATCTATTTTGATTGTTGATAGGAGCTGGACTGTGGATAAGTGAAAACAATTGTTGTTATTACACCACAAAAACATCTTGACCGTTCAATCACTACTTGCTAAATCAAATATCTGCATTTAGCTACCAGAATAAAATTTTTATGCTCGCTTACATACTCCTTTATGCCATTATCATCACCATGCATACCCTTAACCAGGCTACTGGTGAGGGAACCCCCAGCATAAGCCTCAGTATAGACTGGCACCAGTCTGTACTCGCTCCTTGGTGACGCCTGTCACTAAGCGCGCCTGCGCATGCGCAATAGATCCCAAATGGGAAACGGATTCACTTTTCAAATATTCTGCAAGCAGAACAGTTGGCCTGCTATCCAGCTTAAGTTTTTACAGCTTTGTGCTGAAGATCAGCTACATATTGAAGAGTTTTCTGATTCAGGAATCATGACTATTATAAACTCTCCCTAATTATGTCTATTGTATACTTCGTGTTTTTTTGGGAGTTTTTAACTCTGGTTTATGAGTTACCAGTTTTCGTGTCAAATACTCCCGTTTTTGAGGTATTACAATTCATGCCTATTTAATATCATCAATCAAAACCATGCTTTAGAATTAAAAAACCCCTTAGTACGCTTGTTAATATTTAGTGCCTACATAAAAATAATAATCTTACGCATCTTCATAAATTCTTGGTCTTTCAGTGAGATTTTCAAATCCGTTACTCAGCCTCTTGTATAGAGGTTTGGTTTCTTTAGCGGATTTCCATATCTAGAGAACTCTTATTAAGTACGTTTATTATATAAGCATCATATGAGCGGATTCCTCTATTTCGTGATTCTATAAAGAATTAGTCTGAGTAAGATGATAGTCGTAATTCTTGTGGCCGTTTTCGTTAATGGGGGAATCCCACGTATTTCACGACCAGAATTACGTTTTTTGTTGACTAAGGCTTTGGTTTCTCTTAAAGCCTGTTATAGACTTCCGGTAAGTCTCAGTCTAAAGACCATATAAGTATTGAGGGGGTGCATTACTCTCATGCAGTGGCGTCGGTGACGGAGGTTACCGATTATTCATCCCATGCAGGTATAGCCAGTATGTTTAGAGATCTTCGATCTCTATGTCCACTCCCGTTATTGCTCCTGGCTTGTCTGGGCAAGCGGGTTCTAAATCCGGTATTGCTGCTGGTTTGACCGGGCATCCGGATATGAGCTATGCGATTGTTTTGGCTTGGCTGGACATTCGGAGTCTCATCTCTTTTTCATCTGGCTGTTTTCATTTTATTTCTCCACTTATTTTTACATCCGTTTCCAGTAGTAACTTCTGGTATGAGAGGTGCTTTTCCGGGTCTGTTAGATCCGACCACGCATCAGTTATCTATTTCCGGTTCCAGTTCTTTTCCACTTCTGTTCCCGGTAGTAGTGTATCTGCTTCCGGTAGGAGAGATGATTTCAGGGTCTGTTAAATCCTGCTACGCATCTGTTATCATTTTCTGGTTCCGGTTCCGCTCCATTTCCGGTAGTAGTGTTTCTGCTTCCGGTAGGAGATTTTTTTTCCCCGGTTCTGATAGATCTGGCTTAGCATCAGTTATTCATTTCCGGTTACAGTCTTTCCTCTTCCTTGTCCGGTAGTAGTTGTTCTGCTTCCAGTTGGAGAGTTCATTTTCCAGGTCTGTTAGACCTTGCTTGGCATCTGTTTTCAATATCCGGTTCCGCTTTTCTTCCGGTAGTAGTGTATCTGCTTCCGGTGGGAGTGATGATTTCCAGGTCTGTTAGATCCTGCTAATCATCTATTATCAATTTCCGGTTCCGCTTCAGCTTCCGTTTCCGGTAGTGGTGTATCTGCTTCCGGTTGGAGAGATGGTTTTCCAGGTCTGCTAGATCCTGCTAATCATCTGTTTTCTATATCCGGTTCCTCTTCACTTCCGGTAGTAGTGTATCTGCTTCCGGTAGGAGTGATGATTTTCCAGGTCTGTTAGATCCTGCTAATAATCGATTATCTATTTCCGGTTCCGCTTCAGCTTCCGTTTCCGGTGGTAGTGTATCTGCTTCCGGTAGGAGATATTATTTTCCGGATCTGTTTGATCTGGCCAAGCTTCTGTTTTCAAATTCCGGTTCTGGGTCCTCTTCTGTTTCCGGTAGTAGTGTATCTGCTTCTGCTAGGAGAGACGATTTTCCGGATCTGTTAGATCTGGCCTATCATCTGTTATCATTTCCGGTTCCAGTTTTGCCCTTTTCTGTTTCCGGTAGTAGTAGTGTTTCTGCTTCCGGTATGAGAGGTGCTTGTCAGGGTCTGTTAGATCCGGTCAAACATCCGTTATTTATTTCTGGATACGGTTATTTCACTTCAGTTATTGTAGTGGTGTTGAGAAAATGCTACAAGTTTGAGAGGTGCTTTCCGGGTTTGTTAGATCCGGTCAAGCTTCTGTCTTCATTTTCGGTTTCCAGTTTTTTCGTTTCCGAGTATTATCTACTTCCGGTAGGAGGGGTGCTTTTCCGGGTCTGTTAGAGCCTGCCTAGCATCATGCTTCCATTTCCGGTTCCGGTTTCGTTGTATCTGTTTCTGGTAGTAGTGCTTCTACTTCTGGTGTAAGAAGTTTATTTCCGGGTCTGTTAGATCCGGCTTAACTTCCATCTACCGTTTCCGGTTCCATTTTTGTTTTATCTATTTCCGGTAGTAGTGCTTTCACTTCCGGTTTGAGAGGTGTTGTCTGGGTCTGTTAGATCTGGATAGATACCTAATTCCGTTTCCAGTTTATCAGCTTTTACTGGCTCTCTTTCCGGGAGTTATTTTAGAGCTTAAGGTTATGAATTGCCTAATCGTTCAGGTTCTTCTGCTAATAATATTTCCTTAGCTCGGATTCAATGAGCTTTGCGCTATTCTTTTTCTTTTCTTTTTTATTCTATGGTTGTTAGAATCTCTAGTCTTGCTTTCCCTTTCTCTTTCGTTTTTCTGTTTATAATAGTCTTGCTTTTATGTATTAAGTTCCTCTTTTTTCATCTTATCTTTTTCTCCTCTTTTTCTTCTAATTCTTTCCTTTTTTATTCTTTATCTTCTTCTTCACTGTGGTCATCTATATCCTATTGTGTCTGGTTTTCGGTTTTTTTCTTTCTCAATATCTAGTTTTCTATTCATTGTCTCTGGTTTAGTCGGTTTTTGTGTCTTCGTTCTATCGCTCTTCTGTTTCCGCTAGTCTTTCTATTCCTGGCCAATCGAGATCAGGGATCTGGGGAAGTTTTCCCATTTAGTGCCTATTCGGATGATTTGTCCTCTCTTTTGCATGGCTTCTTGTCTCTCTCTTCCTCTTCTTGGTAAGTCCTTTCGTGTCTCTCTTTTCTTGTTCTCCTAGAATTCTGTCTTCATTTTCCGTTTCCAGTTTTTTCGTTTCCGAGTATTATCTACTTCCGGTAGGAGGGGTGCTTTTCCGGGTCTGTTAGATCCTGCCTAGCATCATACTTCCATTTCCGGTTCCGGTTTCGTTGTATCTGTTTCCGGTAGTAGTGCTTTTACTTCTGGTATAAGAAGTTTATTTCCGGGTCTGTTAGATCCGGCTTAACTTCCATCTACCGTTTCCGGTTCCATTTTTGTTTTATCTATTGCCGGTAGTAGTGCTTTCACTTCCGGTTTGAGAGGTGTTGTCTGGGTCTGTTAGATCTGGATAGATACCTAATTCCGTTACCAGTTTATCAGCTTTTACTGGCTGTCTTTCCGGGAGTTATTTTAGAGCTTAAGGTTATGAATTGCCTGATCGTTCGGGTTCTTCTGCTAATAATATTTCCTTAGCTCGGATTCAATTTGCTTTGCGCTATTCTTTTTCTTTTCTTTTTTATTCTATGGTTGTTAGAATCTCTAGTCTTGCTTTCCCTTTCTCTTTCGTTTTTCTGTTTATAATAGTCTTGCTTTTATGTATTAAGTTCCCCTTTTTTCATCTTATCTTTTTCTCCTCTTTTTCTTCTAATTCTCTCCTTTTTTTATTCTTTATCTTCTTCTTCACTGTGGTCATCTATATCCTATTGTGTCTGGTTTTCGGGGGTTTTCTTTCTCAATATCTAGTTTTCTATTCATTGTCTCTGGTTTAGTCTGTTTTTGTGTCTTCGTTCTATCGCTCTTCTGTTTCCGCTAGTCTTTCTATTCCTGGGCCAGTCGAGATCAGGGATCTGAGGAAGTTTTCCCATTTAGTGCCTATTCGGATGATTTGTCCTCTCTTTTGCATGGCTTCTTGTCTCTCTCTTCCTCTTCTCTGTAAGTCATTTCGTGTCTCTCTTTTCTTGTTCTCCTAGCATTCTGTCTTTCATTCTTCGGCCTTTGTTCTTCGCTGGGTTTCTCATTTTCCTTTTCCAGTTTATCCTATTCTTGCTCTTCGTATCACGGTTCTTTCTCCTTTTTTCTAATCTGTTCCTTTTAATTCTTTTCTTCTCTCTTATTTTTCTATTTTTTCTTCATCTTTATTCATCTAGATCTAATTTTTTTCAATTTTTCATTCTCAGTAATTAGTTTTCTATTTACTGTCTTTGGTTTAGTGTTCTTTTTTTTTGTAATCTGGGATTCCTCATTCAATCGCTTTTCTATTTCCGTTGTTTTTTGTATTGTCTCTAGATTCTATTCTTGGATCAGTCGAGGTTCTAACCTGAGAAGGGTTTTTCCCTTCCGGGGTTGCTCAGACGATTGGTCCTCGTTTCGTTATTGGATTCCTTTTTGTCTCTCTCTTTTTCTTCAGGATGAGTTTTTTCTCGTCTGCCCAATTTTTCTTGTTCTAATGTTCTTTCAGTCTATTTCTAATCTGAAGAATTTTGCCACGGTTGAATCTTCCGCAGGTCTTTTTAGTTGGGAATCTGTATGTAAGGCACAGTTTAAATCAGCTATCCTTCTAGCTCTTTTTTCGGAAGATGTTTTTTCTAGGAGCAGGAAGAGGCATTCAGAGTCCCTCTGAGGTTTCTAGAAATCTCTAGCCACTATCCTTAGAGGCTTTTTGAACTCAGTTTGTAGTTTGTTTGACTTCGTTGCCTCTAAGAGAATACATAGAAAAGCCATCCGAAGATAATAAACTTTGTTTTGAAGTATTCTTATTTTAATTCCTCCCTTTAGCCTATGATATATTTGGTCAATCATCTTCCATATTTTTAGGGCTGATTCTGTCAGTCGTAGATCCTCCAAAGGATCTTCGTTTTCAGTGTTGAGAGACTCTTCTTTTTAAAAAATCCTCTTTAATCCTTCCATAGAGGAAGAGTCTCAGGCCTGTTGAGTTTGGTGCTTATATTTCTAGGATAATTACCAATTATTCTCTGTCTTCAGGTTCTAAGCCCGATTCGAGGAGGAGGATTAATCTACCCCCTTTTTTGCTCATTGTTCTAGATTCCAGGTCCGGCAGGCCTCTTATCAGATGAGAAGGGGCTTGTGTTATTTCCTGATCTAGTCTTAGAGGTTGTTCCTTTAAGGGGTTCAGAGTAAGAGAACCTGAAGGGATGGTGGTAGCCTGGGTAGGCCCATCCTTTTCTCTTTATCATATTTTATCTCTTCCTCTTCCATTGCCTTAGGATCCGTTGCTCCTTTCCCCCCCCCCCTTTTTTTCCAGTGGTCTAGTAGGAGGGCACCTGTCTAATTTTGGGAGACTTGCTAAGCCCTCATTCAGGTCTCCTGATTCAGAGGTCATCACTGGGTTTTTTCGCTCCTATTGGATTTTCATTATCCTTTGTCCGTCGTTTCTAGGTGGTCTCCTTTCATTCCTTCCTGGTGAAGATCGGAGCTCTAGAGGACGAGTTGGAGTTCATGATTCTAAGTAGTCCTTAGAATTTGTTCCAATTGGGAGCACCAAGAAGTTGGGTGGATGGCGTCCGATCTCAATCTGAGGTTTTTTCCTCTTATCTTATCTTCAATATTCTAGATGGAGGACTTTTGCCAGTCTGAATCCGGGCATGTGATTCTTCTCCATTAAGATATTGGACGTTTTACTACTTGTTTTCATCCACCCTTCGTGCCGTCAATTCTGCCGTGGCAGGTTTATTTTACAGTTGTGCTATTCACCTTCACGTTTATATAAACGACTGGCTAGTATAAGCAGAGCTTTATGAATTCTGGCAGTTTCATTCCAGAGAACTGCAGTCTGGAATGCAGCCTAGGTCGGATTGTAATTCTCTTAAAAGTCAAGTCTTCTCCTCTGGTGTTGGTTTTTCTCAGACGCTTCCCATGAGAGGGGGAACAGTCTGGGATCACCTGTTCAGAGGGCCAGTTTCTAAGGTCGGTTGTCAATCGATTCTCAAGCATAGGGATTGTTCCCTGTTAGATTTTCTGCGTCCTGTCGGTATGCTAAAATTTCCTCTTGCAGCCCCCCCCCTTTTTCTGGATTTCAGGCATTGGTGGTGGACGCTCTGTTTCAGTCCTGGTTAGGGTTGTTTGATTATGCGTTTCCTCCATCTTTCCTGATTCCGTTGCTCTTGAGGTAGGTCAGAGATCAGATTTGAGAAGTTCTGATAGCTCCCTTTTGACCAAAGTGTATCTGCGTTGCACATTTCCTTTTTTTTTGTCTCTGGGTAGTCTTCGCTTGTCTTCTTCCAGTCTCCCCGAACCTCATGTCTAAAGTAAGAGTGTAGTGTATTCATTCAGTCTCAGGAATTTGCAGTCGGTATCTTTGGAGAGTTTCGTCTGTTTGATCCCTGAGATTAGAACTTCTGCGAGTTCTCAGGTCATTAGGATTTCTGCCAGGAGGAGTCAACTCGCAGAATTTTCAAGGTCTGTCTTAAAACTTTAGAAGTATGGTGTGCAGACCGTAGTCTCTTGACAGACCCTGTTTTGGCATCCATGCCTAGGTGTTGATTCTGGGGACGGTGTAGTCTTATATCCTAGAAGGGATTTTTTTATCAAAAATTCAATCTAACCGTCTCCCAGCTAAGCCAGTTATTTTAAAAATTGTATCTTCCTTTTCACCGTCTGACTAACTTCAGTATATTGTCAGAGTTTTTTAAAAAGTTCCAACTGTTGTACTGATCTTTTAGAGATCCAATCTATCCCATTTTTGGGTCCTGTATGTAGAGGAGGTAGTTAGGCCAGTCTCTAGCTTTCTATGGCCAGATGGAATTCTGAGACCGTTGTTTTGAGATGGCTTCCTCTGATCATATTGATCTTTCTCACATTTAAGCTCATGAACTTAGAGGGAAGGCGTAGGATGGAAATCTGAGCCTCTTTTACCTCCTTTTTATTTATAATATCAGAGCTCAGCAGCACTCCTTTCAGATATATCATGTTTCTATCTAAAAGGCTGAAGACCATTTACCAATCTCACTACTACATTTCCGTTAAGACTGATTGTCTGCGTGAGATGGTGAGTTTTTTCATTGGTTTATTATTTATTTCTTTAAGTTTAAAGAAATCATTGTTTGTTAATCACTGTGTGATTAATTAAGATGTACCATTTTGTTATGTTATTAACGTTTGGTTACGTTCTGTTTGATTTTTATCCTTGCTTATGGATTCTCAAATCTCCACCCACCTAAGTTTCACAGTGGGGCACTGACCAAATCTACAGTTTTAGCAAGTAGTGATTGAACGGTCAAGATGTTTTGTGGTGTAATAACAACCCCAACACACCCCCCTTTAGTGGGTTGGTCTGTAGTTTTATTAACCACTATAAAAACATACTTATCGTTCAATCACTATGAGCCGGCCTCACCCACCCCGCATGGGAATGATTTGAGAATCTAGTCAGTATATATGGCACTTAAATTTAGAAAAGTGAATCTGTTTCCCATTTGGGATCTATTGCGCATGCGCAGGCGCGCTTAGTGACAGGCATCACCAAGGAGCGAGTACAGACTGGTGCCAGTCTATACTGAGGCTTATGCTGGGGGTTCCCTCTAGAGCTGGGCGGTATTGATATTTACATGACGGTATCGGTACCATGAAAAAATACCGCGGTACCATGGTATACCGTCATCTGAGCTTGAGGCATGCCACAAAATTAGAACAATTCTTTCCATTTCCTTTTCACTGCCATCTCCAATCAACGGTAAATATAGGTAAAAATAAATAAATCGACTTCCTGATTTAGAGAAGAAAAACATGGCTACTGCGACTGTTTAGTTTCACGATTTTATTAGGTCACTATTTTTATTGACGTAATATCATTCACAGGAATATCGGTCAAAGGGTGTGGTCGACTCGCTAACTATTACCCGCTGTTTGAGTGCTGTACTCTTTTATTTCTGTTGGAGTCGTATATTCTGTTACTCGCGAAAACAGGCCTATACACATACATATAACACGACATTGAATATAGTCGATTCCAAAGCTTCTGATAATTACCGAGTACCCGATGTGCAGACTCGTTACTCGCCATGCTGCACGTGAACAATGCGTGTAAAAAAACTATTTCCGCGAACTTCTGATGTGTAGCCAGTTGAAAAATGAATTACAAAAAATAAAACACTAATTTTTATGTGTCGTTACTTAAACTGGATTTAATCATTAAAGAAATTTCTTGAAACAAGCCAGAAAAATAAAAAATAACGACTTCAACGCTGCTCGTTGTTAATAAACTAGCACGGATCAAAACGGTGTGAGCAAAGACTACGTTTTAGTCAATTCTCATTGATAATTTCAGCATAGTAATGTATTTTCCCACGGTCTAGTTCATGAACAACCAATCAGATACGTCTTTGCGAGATTGCTGTTGCGTTTGAATAGCACGCAGTTTGTATGTTATTTTGTTATTCTAGCGTGTTTGTTCGGTGACAAAATGCTTGGAGTAATAAATTACAAATAATAGAAACGGGAATAGGGAATATATTATAGTGTAATTACTACCGGCGGACGGCCAGAGAATGAGTTTAGATGTTTTAAATAAAGCAATTTTACCGTCAGACTTTAGATGGCCACCAGCTATGGGCTGCCATCTTGAAAGTTGGTTTCTGGATTTCATTTATTGGATCACTTCCTACGGTCGTTGGAATATGTCTGGCGAAGAAACTTATCGAAATTTACGATAATCCGAAATCTAATATGGCCGCCAGTCAGTGGCAGCCATCTTGAAAATTGGTTTCCGGACGATGCGTCCTTGACCGTTTAACGGATGGCTTTGACACTTCATAAGGATGACTGGTCAGTTGGGGCTGAGGAAGTAATATTTTCTGTGCTCTCATTCATTGGTTTGTCATCATGGCGGGGTATTATGTGCTGTTTGCGGAGCTCTTGTTTAATTGATAATGACTCGGTTTTATAGGCAATGAGGACTCCAAAGAATTACAAAATAAGCAATCATAGGAGTCAGTGTATGGCCATTACCAAAATTCTCTCACCACATCCACGTCCCTCTTTAGTTCATAATTATAATGATTATGCAAGTAGTTTGCATTTTAAGTATCAAAATATGTATCCAGTGGTCAGTAATATCAGGGGCGAGACATATCATGCTTTAGTGTTCTTGTCTTGAAAATAAGGTATGGGGAAGTCATCGGTGAAAGTGTTGTGATAATTCTATAGAATAAGAGCTAAAAATCATTTCCATATTCATCAAGTTCATGCAGATGATTCAATATAACTTGTTTTCCTTTTTTAACCCTTTGACACTTAAATTTGTTTTTAAAAATTTTAAAGTTCTCGTAGAAAATGTCCATTTGCAGACCAAGAGAAGACTGTTTTAGAAAATTTACCACTGGAATGACTGGCTCGGTTATCAGGCCAGTCATTCCAATGGTAAATTTTCTAAAATATTCTTCTCTTGGTCTGCAAATGGACATTTCTCAAGCTCACTAGAGGAGCTGTTTTTGGCTGATATGAGTTAAACAACCTTACATTGCAGAGAGGGATAGTATTCTTATGGTAACTAATTGCTGATGTTCTTATTATTTTCTGCCTGCAGTTATCTCCCGGTGAGACGGCGCTGGCCTTCTACACAGCCACAAATCCGACTGATAAACCTATTATTGGAATATCCACATACAATGTTGTACCGTATGAAGCCGGACTCTACTTTAATAAAATACAGGTGTGTATTAAAGCTGAAGGGTCATCATCAAAGGAAGAAATAATAAATTATTCATATATGCAATTTATATCAGGTAAGCATCTGTTTTTCCAACAGCCATTTTCGTTTCCCACACCTCCAATGCTGTAATTGAGTTTGCCAAATCTAACTCCATTAATGATGGTATACATGTACTGTTTTCTGCAGGGTTAGCAATTTCCCGGGAAATAATAGTATTTCCCAGGGCAGTGGGAAATACTGGGAAATACTCAGATATCAGGTTGCAAGTTTATATATTTAACCGACCCTGACGTATATACTGGTCTGCCGTTTTGTTAGCTTACTAAAATACTTACCACTCAATTTACTGTTTGCTATAAGTCACCTGACTTAGATATCTCAGAAAATTTTAACCTATTCATTCCCATGGCGTAGAGATACATCCCTCCATTGGGTATTCTTGATGGTATCTCTTTAACTCTAAAGCAGTCATTCCTCTAGGGAACCGGTTCCTCTATTCCTATAGAGTACATATAAACGAGTCTGTGAGCATGCACACTTGTGCTACTATGCATGCGACCGAGTCCAAGTCGTCATTAATTAATTCCACAAAATTTAATGATGATTTGCAATTTAACAACACGGGGTGGCCGAGGTGGGACACAGTGAATTGAGTGGTCAGTATTTTAGTAAGCTAACAAAACGCCAGCTGTTATTACACCACAAAAACATCTTGACCGTTCAATCCCTACTTGCTAAATCAAATATCTGCATTTAGCTATCAGAATAAGATTTTTATGCTCGCTTACACTCGCTAATGCCAATACCATCACCATGTCAACCCTCAACCAGGCTTCTGGTAGAGGGACCCCCTGCATTATCCTCACAATAGACTGGCACCAGTCTGTACTCACTCCTTGGTGACGCCTGTCACTAAGCACGCCCGCGCATGCGCAGTAGGTCCCAAGTATGAAAACTGATTCACTTCAAATGTGCTGCTAGCAGATCAGTTCGCCTGCTATCAATCTTTAAGTTTTATAGCTTCAGCTACATTCAGAATACTGATACTGGAAAATCATGCCTACCATGAAATCAATTTTGCCTAAGTTATGTTAAATGTTCACGTTGTGGTGTTTTAGAGGTTTTTTAACTAGTTTATGAGTTACCAGTTTTCTTGTCAGTACTCCCGTTTTCGAGGTTTGGAAAAACCATGGCTAATATTATACCATCATTAAACCATGCTTAAATTAGCCATTAGTACCACTCTTATTTACGTAGTGTCCTAACAGTGCCTATCAAACAATATTATTAATGAATCTTACAATATTATTAATGAATCTTTGTGATTCCCGTCTTCAGTGACAATTGTTAATTTCGTTTTTTGACGGTTCCTCTTTTAGAGAGTTTCTCATTAGTTTTAGCGAAGCTGTTGCTTTATTCTCCTATTTATTTTAATTATAGGACCCAGCTTTAACTTCTGAGAAAGTCAAGTGCTCCTCTGCAAAGTGTGACCGTTTGCACTCTAATGATTTCACGGGTCATGTCTGCTTGAGGTGTACCACTTGCTCCCCTTTCAAGATATGTGGGATTTATAAGGGCTGGCCTTTGGTAGTTTCTAAGGCTTTTTCAAAGATTTTGTTTCTAAGGCTGCATTGCCCTCAGTTCGCTCTCCGTCTGTTGTTGAGACATCTAAGGCAGTTACATCTGCCAGTTCCTCTGTTAAATCGTCTGTACCAACAATGGAGGGGCGGGGCTCCTTCAAATTCAAATTCTGACGCTGTTATGGCGTTGTTTGCACGTTTTGAATCCTTTGCAAGTGTATTAACCAAATTGCTTGACGAGCGTGTTTCTTCAGCTATCTGAGCTGCTAAAGAGGAGTCATCAGACTCTGAGAATAGTTCCAAATCTTGCGGGTGTTCTCGCAAGTGGGGAAAACCTGTGTCTCTCACCACTAGACAGGAGCTGAAATCTCCTAAGTCTAAATCTAAAGAGCCTAAGAAAAGGTCTGGTAGGGTGTTCTCAGGTAGGAGCCAGACTAAAGACCACATAAGTCTTGAGGGGTCGCATTACCCTCAGGCGATGGCATTGGTGGCGGAAGCTTCCGATAATTCATCTCATGCGAAGGTCCATTTTTCAGTTTTCCCCATAGCCAGCAATGTTATGAGATCCCCGATCTCTATTTCTGCTCCCGTATTTGCTCCTGGCTTGTCCAGACAAGCGGGTTCGAAATCCGGATTGTTCCCTGGTTTGACCGGGCATCCGGATATGAGCACTGTGATTGTTTCTGGCTTGGCTGAACATCTGGTGTCTCATGATCATCTGGCTTTTCCGTCCTCCGTTTCCAGTAACTGCCCATCCATTTCCGGTTCAAGGGATGCCCGTCAGGGTCTTTTAGATCTGGCTAGGTATCACTCATCAGCTTCCGGTTCCGGTTTTTCTGGTTCCTGTTTTTCCGCTTCCGTTTCCGGTAGTAGTGTTGCTACTTCTGGTAAGAAAAGTGCATATCCGGGTCTGTTAGATCCGGCCATGCATCCGTCATCTATTTCCGGTTCTGATTTTTCTGCTTCTGGTTCCGGTGGCAGTGTATCTGCTTCTGGTATTAGAGGTGCTTTTTCGGGTCTGATAGATCCGGCCTTGCATCCAACTTCCATTTCTGTTGCCGGTTGTAGCGTATCCGCTTCCGGTAGTAGTGCTTCTGCTTCCGGTTTGAGAGGTGCTTTTCCGGGTCAGTTAGATCTAGCTAAGCATCCTTCTTCCGGTTCTGGTTTACCAGTTTCTTCTGGAAGCTATTTTCGCGCATCTGATTATGGATTGCCTGTTCGTTCAGATTCTTATTCTAGTAATAATTCTGACTCTAATTATTTTTGCGCTCCTCCCATTCAGGTTTTTTCTAGGCATGATTTTGATCATTCTTCGTCTCTTTCTCATTCTGCTTCTGAGGTTCATTCTTCTGATTTTGTTCACCCTTCCTTTCGCGAGGTGGTATCTAATTCTCATTCATCTTCTTTGAATCTTTCTCCTTCATCATCTAAGGGAGGTACTGTTCATCCTTCTTCTTCCTCTTCCTCTTTGTCTGCTTTGTCGGCTAAAGATTTTTCCTCTAGCCACGTTTCTCAATCTTCTCTGTTTCATTCTTCGGCTATTCCTCCTCCTCCGGGATTTTCTCATATTCCTTCTTCTGTCCATCAGAATTTTGCTTTTTCAGATCATGTCTTTTCTTCTTCCTCTTCTGCTCCTTCCATTTCTTCTCTTCCTTCTTATTCTTCCTCTTCTTCTCCATCGTTCGATCATTTGTGTCGGTTGTTCTTTCTCCAGAACTGTAATTTCAGATAGTAGATTCAGGCTTAGATTTTTCGTTATTTTCAGAAGCTCGGGATTCCTCTCTTCATCGCTCCGTTGTTTCTGCTAGATCTTCTATTCTCTCCAGATTTTCTGCAAGTGGGTTGGGTTCATATTCTTTTCCTTCTAGCCAGAGAGATGAGGTTGAATTCGTTCCTTCTGTTCAGGCTTCATCGGTTTTGGATCCGTTGTCTTTGTCTGATTCTAGAGGTTTAGATTCTCCTTCCTCCTTGAGGAATTTTGATTCTTCAGTTTCTTTAGATTCTGACCTTTGTCCTCCTCTTTCTCCATTGCATGCTTCTGCTAATACTATCCCGAGATCAGTCAGGGCCAGGGATCTTAGGAGGTTTTACCAGGTTAGGGCCTCTTCAGATGATCTGGATCTGCACTATCGTCTTCTGATCCTTCTTCTAGTGCTCCTCGTGTTCTTCCAGTAGATAACTTGGTTATAGATATGCTTGACTTTTATGTAAATGAGGTTCAGTCGAAAGACTTCTCTCTTACTCATAAGTTAGATGCTCCAGTTCAAGTTCCCATGGATGATTTTATTAGAGTCGCCTCTACTCAGTCTCTTTATGGTCCGACTTGGGATGTTCTTTCTTCTAATCTGAAGGAGTCAGCTAAGGTTGAGTCGCCTTCGGATCTTTTCAAATGGGAATCTGTATGTAGAGCTCAGATTAAATGAGCGAATTTTCTTGCTCTTCTGTCAGAGGCTTTACTTAAGACTCAGGAGAAAGGTGATCAGATTCCTCCTGAGGTCTGTCGTTCTTTAGCCGATGTTTCTAGAGGTTCTTTGAACTCGGTTTGTCGGTCGTTAGGCTTCATTTCCTCTAAAAGAAGAACTAGGAAATTGTCTGAGGTCAATATTTCGAGTTCTCTTAGGAGCAATCTTATTTCGGCTCCTCCCTTTGTCTTGGATATCTTTGGTCAGGCTTCTAATATTCTTCGGGATGAATCTGACCGTCTTAGATCAGCCAAGGATCTTCGAGATCAGATCTCTGTGTTGAAGCCTTCAGGGAAGAGAGACTCTTCCTCTGTCCAGAGTCCGAATTCCTCCCCTAAGAGGAAGAGTCTCAGGCCGGATGAGTTTGGCGCTTATCCTTCTAGTATAATCACCAATTCTAATCGGTCTTCTGGTTCCCAAGCCCGATCCGCGGAGGAGGATCGATTTGAAGCCATTTCGTCTCATAGGCCCAGATCCGAAGTCCATCAATCCCCTTCTTCTCAGGTAAGAAGGGGTCAAGCTTATTCTCGGGGATCTAGATCTAATTCTAGAGGCCGTTCCTTTAGAGGTTATCTCAAAGTAAACGAGTTTGAAGGGATGGCCATAGCCCGGGTAGGCCGATCCCTTCCTCTTTTCCCAGTTTTATCTTTTCCTCTTCTCCCACCTTTGGATCTGTCGGTGCAGCCTCTTTTACCCAGCGTGCCAGTAGGAGGGCACCTGTCTCTGCTTTGGGAAATGTGGCAAGCCCTTGTTCAGGACTCCTGGCTGATAGATCAACTCCGCTGGGGTTATGCACCTTCATGGATCGATCCTCCTCCTCCTCCTCTGTCTTTCCCTCCCAAATGGACTCCGGTTCCTTCAAACCCGGAGAAACTGGGAGCCCTGGAGAGTTGACCTGGGCTACTACTCGACTCTTTCTGGTCCCCAAGAAAACAGGTGGATGGCGTCCAATCATCAATCTGAAAAGGTTAAATCTTCTAATTTCTACTCCAAAATTCAAGATGGAGACTATCTCAGATTATCGCCAGTCTGATTCCAGATATGTGGACCTCTTCCATAGACCTGAAGGACGCCTACTTCCACATTCTCATTCACCCTTCGTTCCGAAAATTCATGAGGTTCACTTTCAAGGGTCGGGTATGGCAATTCAGGGCCATGCCCTTTGGCCTGACCACAGCCCCTTTTTTCTTCACCCGCCTAGTGTCAGCTGTGACAGGAATTCTTCACCGTCGTTCTATTCCCCTTCACGTTTATATAGGCGATTGGTTAGTAAAAGCAGAATCTTTCTCAATTCTGTCAGGATTCGTTCCAGAGGTCTGCAGTCTGGCTTGCAGCCTAGGTTGGGTTTTAAATCTAGAAAAGTCAAGCTTGGTTCCGTCTCAGGTTTTCACCCACCTAGTGGGCGGCGCTGATGAGAAGACCGTTCCAAATGTATCTTATGTCCCTTTGGAAACAGTCGGTTCACTCTATTTACCATCAGATCCCCATCAGAGAACATTTAATTCCCCATCTAGACTTTTGGAAGGATCGTTCTCTACTTCTGATGGGTGTTCCTCTGGTCAAGTCTTCTCCTCAAGCTATTATCTTCACAGATGCTTCCCAGGAGGGATGGGGAGCGGTCTGGGATTCCCTGTCTGTTTCCGGCCTGTAGTCCCTGGAGGAGTCATCAGCCCACATCAACATTCTGGAGTTGTGGGCTGTCAAGAAGGCTCTCCTCTCTTGGTCAGATCGAATAAGAGGTCTCAGAATCTCGATTCGATCGGACAATTCAACAGTAGTCTCTTATATCAACGGGGAGGGGGTGGGGGGATTATGAGGTCATCGCTCCTCTGTCTGGAAGTGTGGAACCTCCTCTTGTGGTGTCACAAGAATCAAATTTTTCTAGTGTCCTCTCATGTGTCAGGCTGTCTGAATTTTCTTGTGGACCAGTTGTCTCGTCCCAACAAGTTCGCCCACACAGAGTGGCAGTTAAAGAGATTGGTTGTCAAAGCGATCTTCAACCTCATGGATCATCCCCACGTAGATCTGTTCGTGACCTCTCTGAATACCCAGATCTCCTCTTTCATGTCTCCTTTTCCGGACAATCGGGCGTTGGCTGTGGACGCCCTGTCTCAGTCCTGGACAGGAATGTTCGCTTATGCGTTTCCTCCAACAATCCTGATTCCTTTATTACTGAAGAAGGTCAGGGACCAGATCTGCGAGGTCCTGCTGATAGCTCCCTTTTGGCCAAAACGGATCTGGTTTGTAGATCTTTTAGATCTTCTGGTAGACTTCCCTCGTCTTCTTCCAATTTCCCCAGACATTCTGTCTCAAGTGAGGGGATCTTGCCTTCATCCAAACCCAGGAATCTTCAGTCTGTGTGTTTGGAGAATATCGAGTGTGCGGTCCCTGAGAGTAAAGTTTCTGCAAGATCTCAGGAAATCATTGATTCTGCAAGGAGGGAGTCGACCCGCAGAGTTTACAAGGGTCGGCTTAAAATTTTTGGAGAATGGTGTGCAGATCATGGTTTCATGCCCGATTCTGTTTCTATTTCCCAGGTGTTAGATTTTTTATCTTATCTCTGACTCCTTACATTTGTCTGCTAACACTGTAAGAGGATATAGATTTTCTTTAGCATCTTCACTTCCTTGTCTGTTGAATGCTGATGTTAAATCTACTAAGGTTCTTAATGGTTTCATTAGAGGTTTAGGCAATATTCATCCTCCAGTTGCTAAACCTTTGCCTTCCTGGAACTTGGCTCTGGTTCTTCAGGTTTTGGCAGGTCATCATTTTGAACCTATCTCTTCTATTAGCTTGAAACTTTTAACTTTTAAGACTGTTTTTCTGGTTGCCTCTGCTTCTGCTAGAAGACGATCCGAAATCCATGCTTTTTCCGCTGAAAAGGACAGGTTTATCGAATCTGGGGGTGGTCTAATCTTATATCTTAGAAGGGATTTTTTATCGAAGACTCAATCCAACCGTTACCCAGCTAAGCCGATTATTTTAAAATCTTTAACCTCTTTTTCGCTGTCTGACAGATTTTGGTGTCCTGTCGGAGCTTTAAAAGTTTACAAGCGTCATACTGATTTTAAGAGATCCGATCCGTTCTATTTCTGGGTTCCTTATGCGGAGGGGGTATCCAGACCAGTCTCTAAGGCCACTATTGCCAGATGGATTTGTGAGACCATCAAACTTTGTTATGAGATTGCTTCTCCTCATCAAATTAATCTCTCACATTAAAGCTCATGATGTTAGAGGGATGGCTACCTCTTTTGCTCTTTTCGCTGGTTCATCTGTAGACGAAGCTATGCAAGTTGCAGGATGGAAATCCGAGTACTTTTACTACCTTTTACTTAAAAGACCAGAGTGCAGCTGCTTCCTTTTTTTAGGAATATTACGATTTTAACTAAAAAAGGCTGAAGACCATTTACCAAACACATCCCACCATTTTCGTTAGGACCATGTGTCTGCGTGTAATGGTGAGAGTTGTTCTTTGTTTTTTATTTATTTCTTTAAGTTTAAAGTTTTACTTATTTGATAATCACTGTGTGATTGGTTAAGATGCACCATTATGTTATGTTATTAACATTTGGTTATGTTTTGTTTGATTTTTATCCTTGCTTATGGATTCTCAAATCTCCCACCAAGGGCTGACAATGGGGCACTGACCAAATCTATGGGTTTAGCAAGAAGTGATTGAACGGTCAAGTTGTTTTTGTGGTGTAATAACAACCCCCAACAGATCCCCCCCCCCCCCTTTAGTGGGTTGGTCTGTAGTTTTATTAACCACTATAAAAACATACTTACCGTTCAATCACTATGACCCGGCCTCAGCCACCCCGCAGAGTATTGATTTGAGAATCTGTTCTGGATATATGGCACTTAAATTTAGAAAAGTGAATCAGTTTTCATATTTGGGACCTACTGCACATGCGCCAAGCAGGTGTCACCAAGGAGTGAGTACAGACTGGTGCCAGTCTATTGTGAGGCTAATGCAGGGGGTCCCTCTACCAGAAGCCTGGTTAAGGGTTGACATGGTGATGGTATTGGCATTAGGGAGAGTGTAAGTGAGCATAAAAATCTTATTCTGATAGCTAAATGCAGATATTTGATTTAGCAAGTAGTGATTGAATGGTAAGTATGTTTTTATGGTGGTTAATAAAACTACAGACCAACCCAGTAAAGGGGGTCTGTGGGGGACCAGTATATATGTCTGGGTCATTTTGTAACACAACAAAAATACTAAGCCACTCAATTCACTGTTTGTTTAAACAGAGAATTGGTCAGAGCCCAAATACTAGGTTGGTTGGTAAATTGCAAATCAGGAATGATAGGTTAATCACCAAAAATAGTAAAACCAACTAAATCTCTGAAGTGCTGAAAGAGCACGAACAAACAAATGTTCTAAACAAAATACACTAAAATAATGATAATTAGAAAATCTCAGCAAAGAGAATTTAAAAACAGACGCGATATGGTGACGAAGACGGCTGACTAAAGAATCTAGGCAATTGAGCCTAGGTTTGAGTGGCGAAATTAGAAGTGTCAGATTGTGAATTGAATCTGATCTTTTGGATAAAAATAATGTAGAATCTGACATTTATACTGCAACTTACATAATGTCGTTCACTGATAGATCTGCATAGAATGCGAAGGAGAAGGCCATACCATGAACATTGTGTGCCTTAACACTCACTGAGTGTCTCCTGGAGATACATTCTAGTGTCAATTAATTGTGTCTGTAATCCAGTTGATGAGATGCGCGCTTACTAAACAAATTTGCATAAGTAATCGTAACGGTGTTTCAAAAAGATCTTTAAATTAGGTATAGTTTTCCGAAAGGATTGAAAACTATTAATTAGGTTTTATATATATAAGATCTCTTCAAAGGCAAAAAATGTAGCCAGATCTCCTACCACCTAGAAAAGGTCATTCACAAAAAGAATATGAATATCAGAACACCATCTAACAAACGCGGCAGCTAGTAAAAATAGAATGATTTCAGAGTTATACAATTAAACAGATGGACCCAAGACATGAGTTGATAGAGGAATTTATTGTAGGTATTTGTCTTTGCCCTAAAAATACCTGTACCATGGATAAATGATGTAAATACTTAATAACTCTCGAACTGGCTTCTAGAAAATAAAGAAGGATAGATGCTGGTGAAAACGATAACACCACCCCAGCATACAGAGATTTAATTCATCAAAAAATATCCCATGATTCTATGACTTGATGATGGGATGCAGAATCGGGTGTGATAATGTGTTGTTCTTACAACCATTTGAAAACCGTAAATGTACTGTGGTAAATTCTCCTGTAACAGATAGATTTGAATTGATTTAGAATACTAAAAAATCAATTTTTGGAAAATACCAAATATACATATTGAAGATTTGTGGAATGATGAAATGAAAGCTGCTGTTAAATGAGATAGAAAATCCTCAAAATTGGGACGACTCTGGATTTCCACAAAGAGGACTACGAGATCCACTGAATAACTCTCATTGGGCCTATCAGTAGTGATTAAAGGGATAATACATTTCGCTGACAAAAGTTCTTAAAGACAGTTGGCACTAGAAAGTTAAATTGAAGATAATTAAACAAAATGTGATGTCTATGATTGGGCCAGAGCATCTACCTCCAGAGCCTAGCCTCGAGGAAGAATATGAACATCAGATCTGGACGCTATACTGAGTAGAAACTTAACGGGATGTAATAAATGAGCTACAAGGAAAATCATTCTAGCTGGAATGTGAGATGCTGATAGATTTCCTGACATCTCCACCGCAGGAGGACCAAGACTCCAGACAAAATATGATAACCTCAACCGCGCTGCTTGTTGATGAAAGTTACTACTATACAAAATGACTGCATGAGCAGATAGATGGATTGTGAAAGAGACAATATCTCTTCATTCTTCGATATTCCGGAGTACTGAAGAGCGAATAAGACTACTTTATCTGAATCCATAGACACAAGAATGAGAGGAAATTCTTTAGCGATCCCGTCCCCCAAACTCTTAGTATAAAGGATTAAAGGAAGGATTTGTCCGAAGACTATGGGTTCAAACATATGATGAATTTAAACAAGACTTGTAAAAGATATGGCTGAGGAATCTTTGAACTGGCCACAAGACTGAAGAAACTCTGAGGAAGAAGCTTAAACATACCAATGTATTCTGGAGAAGAAAATACATCATGCTTGATATTGAGTCCAACATGATATTAATGGGAAAAAATCCCAGCAACAGATCAAATTTATATATGATGATGAAGGATTGGTATGGAAATATACTCAACATCTTCTCAATTTTTTGTCCTGTCTAAGACCGGACTGAAAAACTTGGGTGATTTGATGACGCCACTTAAGAACAAGACATTAAAAAGGACCTGCAGATTGATAAACTGGAGAATTGGTACTGATGACACCCAGCGAATGAAAATGCAGTGTATGCGGTTGGGGAGAAGGACACAATTCTGAATGACCAGACTTGACCTTCGGACACAAAACTGACTCCATTCGGCACAAATTTTAACACAATTAAGGACCCTTCCAAGCCAGAGGAATCCCAGATGTGCCATGATGTGATTAAAGGAACCCAGATCCAGTTAGGATCAATTCTGTATGTATGGAAATATCAGAAAACACTGTCCCTTATCCTTGATGAGACCAGTGATGACTGGCCAAAATTACTCCATGTCCATAATTTTCCTTTCATCGATGAACTCCACTTCTGAGATAACGTATTAGGAAGAGTTGAATATTATAAAATGATTTGACTGTAAGTCATCGTTGTCTCAAACAGTAATAAAGCAGCCATGGATTCCAGTCAAAAAAATTCCAAAATATGCAACAGAATTAGTATTAAATCATAAGGACATGAAGTGTAAAATTTTCCGGGAAGTTGTCGGAAAAAAAGAATATGTGAGTTGAAGATAAGAGCTGAGACCCTATAAAAAGATGATCTGTCAGCACCTCATAATCCTTAAAATCCTTGGATTCTGCCATTCCTCCACTGTATCCTACTTGAAAAGTGCAGAAATTTATTGATCAGGAACAGAAGCAGGACTAATGTCACAGGAGACTAACTTGATTTGATAGAAAAAGAGGGAGGATTCAATGACTAATTTGATTGTACATTATATGTAGGAAATCTGCTACCTAAGACATGCATGAGGCTAGCTATATCCAACCCCACCCCTGAAAGAGTAGAGATTATCTAGAAGCGCTTAAGCATGACAGCTAGGACCAAAATAAACCTGCAGAATCTTATTTTACAAAATCTAATTTTGAACAAAGCTAGTATGATATGAGCCCAATTGTTAATATCTTTATCAGATGATTAAACAGGAAAGGAGTCCACCAAACCTGTTACCAGATCAATAAAGGATATAGAAAAAAGACTTAAACTACAAAGAAGGGTGAAAGGAAAAAACCATATTGCACAATCCATGAGTAGGCAATGAGCCAATCATCTTGGTTAGGCCCCCTCGAGGAATTTATTTAGTAATGCCTGGAAAAGTTAGAATTTAGAAGATTAAAAATGGGCTTGAATAGATAAGGCAGAGAAAACAGTTCCATATGAAAATAATAGAAATAGACATATCACTAGTCAAAGAAAAAGATCAAAATTTCTACTGAACTAGAGTAAGGAGCGGTGTAAGTCTTGATAAGACAAAAAAGATTAGAGGAGGTACCTTATGTAGACTAACTTTATTATTGTGATAAGCTTACATTCGCACATAAATATGCTTCATCATGGCGAAGGATCCTACTGACTGACAGAAAGGAGACTGATGTAAAAAACTATGTGAAAAATAAATCAGGCCAAATATGAAACTAAAAGATAGCAAACCACTATTCACAATTAAAATAATAAAGACAGATGCACTAATTTGCAGATTGATATTAGGAGAATCGAAAGATGATTGATCCCAATTTTTGAGAGAACAGGTCGAAAGATGGAGGCTGATAGGAAGAGAAGATTCAGGAGCAAAACGAAATCTAGTGAAGTCAAAACGACAAAAGAACTGCTAGGATCATAAGAAAAAAAAAATAATATTCCTAGAAGATAAAAGCGAAGATGTATAAGGGTGAACTAGAGAATAGAAAATTAGGACACTAGACAGAGATGGGTGTACACAAGGTTCCGAAGGATGAGGATAAGCGCTAAGAACAGCTAATAAAGAATTAAAAATGTTTTAAATAAGAGCCCCTGAGATAGGGCATTTAAATAGTCAAACGTGATTTAGAAACATAAACAATACCAGCAAAACAACAGAAGTGAATTGATTTGGCATACCTAAACCAGAAGTTTAATTATAATCAATTGCTATACCATAAATACTGAGAGTTATAATCTAGGTAATAATTTTGAGCACAGGACAATTTAGGCTGTATGCTCATCTTTCTTCGTTTACTCCATGACTGTGCAGGCACTTCTGGTCATGGTTTGCGTGTACGATGTAGTCATGCATTGCCTCTTGACTATGCCAAAGTCTATCTAAACCATTTTCAAATGTTTTAAGAGTTGGTGTGAAAACAACACGTTCAGACAAACCATTTCACAGTTTGCACACCCCGTAGAGAGAAATTTTTCTAACTAGGTTAGTTCTCCCCCTCTTCTGGTAGACTTTCAGATGATTTCCACGAGTAATAGTCCATTTGCAAGCAGAATGTTATATTTGACTATAACAATTAATCGATTGAGAGCCGATAGAATGATCCAACATAGCCTGGGTACGTGCTCTTTATATCCAATTCCGCACGAGTTAAGTACCCACAGAAAGAATTTCCAAAATGGTGAGAGTTTAGATTATACATTAAGTAGGAAAAACCACATCTTAGGGCTAATAAAAGGGTCTGATAGTCAAGAAGTTTCCTGATCCAAAGGCTATGCTTGCTACTAAAACATTGAGATCGACAAACATCTCTGATATATTAGAAATTGGCCATCAAAGTTTGTAGTGTTTACAATGAAAATATTAGCCATTTAACTCTCGAAGTTATTAGTCATAAGTTGCAACTGAAATAAGTTGAATCTAAATGAGTACCAGCAAAGATAGGAGTGGCATATTTACTAATAAACCTATAAATAGGCCGCACATTTATGCTCAATTTACACGTTCTAAAAATGTGTGTGCACTATATACATGGATAAAACTTAGTCACGTTGTTTTCCTCTGGATTTTGAATTTCCCCTGCACAAATCTTGTCACCTCGTGGCTATGCTTAATGTGTACCTCAAAACATCATTCGCAGAAGTGGAATTATTAAATTGAACAGCCTAAATATTGCGTATCCTTTAATAAAGATTGTTTATTCCATCAAAATTAATCCTAACTTAACATAAATGTTGTCTTGAAAATATATAAATCAAAATCATGTGATAATCACGTGATATATAAATCACATGATATTATCTGATAAGATCAGGTTAAAGCAAATTTTAATGAGGTGTCTTGAGCGAGTACACAGATATAGTATTATCCTGGAATCTGGAATTCGGCAATGCGATCTAAGCTTCTCGTCATTGCCTCCAAACAGAGATTTACTTTGTCACTGGCTGTCTCGCTAACATTAGAAGCGGTCTACCTCAGTTTAAATCTTGGGTGTTCAATCAATTTTTCTCAAACATTGCATTTTGTTTTGGATCATTATATGTTGTTCACTTACATTACAATATAACCAGTGATATGATAAATTTTCTCGCTAGATTTAGACATCAAGTGGACGCAAGTTTCTCGCTAGATTTAGAAATCAAGTGAACCTGATAATCTGGCACAGGCTTAATAGCCTATCTAACAAAAGAGGGTTATATGATTACGAGGATCCAAATCATTATCATAATTTTGAACATCTGGGCTCTCCGAGATCGTCCGACATTTGCCGAATTTACTACACACTAAAGAGTATAGCCCATAGCAATGCAATGTTTACATTTTCCATGAAACTAATGCCATAAAACACTTGTACCGAGTAACCCCGCCCGGTATTAGAAAACATAAAATCTCGAGTGATTTTTGCCAGATATGAAATAAAAGGTAAAAAGGTTTCATGGCCCATTGCTAATAATGTTAAAATAGCCTGCAAAAATTGCGCCAATACCAGGGTATCTGATATGGGAAATTTTAATGCGATGACCGAATCACGAATTAATATGATGGTCTTATCTTTAATGTAATGTGACTAATTATCAAGTACTTGCAAGTTTCATGTTAGTTGGTTAGTAATGGGCCTTAGAAGGCCCACTCGCTTTTCTTCAGGGGATTATCGTGGTGTATCGTTGTGGTGTTCATCCGGTCCACCATGCCTGTTTGCACCACTGTTATGTTCTTAATAGATCCAATAACTTCCCAACCGGTATGTTACATAGTTATGTAGGATACCTTAAGTAGGATTCAATCCAAACCGGTATGTAGTATACCTTATGGAGGAAAGAATGAAGCTCAGAAATATGTACCTAGTCAAAACTCTTGATTGATTCAAGAACTTCCCAACCAGTATGTTACATATGTCATGTAAGATACCTTATGTAGGAGATATTCCAAACCGGTATATAGTATACCTTATGTAGGAACGAGCCTCTGTGGCTAAAATAGGATCAGAGATTTTGACTTCACCTTGATTAATTGTACCGCGAAGCTGATTGCTGACGCCATTATCTTTGTAGTCGCGAAAACTTTCCACTCTGTTTCATATCCACGTAAATTATAACCATTTTACATAAAGTACATGACTTGTTCAACAAAGACTAAGTTCTGTGACATTAATGAAAAATCAAATGTGGTGTAGCTCCACAAGATTATGGAATGAATAGGATTTGTTGAGATAAAAATTAGGTGTTTCCTGTGATACAGAAAATTAATTAATGAAGACTTGGACTCGGTCGCATGCATAGTAGCATAAGTGCGCATGCTCACAGACTCGCTTATATGTACTATATTGGAATAGAGGAACAGGTTCCCTAGAGCAATGACTGCTTTAGAGTTAAAGAGATACTATCAAGAATACCCAATGGAGGGATGTATCTCTGCTAACTTTGTTTACTAGGGAACCCACATGCCATGGGAATGAATAGGTTAAAATTTGTCCCGTTTTGCCATATATGCAGTCTTTATCAGTTCCTTTACGGACGATTCAGTAACGATCTTTTATGTGCTTGACAGTATGTTCGGGCCCCTCACAATACAGATTTTCTTGCATTTGACTTGTATCAGGGCCACATGTTGGTAAGACAATGCACACCGCACGATTTGTATCATATCGATCTTTCTGCTACTATATCTGTACCAGTTTAACTTTTAATATCAGTGTAATAGTGGCTAAGTAGCGTTAGCATTGATTAATGATTAAACAAACAAATTTAATTAATAAATGGATTATAATAACACATTGGCTAACATTCAGGTAATGGCTATGTATACATAGGCCACGTGATCACTTTCTCAGCAAGAACAACACAATGTTTCTTCCTGTAACAGCAATGCACAGAGAAAGAAATAAATAATAAAAAGATTCCTAGCATGAGTTTAATTAACCCTTTAACACTCAACTTGGGTCAAGAAAATGTCCATTTGCAGAGCAAGATAAGACTAGTTTTGATAATTTACCGCTGAGGTGACTGGCTCGGTCAACAAAAATATCTTTCGCTTGGTCTTCAAATGGACATTTCTTAAGACCACTGCAGAAGCCGTTTGTCTGATATAAGTGTTAAAGGGTTAATCATAACTAACTGCTTTTAGCACCAAAATGAATTGCGGCTCTGTAACACAGGTGGTTGCAAAGCCATCCAGCATATGAAATCGTGAGCATTTGCCTACAAAAGCTACTATAATGACTTATCTGGTGGTCGTAATGGGCTTGAATGTACACACACTTAATTGCTGAGATTGTAGGATTACTCTGGAGCAAGTCCCGTCTCATCCTACTGTGTGGGGGCATATTTTAAAATTAGTATAATAACATGGTTTAATGTGGTTTGATATGATTTTTATCGGTAAAATATTAATATAAGAAAAGACAATTTTATGTTTTGGTACATGCGGGATAATAAAAGTAACACTGAAATAATCCAAAATCAAGATGTTGGCTATCCATAGGCACGTGTGCATGAGGTGGAGTTAGATGCGAATTACTTTATTTATCTCGGAGGTGATTAAATAAACAAGAAAAGGCACTTTCTTCTCCCTTAATCTTTCTATACCTTTATAATCTCTGCCACAAAAATAATAATATTAATGAATTGTGAACCACCAACATGATATGGGACGAAACGTCTCAATTTAAAAAGGCGACGAATCGTCCCAGGGTCGAAACGTCCCGAAAAGTGGAACGAATTGACCCATTTTATAAATGGTACGAATCGTCCCGGACAAAATGTCCCAGGGCGAAATGTTCCAGGGCGAACCGTCCTAGGAACAAATCGTCCCGTTACCTGTGGAAGCATTGGTTTATATAGAAACCTAAGGCTAACTAAATAAACAATACTTGTAGATACATCATACATGTACCAGCATAGTTTGGTAATATGTGCTTAGATCTCTATTTTAAATCAACATTCTGATAGGCTGAGAATTCAAGGCAGTATAATGGATTTGTATTATATGTCACAATATGTACAGCATGCTAATGCATTGTATATCAGTTTAAGTAAAACATTCATGACACAAAGGTTTCTTAATATTTTGAAACTATTTTACTGGAAGTTGTTGTTGCGGCCTTTACTGAAAATGCTTTCTAAAAATTCCACCAACATTGTTTGTGCAATAAATAGTAGGTGGAGTATCTGCTATGTAGAGTTGAAAATGTTATAGATAATCTATGATGTGCCTACATTGCCTATTTGATCTCGTATGTCAACCTGTATTAGATATAGACTTCTATATTAGCCCCTCTGATTAATATATCGAGGGAATTTAGTTTAAAATTTACCACTTCTGATGAGTATTTCCCGCCTTTTGGAGTATTTCCTGTGGCATTATTTACCGGTATTTGCCGCACCGGGAAATTGCTGCTAACCCTGGTTTTCTGCGGCTGCAGTAGTTGGAAAAGATCCTGCAGCTGCAATTGGTCCTCCTTCTTCTGTCATTGTTTCTTGTCCTCAGCGAGAGTCCTTAGCTCTCTCATGTTCTTCTTGTTCGTCAGCCATCAGTGTACCAAGTCCTGCTTTTTTTATATCAGTACATAGCACACTTAACAGCTTTGTGCAGTGACGTTCTCCACACGCTTTGTAGATGTTAGCACTCAGTACACCAAATTTCAAGGCTTTCTGTGCAGGTGTCTTGTGGAATTCACAGAACTTGGGCAAACATAGACCATCTTTATTCAGTCACCTTCACTATATTATACATTGTGTATAGCGTATCATTGGTGATCATACTGTTCGGCCAGTGATGCTGGGTTATAGTACGAAGGTGTCTCTGGTGACAGGCATCAAGCTTATCTAGAACTGCCTTCGGAGCTGCCCACTGACTTTGTCTTTCGCCGATTGGTGATAGGCCATCTCCCTGTGGAGAACCAATGGAGGTCTCGAACGCTGCCGACGCCACATTTTTTCTCACACTTTCAACTTGGTATTTGCCAATAGCAGTATGACTAGTCGCAACTCATCCACAACCAGCTTGATATAGTGCGTCCAGGATCTTTGATCATTTGATGGTGTCAAAGGCCTGTGACATGTCGATGGCCATCTTGTGAAAGTCCCAGTGCTTGGACCTGACTATTGACTAGGCTTGTGCGATTTAATCGAAAAAATTGCGATTTTCTACGATGTAATTGAAAAAAATTGAAAAATTGTGAAAAAATTGAGCAGACTATAAGATTTTAAAACTCATCATTCAGCAATAGACGAATACAGTTATAATCCATTCGCGCATGTATCTATTGTGTTTTTTCTTGATCTCTTCACGCATATGTTCACTAAGTCCTAATCAAAACACAAAGCTCTATGGTAAACCAGCTAACAATAGCGAGGTAACACCTTTGTCATTGAGAAAACCAGCTAGTTACTCCATCGAATCGCCATATAATTTTCTTTCTCTTGCTGCAGACCCCGAGTCTGTCATGAAATACCAAGTATATGCTTAGTTGCAGAGTGTTAGGCAATAATCACTGAACATAATTCTTTTTAATTCTTTTAGCAATTTCAGGCTGTGTACTAATTTTTCCTTTTTGATTCGGTTGTCATGCCTAATTAAAGAAATTAACACAACAGCATTCCAGATTGTTGTATTTCGAACTGTGCGTTCTGTTGATTACTCTTAAATGTAAATCGTACATTCTGAAAGCAGCTATAAACTGCACTATAGGACGAGTTTACGCCGTTGCCATCATAGCTACTCAAAGCTACCATCCCATATATATGGATTGTGCAGTATCTCCCCCGGGTACTAATATTAGCATCTTCGCGCTACTCGGGTAATGACTTAAACTCGTCCTACAAAGGGAGGCTATAAGCGGAAGCTGGATTTATATTTTTACTCGACGACATTTTATGGCAAATTTTGAGGAATAAACGATGTTTATTAAACTATATGCAATATTTAGGCGGTCCCAATTAATAATTTCACTCCCGCGATTATGGATATAAGGTATACATTAAGCATAGACGTGGGATAGTAAGAAATTTTCGCATGAAATTGTGTTCTAATTTCGTGCTATTTTCTGTATCCCTTATTTCAACTTTTTCTAGAAATTCCAAGTCCAAGTTTTGGTGACTTGTCACATTACCCGGGTTTATATTTATGGGAATTTGGACGTACGATTTAATCAAAAATTACGATTTTTTTTTATAAAATCGATCGCGATGTTTCAAAGCAAGAGTCGCGCAACCCTACTATTGACATTCGCTGTGCTATACAATGGCTGCACAGCTGCATTCTCATTCCTATTCAAATTTTAATACCCTGTGGGTAAGACAGCTAGCGAGCACACAAATATCAAAGTTTATTAAAATTCAAACGGAGTGAATTTAGATTCTTGCTCGGGTTACTCACCCATGATGAAATCATAAACTGAAGACACAAAAATGATACAGATATGTTTATGATTGCATTCAGGTCCTTGACAATTCAAAGACTGGTATAAATCATCTAATTTTTGTCTCAGAAACCAGCTTGCACTTAAGTTATTGCTCCAGTCATTTATTAACCTTTTTGATGACATTAACCTATGACATTTTGATGCCAAAATCAAAATATTTCTTCAGAGCACAATGTCCTACTTTTCATATTTACCTCTTATGAAGCAATGCTACTAAATTTATTGTAGTGACAGGTAGACCAAAGAAAGCAAAACATTGCAAGCAATACAAATTCCCTCGAATTCCGCTTTTGTTGAAATTAAATGTAAATAAACTGGCAATACGCTTCTCTGCCGTGTATTTCTGCTATATGAGCTTGGTGTTTCTTGTACAAAAATAATCATTCAGCTAACAATGTTAGTATTTTTCAAGGCCAATAACTCATCCATATTTTGACAAAAATTAACTTAGAAGGAACTTGACATGTGTGTTTTGGTCGTATTTTATCTATATTCCCAATTTGCTTCAAATGCATTTAGTCTAACCTAGTAAGTTATTGCTCATAAAGAAACAAATTACCAGTCGCTTGTATTTTTCAAGGGCACTACCCAGAAATTAACAAACTAACAAAGATTGTATTCTAATACAAACCTATATTCTGAATTTGTGTCCAATGTGTTTAGTCTAACCAAGTTTTTGGTTGGAAATTAATAAATTATTACAGGGACATATCTACCCACTAGACAATTAGCCAAATGTTATTAAAACTGAAGTCTGGCTAATGAAAAGCCTAATTGGCTAAATCATTGGCTAATGATTAAAATTAATTTAATTTTCCTGGTTGGCTGAATCCTGACTAATTCCGGCATTACAATTGCAAAGCAAAAATTCCTGTTTACATTGTTGAATATTTTGAAACTAATAGGACTGAAAGCTGTTGCTGCCTATATTAGGCACTATCTACTAACTCTAGTCAGAAGTACAGCATTGTTTCAGAAGTTAAATATTTGTCAGAAAACGGAGGAATCCAGTTTTAGCTATTCCCCACCCATCTCTAGCTAAGCTACACCCACGCTTTGCCCGTGTTGGGATCAATCAATCCACGCACTCTCTGAATCTCAATTTCCTGAAAACTATACAGGTAAGCTGTTGAATATTTTGAAACTAATTTGTCTGGGTGCTGTTGCTGCCTTCAACAGCATGTGTATAAAATAGTAAAGATATACAATTCATACAACAACGCTTGGTTCGTCATCAATTATGAGTTCATGACGAACTTATCTACATCATTCATTACGTAATTGATTATGACGCCAGCCTACATGTCACAAAGTTGATTATGACGTCATATGTTTGATGGATAAACTGGAATCCTACATTACTAACAAGACATCTTTTTGGCCGGACTAAATGCTGCTTCTTAGAAATTTTCTATGATTTTTATTAAGTAAATTATTATTTTTAAATGTCTGAATGTCTTGGTTTGTGTTTTACTTAACAGGAGCCCACTTTGATATATTTATTATCTTGCAGCTGTGTAGCATGACCTATTATAACGCAAATATCATTCAGTCAAGGGAGATAAATCTGTAAGGCAAAATGTGTACCAGTGGTTGGATTATCTCCCTTAACACAATCTAATATTAGCCATTTACATATATGTGAAAACTTCTTATATGACTCACAGAACAAAAGAGAAAATTATCAATAAAGATAGATGGCTGGATAATGCATGATAGTTACCGTAAGAAATAGTCTTGTCCAAGGAAGGCATTTTTATCCCTTCACTGGTCACACAGGCCAAAGCCAGCCGCTGAAGTGGTCTTGCAGATGGATATTTGCACGGCAAGAGAAGGCAATTTTTTTAACATTTACCACTGGAATGCCTGGCTCGATAACGGAGCCAGTCATTCCAGCGATAAATTTTCAAAAATTATCTTCTGTAAGCCTGCACATGGACATTCAAAAGGGAACTATTTAGATTTTCTCGACCAAATTTGACCGTTAAAGGATTACAGGTAATATTAGATACAAGCATCCCTGGACATACAGCATGGAATGTCTATGGGTTTGTGGAATCTTGTTTGTGTGAACAATAGCCAAGAATTGATAGTAAGAAATATTTTTATTAGTGTTTTACCAGTTTTCTGCATGTACTCCACAATCAGCAATTTTCATTCGCCGCTGTGAATCATTCTTATCTTCTCAGTTGTGCTATCTTTAGGCAAGGAATGTGTTAACCAGTTTTCAATGATAGACCTGACTCTTTAACCCTTTAATGGCCAACCCAACCAAAGATGGCTTCTCCAGTAGTCTTAGGAAATGTTCATTTGCAGTCCAAGTGAAGGCTTTCTTTGAAAATTTACAACTGGAATGATGAGCTCGGTTATAAACAGGCCAGTCATTCTAATTATAAATTTTCAAAAATAGCCTTCTCGACCAGAAAATGGAAATTTAATAAGCAAAAATATAGATTTCCTTGACCATTACATGATTAATGATTATTGGTTTCCCCCTCAGTCTTGTATCTGCCACAGCTATTATTTGTGAACATCAACCGTCTTTGCCCATATTATGCTACCGGTACTTTAATCAATTGACCATGAAAAATATGCTCAGCTTCTTTTTTCCCCAGTGAAATCAAAACTGCCTCATTTCTCCGCCAACTGCATACAATTTCCTCTAGTGAAGTGCTTACAGTGTTCTAATAAGTCTAGTTCCTATAATTCTACTTATGAATGTGAATAAATTTCCAGTTTCTGGCAGCATGAAATACTCAGGTGTTCTTAGCATTTCATATAGAGTTGTGCTCACTCCTATACACCTGTTAAGATTTACTTTCTCTTTTTTCAGTGTTTTTGTTTTGAAGAACAACGACTAAACCCACATGAGCAGGTAAGTACGCTATATTTATTATTAGGTTAATCCCACAGCAGAAAGATTGCATTGCATGTCTGTCTGTCTGTCTGTATGTCTTGAACTGTTCTTCAGAAACTATTGATCTGATTTTAACACAAGATAGTGTTTTCCGGGAAACTATGATTCCACAACATTGGTCTTGATTCAAAACATTAAATAATAGAAAGAACAATGGAAATGCTTATTGTTAATTCATTGTGGATTAATAGCAATTTTTTGGCCATTTCATCCTTGAAATACAATCCTACTGTGACAAGAATTAACCCTTTCAATGGCAAATCCCATAAAAAGTCAATTCTCTATGATGTAAAGCATACTCTGCTGAATATTTGAAAATTAATATAACTGGTCCAGTCATATTAATTTTCAAACAGTCATCAGCTTTCTTGTCTGTTTGCCATGAGATTAAGATACAGGCAATAAATCAGTGAAAGGATAAACATTTTGTATATGAGTTTCAAGATATTCAAATGAACATTTCTTTGTGTTATACGAGAGTGTTATTTACATCAGTTTTAGTGTTAACCTTTTATCCTTCGAATTTGTTAAAGAAAATTTCATTTTTCTCCGAGCCAGTCATTCCAGTGGTAAATTTTCAAAAATAGTCTTCTTGCTCTGCAAATGGACATTTCTCAAGACCACTGCAGAAGCTGTTTTTGGCTGATATGAGTGTTAAAGAGCTAAAATACTAGAGGTATTCAGCTAGTCCTCTAACAATCAAAATTTGAATAATGTTTTCTAATGGATGTCATAATGAATTACATACCATGTAGGCTGATGTCACCATCTAAATGTGTAATGCATGATGTAGCTACTTATAAAAGTCTGTCATGTGTACGAATTGTATGTCTTTGCTACTTAATAATCATTCTGTTAAATATTTTGAAACTAATATGACTTGGCGCTGTTGCTGCCATTGTTCTAAGTATTCAACAGCTTACCTGTATAATTTTCTGGAAATTGAGATTCGTGGAGTTCAGGGTTCAATCGATCCCAACATGGGCAAAGCGTGGGTCTGGCACAGCTAGAAATGAGTGGGGTATAGCTAAATGTAAAAGTGAATTTATCTAGCTTTCTAGCCTGTGGCCCATGTCTTCTCTGCATATATGGTTCAACCTTTAACACTTTAACCCTCATATCAACCAAAATGGCTTCTGCAGTGGTCTTGAGAAATGTCCATTTGCACAGCATGAGAAGACTATTTTTGAAAATTTACCAATGGAATGACTGGCTCCATAAATTAGCCAGCCATTCCAGGTGGTAAATTTCCAAAAAAAGTTCTCTTGGTCTGAAAATGGACATTTTCTATGAGACAATTGAAATTTTCTTGAACAAATTTTAGTGTTAAAGGGTTAACCAAGGGTTAACCATCCTCTGAACAGACATGGAAAACTATGATGATATAGCTTGAACAATCAGTGGCGGATCCAGGGAGGGGGGTGTTTGTGTCACTCGAGCCCATCTTCAAGAGTTAGCTCCCTTGAAATTTTGAGTGCCCCCCGCCCCTGACAATGAAATTCAATAGTTAGCACTAAAGGGAGTAAAACATTTAAATATTTTGCTTATTATTTGAATGAAAGTGGTTGCTACCTGATAAATTAATATCAACATTTTGTCAATTTCGTCATACTCCTGCTCTCATTGATAGTTTGAAATCAACATAGTGGATTTTCAAGGATGAAAGGGTTAAGGCGTTTCAGAATATAATTTTGCGTAACATTCTTGAAATGTGGCTAAGTTTGACATAGATATTGCGAGCACACAAAGAGACTCCAGAAAAGTTATTTATTTGTACACCTTGCCAATGGTTTTGGCAATGGCCTACATGTGTGTGCTAACACACTTTGACATGCACAGTCACATGTAGATTCTTTACAAGTGCATGTCGTTCAAGCCATAGGCCAAAGCTGAAGGCTGTCATAGGGAAAAGTGTAGACATATGGCATAAATCATGCATATTCATATATAACTGTTAACAGGATAATAGGCTAAACTATGTCTCCAGTGAGTTTAAATTTCAAACCCCCATCTGTCATTATTTAACAGCTTGTACCTTGAAGCCGTATCTGTGCAGTTTTCAATATGGTTTCTGTTATGCATGATATAGCTCAGCCATTACTATTATGATGTTAATGGAGTGTTTCCCTAGGATGTTTTAAATGTCAAAGAAGTTTTTCATGCTTCCCTATTTTTGGATGTTTACAGTTAATTACTACCAGGATATTGATTAGATCAGTGATAAGTTATCTTTTAAAACCATCATCACCATCTATCGTCATCATCATCATCATCATCATCATCGTCAGTGTTATTTATCTTTCAAAACCTTCTGTAAATTTTATTGGCAATATTCTTCCTCTTTCTCTCCATACACATATACTGATAGTCATTACCTCAAGTCTGTAATATAAAAGTAAAGTTGCCCTAAGAAATGGCCTTCATTTCATCATCATCATCATCATCATCCATCATCATCCGCTATCATCATCATCATCATCTGCCATCATCATCTGACATCAACATCATCATCTGACATCATCATCTGACATCATCATCATCTGACACCATCATCATCATCATCATCATCATCATCTGACATTTACATCATCATCTGACATCTTCATTATCACATCATCCATCATCATCAACATCATCATCCGACATCTACATCATCATCTGACATCATCATCACATTATCGTCATCATCATCATCATCATTGGCTGTCAACCATCATCCTTCATCCATCCTCATCATCGTCTTCATCGTCGTCATCATCATTTCACTTCAAGAGATATACTTACCTCCCTAACACTATGATATTTCCTAAATATTGACCTTCACTCAATAACCTCAGATTAAAAAAGATAGGTGACCTTAATGGGCAGATAGACAGGTGACTGTCAGCCGGATGCCGGCCCCCAACGTCACGCATGCGCAGATTGTCACTGCCTCTTGCACATTAAAATATTTGTAATTATTTGCTGCCAATATTTTTTCAGTCACACCGTTTATCTGTATCATTATCATGAGCTATTACTGTGTTCACATTACTGTTTAGTGTGCTCTTGTATTCATACAATTCGTCTTACACCTGGATGTTGTTTGTGTTTTCTTTTTTGGAAATTATGACGTCATAATCAACCTTATTATTATTTTTAATATCCTCTTTGAGGCTGCTTGTTCATCTTTCTCACCATCCTGTTTAGGCCTATACGTGATTTTCTTTCTCCTTTATGAGTTATTTGATTAATTTAATTATAAAAGAAGCTTTAACTCATTGTCGTCGTCTTGTCCCTTTTTTCAGAAGCCTTCTTGTGTCAGTTGTAACCGCTCAATCTAGTCCAAGTTTGCTCCTCACTTGTGATGTCTGTAAACAGTGGGGGGTGGGGGGACTTATTCTCTGAATTCTTTTTGTTACAGGTGAAGGATAAGGCGTCGGAGGAGGAGAAGTGGGCGAAGAAGAGTGTAAGCGGCAAGGGTAAGAGAAAGGCCTCTGTTTCTTCGGAAATGGAGACTTTCAGGTTGGAAATGATGGGGGAGATGAAAAAGTCAATAAAAGATCTACCAGAGTTGCTTCGCAGCATGCTCCCTGGGGCGAGTAAGTTATTGTCTTCTTCATCTGCTCCTGAGCAGAAAATCCCCACCACTGATTCTGGTGTCCGTCGTGGTCCGTGGTCCGAAAATGTTTCAGAATCAGTGGTGGCTTCAGATCTTAGAAGGCCCGCCGCCTTGCCAATGGATCCTGGAGCAGGTCTAAATGATCCCGGCTGGAGGCTTGCCTCGTCAGTTGATCTTGGACCAGGGCCGCTGGACACAGGCTCGGGCCTAGAGAGGCCGCGCCAAAAAGGCACCGCCGCCTCTTACAGTACCTTCCCTGGCCAACCCAGGTTAGCGCTCTTTGCTAGCGCAGAGGCAGTCTATGATGGCCAGGAGGAAGAGGATTTTCTGCTGGGTTCGCCTGTTGAAGCTGTGGACATGGAAACGGACGATCGTGCACCCCTCGCGGGGTGCAAGGCCGATTTTCTCCATGGAACTACTCCCGCAGGGGTAGCTTTCATGGCTCAAAGAGTGGCCCGACTTGGGTGACCACTGTTTCCGTATGCCTCGGTTTGATATGACAGCGCCGGGTCCGGGCCATGGTGTGGTGGATTACATCACGCACATTTCCATGGCGCCAGCCCCTGGCTTTTCAGCCGTGGCGCAAGACATGCCTGCACTCTCGGGCCTGCATGATTTCCACGGCCTGCCAGCAGTATCCACGGCTCCAGCCATGTTTACACCTGCGAGTGCAATAGAGGATGATGAAGGCCCATGCCTTGTCAAGCACTCACAGGTGGCCACAGAGGAGGACTAGTCTGATGCGTGCCAGTGGTTGGTAAGCGTTAGGCCAGCGTTCTATGTAGAACAGTCAGCAAGCCAGCAGGACCAGCGCCCGTGGTTGCCTGGAAAGCCGGCAGTTACCGCCATGCCATCTCTGCCGTTAGCAGAACTTATAGTTGATATGTTCACGGCAGCAGAGACGTCCATTAAACCCCCCGCAAGGTGGCGAGGTTGTGCCATATTGTTGCTGCCCAATACCAGAAGTACGGTACAGTGCCAAAGCTGAGCGCTGATGATCACGCAGCGCTTGGCGAGGACACGCAGCCAGGCTCCTGTTCTGACCTCAGCAAACACCGCGTTGTGTGATGCAGAGAGCTCGAGAGCATCCATAGCGGCGCTCTCTCATATCTCACAGCTGTTACAGGGTGTAGTAACAGCATCTGCATCGCGCCAAGCAAGCCCTGTCTCAGTTCCGAGAGCCATCCAGGATGGTATTAACCTGACTGGACTGTATGACTAGGGCAGTGACTAGAGGTATCAGGGCGAGACGCACATTTGCACTAGATAATTTGTGTCCGGCTCAGGATCTGTACAACAGACTGTTGCGGATGCCTATGTCAGGTCCTGGTCTCTTTGGAGGGTGAGGGATGTAGACACCTCCAGGAGACGGTCACTCTAGTCAATAATCATAGGGCGCTACATGAACAATTTGAGGTGCTTCGTAGATGCACGTCTGTGCAGCGCCCCCTGCGTACCATCCACAGCAGGCCTGAGGTGGCACTGGTCAAGTCAGAGGCCAGCCACTGGCACAGTGTAGGCCATGGCCATGCCAGCACCGTCCTGCAGGGGGGCCCCGCAGGCTCCTCAAACGCAGCCAGCCGGGCTACCGGCCACGCACCGAGGTGCGCGAGGAGCGGGCCGTGGCGCGGGTGGCGCAAGCAGTGGCGAGCGAGGATCTGGTCGTGGTAATCGTGCCTGATAGGTCGATTTCCACAAGAACCAAACCAATGCTAGAACCAGAGACAGTCCCACTCTTGCACTGCTTATGTCCACCTCTCTCCCTAGCTGGACCTGTGGGAGGTCGTTTGACCTTACATAAGCAGGAGTGGGAGCGGTTAACCCAGGACCGCTTAGTCTAGCGATGGCTTTCAGCCAGGTACCAGCCTGACTGGGTGATAGGCCCACCATCGCACCTGTCTCTGATTCCAGTCTGGACTCAAATTCCAAGAGATCCAGATCAACGGTTGTGTATAGAGGAAGAGATAAATTCCCTCATACAAAAAGGAGCAATTCAACCGGCGCAAAATTGCCCGGGCTTCTATTCAACCGTGTTTCTAGTGACAGAGCACTGGAGGGTGGAGACCAATTCTCAACCTCAAGCCATTGAACAAGTTCAGAGACACACAATTTCAAAATGGAAACAGTCAAAACGGTGCTGGCGGGGTTGTAGATGGGAATGTGGATGGCGTCCATAGATCTGAAGGATGCTTATTTCCACATTCCAATTGTGAAGAGTTTTCATCGGTACGCGAGATTCGCATTCCAGGGCCGACAGTGGAAATTCAAAGTTTTACCATTCGTAATTTCCAGGGCTCCTTGGGTCGTCACCAGGGTGGTTCTTGCAATAACAGCATACCTCCACAGGAGAAGCATAGCAGTCCACACTTACATAGACGATTGGCTGTTAAAACACACACAATCGGGAAGGTCTTGCAGCAAATCTGGAGATAGTTTTGAAAACTCTCACAGACTTAGGCTGGATAATAAACTTTCAGAAATCAGAGCTGACTCCGTCCCAGAAGTTTGTTTACCTGGGAATGTTCTTTGATATAGAGATAGGGTATGTTTATCCTACTCAAGAGAGAGTAGAAATACTCATCTCAGTAATACAGTCAGTGTACAACAGTTGTCATGTACTGGCATGGGTTTACTTGAGAATGCTGGGGTTGATGGTTTCTCTGGAACCAGTCATTCCACAGGTGGCCTTGTGCAGGCGGCCTATCCAGTTATTTCTCATGACACAGTAGACCCAGAGGACAGGTTTCCTGGACTCAGATGTGTCAGTGTTGGAACCTCTTATTCACCACCTTCAATGGTGGATGAAGAGAGAGAATCTCCTGGTGGGTGTGATGCTCACCCCACCCCACCATCAAATAACGATGTACACAGATGCATCAATGAAGGGAGGGGGGTGGGGGGGGGGGGAGGTGGGCTTGCCTGAAAAAAGCCACAGTATCAGGGCTTTGGAATCTGGATCAGTCACAGGAACATATAAATCTACTGGAAATACGAGCGGTAGTTCTGGGCCTGGAACATTTCTTAAAGAAAGTTCAGGGCAAGATTGTTCTAGTTCGATCAGACAACTCAACAGTGGTGACTTACTTAAACCACCAGGGCGGAACGAAGTTGCCCAGTCTCTATGATGACTTGGAAACTGCTTTGCTGTTGTCTAGATCATATGATCACCTTGAAGGCAGTTCACATTCCGGGAAGTCTAAATCTGTTAGCAGACTCATTGAGCCGAAGGATGAGTGTTCTGCCTACGGAATGACAACTAAATCAATGTGTGGCAGATCGTCTGTTCGACCACTGGGGGAAACCCAACATAGATTTGTTCGCAACGAATAAGAATGCGAAGATAACGACGTATGTCTCTCCGATTCCAGATCCAAGCGCTTACGCAACAGATGCGTTAGCTATCAGCTGGGAGAGAATGTATGCATATGCATTCCCACCAGCAATCCTGATTCCAAAAGTCCTTCAGAAAATCAGGCAGGAGGAGAGCAAACAGCCATGTTTATGGCAAAAGCCAGAAGGGGGTGAACCTCCAGAGCATATAACTATAAAATCAATAGATTTGCAGAATGGTGCTCAAACAGAGATGTACGTGTATTAATCCAAGGGATTCATCTATTCAGGTAGTAGCCGATTTCCTGTCACCTGTATGATGCCTATAGCCTCAAGCCTAACTCTATTGCTGGCTACGAGTCAGCTTTAATGTCAGTTATCCCTTGCTTGGCTGATAGGGGAAGTGCCCAAGTCTGTGCTTTGAACACTTGAATAAAAGACATGGGTAATCTAAGACCGAGAAATCGACCAGCGATTCCGTCTTGGAGTTTATCTCTAGTACTTCAAGTGCTAGCAGATAATCCCTTTGAACCACTAAGTGGCATTTCTATGAAAATGTTGACACTTAAAACTGTATTTTTAATTGCTGCGGCCTCGGCAAGGCGGAGAAGCGAAATTCATGCCTTATCAGCCGAGGCAGACCGTTATGTGGTTACAAGGAAAGGCCTTAGGCTTCTACCTAGGAATAATTTCATGGCTAAAAACCAGTCTGAAATATCCAGGTCAACCAATTATTTTAACAGCTTTGGCTAGGTTTGATCCTAAGTCAAAAGCATGGTGTCCAGTCTGCGCATTAAACAGGTACAAACAACGTACACAGGAATGGTGGACGGACCCATCCTTGTTATGCTTGTCTTATATTGAACCTATGGCAGGGCGTCAAAAGACACTATCTCTGTGGATTGTGGAATGTATTCAATTTTGCCACAAATCTGCCACTGGTAAACAAATTGACTTAGCCAAGGCTCATAGTGTCCGCGGCGTTGTGGCGTCCACTGTCCTGTTTAACGGGGTGCCGGTGGATGACCTTATGTTGGTAGTTCAGTGGCACTGTGAGTCAAGTTTTACCGACCATTACATCCATGACACCACTAATCCTCTTGCCTTATCGATATTCAAAAGATGATCAGGTGTATATATTGTAGATAAGTTGCACTTGTTGTCTTCAGACAGCACATTTTAATTGCGGAAACAACCGCATATTCGTGTATCATATTTCCTTCACTGATGTGGATTGGATGGATACAGCGTTCATGCATAAGGTCAGTACTGCTTTTTGTTATTACATAATTTAATGTCACGATGCATTATCCTTATTTAACAAGAATGTAATGGTACCCGTGTATTATGTGGTTCATTTATTGAGAGTATACGAAATGAAGCCTTTCATCTCTTGTCCTGTAGTACTTAGCACCAGTACTTAGAGAGTGTATGGGACACTGAGGTCATAGCTTCTCCTTTCCCAAAAGGAGGGGGAGGGTGAGCGCATTTGACATAAGGTCATTACTCTCACCATCGGTTGTGTTATTCGATGTTCAAATCATTGCCTGATTGTGTGTGTGTGTGTGTGTGTGTGTGTCACACAATTTCAGATGTTAGTGCGTCATGCGCAAAACGTGCAAGGGATGAGCTGATCTTTTGACCTCGCCTCCCTCCCGCCAAATTCTCTTAAGAATTCTGGCAATATCATAGTGTTAGGGAGGTAAGTATATCTCTTGAAGTGAAATAAATGAGATCACAGATTTCTTTTTTCATGAGAGAGTTGTTATACTTATCTCCCTAACACGGACCCGACCTCTCCACCCCACACAGGCTCGGTCTTCAGGCTTTTAAGTTGCATGTGTCAGCCAATAGTCAAGCTGAGGCAGTAACAGTCTGCGCATGCGTGAGGTTGGGGCCGGCATCTGGCTGACTGTCACCTGTCTACCTGCCCATTAAGGGCACCTATCGTTTTTAACCTCGGGTTATTGACTCAAGGTTGGTATATAGGAAATAGCATAGTGTTAGAGAGGTAAGTATAACAACTCTCATGAAAAAATAAATGTGATTTTGTTTATTTGACATCATCATCATCCATCATCATCATCATCACCATTATTTATTATCGTCATCCGCATCATCATCATCCTCATTGCCCTCATCGTCATCATCATCATATTGCTGCACACTTAATCTTCATTGTCATGTACATGTATTGATTTTCAGTTCATCTAATTTGGATCGTTTTATTCCGTTGTAACATTTTCATATCTTTTTGATGTATATACTTTGTAAAATTAACCCTCTCAGTGTGACAGACAATATACCACATAATCTTTACCCTGTAAGAAATACTCTGCTGACTACTTTGCAGCCAACTTGACTACATCATTGCTGCTTCTGTTAACCCTTTAATGGTCATGTATCTCTCTGTCATTTATTTTGACACCATATTGCTGTAAGCTGTTGCCTTCTACTGGTAGTAATAGCTTTTCAAAACGTACATAATACATACACCAGCATTCATTCATCCTGATCGACAACACTTTCTTGGTCTCGTCTTGAAGTATTGTGAGACTTGTAATTGCACATCTCTCATCCCATCCATACATCTATCCATCCATTGGTCATTCTGCCCCTCCATCTGTCCCTCTGTCTGTCTACATGTGTCTGACTGAGTTTTATCTAACTCGCATTCTACTAGCTGGATTGATGGGAGGTTGGCGTTATGGAATTATCCTGATTTGAGGATCAAAATGTCGATAGAGATGTCATGATTCTCAGAAATGGCTGAGTGTGAGACTTGGATTCCTCTGAATACTTGTTTGGCTTTTGAATGAAACAATAACTAATATTAACATTCCTGTTGTTATTACACCACAAAAACATCCATTACCGTTCAATCAGTACTTGCTAAATCAATTATTTGCATTTTGCTACCAGAATAAGATTTTTATGCCTGCATACCCACCTCCCCATGCCTTTTCCTATTCCTATGGACCCTCAACCAGGCTTCTGGTTGAGTCCCCTCCAGCCTATCATCAAGTATAGACTGGCACCAGTCTATACTCACCTCATAGTGACGCTTGTCGCTAGGCGCGCTCGCGCATGCGCATTAGAGCCCGAATAGGAAACAGATTCACTTTTCAATTATTCTGCAAACAGAATAGTTGGACAAAAATATTTGAAATAAATTTTGTGTTTTGCGCTTGGATAGCTGTACCTGTGTCTTTATATTAAGGATATAATCATGCCTAATATGAAGTCAATCCTCCCTAAGTTACGTCTAAGGAAGTATAATTGTGTTTGTATGGTATCTTATAGACGAAATTGAGATATTACCGGTTTTCGTGAAGATCGTATTATTTCGTGGTATCTTGATGGTTATGCCTATCCTAAATCATTATCATCATTAATAATGTCCAGTCATATCGTGAGCCTGTAACGAAGTTATTTTTAGTGCATTATAGGGATTATTTTAAAGAATACCTTGAAAGCTTCTTGAGAGTCAGGAAATTTGAATTTTCCCGCCATTGGAACTGAGTTGAGGTTTTCTATTGTTGGCAAGCTTGAGTGGTATGCTTCATTGTTACATTTTTTCGTTTGTAGGAGTCAGCGAAATCAGATAGGACTAAATGTACGTCGGCGAAATGTGATCGACATCATGCCATTGAGTTCGCTGGCCACGTTTGCGTGAAGTGTACGACCTGTACAACCACTGCTATGTGTGGGATATGTAAAGGGTGGCCGGTTTCGGTTGCGAAATTGTATTTTAAGGATTTGTCGAAACAAACGCTGCCCTCTGGTCGTCCTTCCCCTTCCTCCGTTGCTAGCAAGACAAGGGCGGTGTCCTTTGCTTCAACCTCTGTTCCGTTATCGGTAGCAACGGAGGGGGGAAAATCATCGGGAAATTCGGACGCCGTGATGGCGCTCTTTGCTAGGTTTGAGTCGTTCGCCACCGTTTTGACGAAATCACTTGATGAAAGGATCTCTTCTGCAATAAAAGAGGCAAAAAGGAAGGAGAGCTCGTCAAGCTCCGAGGATAGCCCGAAGGCTAGCGGGCGTTCCCGCAAATGGGGGAAGCCGGTCCCCCTGACCTCTAGACAGGTGATGGAATCGCCGAAAAAGCAGAAGACAAGAGCATCTAAGCTCTTGAAGGTGTGCTCGGAGGGTGCACCACAGAAAATCCACGTTAGACTAGAAGGTGACGGGCATAACCTTCAAGCGTGGTGGCGTTGTCGGAAGCTGGCGTCCATAAGGCTAGTACTTATGAAAATGCCAATGTAACGGTGGTTTCGGTGGTTAAAGTAGTCTCGAAAGCGCCCATTGTTGAGAGGTCGTTACCTAGTCTTGCTAATTCCGGTTCCGGTGTGGTAGACTCGGGTCATTTGGACTCGGGTTTACTTCCGTTTTACGATTCTCATTCTTTTTCCGGCCGGACTTCCGGTTTAGCGAGACATCCGGGTCATCAAGATCCGGTTCCGGCTTCGGTAGCTTCAGTTTCCGGAAGGACTTCTGGTTTGGGTGGTGATCCGGGTCGGCTAGATCCGGTTACCACTTCCGTTTTGGTAACTTCCGGTCTGTCTTCCGGTTATATAGGACATCCGGGTCCTAGAGGTCTAGTGTCTACTTCCGTTTCTGGGTCTTTTAGCGCTTCCGGCCATTCCGGATATCCGGAGTCTGAGGACTCTTTTTATTTTCCGAATTCCGGTAGAGGCGTTTCCGGTTCCGGGGTGGACACTAGTCAGTTTACTTCCGCTGCCGGTATTAGAAGTGTACTTCCGGGTCGGTCAGACCTGGATGTAATTCCGATTTCCGTTTCCGGTGGGGAGTCAGCTTCCGGTTTAATGAGAGAACAAGATTCGTTAGGCCCAGTTAGATTCGGGGATGTTAGGAACTTTGATTCTGGTCCAGTAAATTCGCAAAGGTTTTCACAGGATTCTGCAGATTCTATTTATGATTCCTTCCTTCCTCCAAGGATCATTGATGTGGAGTTATCTTCTCAGGCGAATTCTTCTTTTCGTGATGCTGTGGTTAATCCGTTTTTTTCTAGACATTCTTCCCGTTCATCTTGTCTCTCGTCGAAAGACTTCTCTTCTCATGTTTCTAACTCTTCTCCTCTGTTTAAGTCTTCCATTCCTCCTCCTCCGGGATTTGCTAGTCTTCGTTCTACTCCTCATTCTTCTTCCTCTCAGGATCAGTGTGATCAGGCTTTTGCTTCTGCTCAATCAGTTTCGTCTCCTTCCTCTCTGGCATCGTCTCCATCTTTTGATCATATTGATCCGATTGTTTCGGTGGTTCTGTCCCCTGAGCTCAAATTTCAAATTGTTGATTCAGGGTTAGATTTTTCTCTGTTTTCAGTGGTTAGAGATTCTTCATTAGATCGTTCATTTGTGTCTGCTCGTTTGTCTATTCTTTCTAGATTCTCGGCTTCTTCAGTGGCTCGTCCTTCTTCATCGGTTAGTCAGCAGGTGGGTAGAGATTCCGTGTCCAGGCATGCTTCCTCTTTTCATGATTCGGTCAGTAGGCCTTCCTCTCCTGTGTTTTCGAGGGCAGGTGATTCTTTGGTCTCAGGAGACTCTATTTCTTCTGTTCCAAGGTCAGTCAGGGCCAGGGATCTGAAGAGATTTTGCCCAGTTAGGGCCTCTTCGGAAGACTGGTCCATGGCTCACAGTTGGATTGCTTCTTCGCTTTCTCTTCCTCTTAAGGAGGAATTCGCTGTGGATCCTCCTTCTTTCGGATCCGCTCTTTCTTCTGCTGATCCTTCTTCATCGTCGCCTCTGGTGCTTCCTGTTGACAATTTAGTGGTAGATATGTTAGATTTTTTCGTTACTGACTCGGTTAGCTCTGATTTTTCTCTGGTTTCCAAGTATGACTCGCCGGTTCAGATTCCCAAGGAGGTTTTTTTTAAAGGTAGCTTCTACTCAGTCTCTGTCTGGTCCTGCTTGGGAGGTTTTATCATCTCAGCTGAAAGACGTTTCTAAGTCGGATTATTCCTCGGATCTGTTTAAATGGGAGTCAGTTTGTAGGTCTCGGATTAAATCATCTAATTATCTTGCTCTGCTGTCGGAGGCTGTTCTTAAGGCGGAAGAAAGAGGTGAACAAGTTCCGGTGGCAGTCTTTCGTTCTTTGGCTGATTTGTCCCTGGGTTCTCTTAATTCTGTTTGTAAGTCGTTAGGATTTATTACTTCCAAACGGCGGTCTAGAAAGCTTTCTGAGGTTAGGATTTCTGAGGTGTTGAAACAGAATCTTGTGGTGGCGTCTCCTTTCGGGACTGATCTATTTGGAGAGTCAGCTCCTAGTTTAATTATGGCGGAATCTGAGTGCTTGAAGGCCTCTAGGGAGCTTCAGGCTCAGGTTTCGTGGTCCAATTCTTCCGGGAAAAGAGATATTTCGGTTAAAAGCCCTAATTCTTCTCCGAGAAGAAAGAGTCTCAAACCGGATCAGTTTGGAGCTTATCCTTCTAGGGTCGTTCTTAACTCGAATTTGTCCTCTTATGATCAGCAGGATCGATCTGTGGAGGAGGACCGATTCGGTTCCATTTCCTCCCATCGTTCGAGGTCGGTAGGGAGGCGGTCGCCTTCATCTTGGGCGAGGAGAGGTCAGACTCCTTCTCGCCGTGCGTCTAGATCCAGAGGACGTCTTTCTTCTAGAGGTTTTCAGGGGAAGAGAGTTTGAAGGTTTGGACAATTCCCGGGTAGTTCCAAATGTCTCTTATTTATCCCATTCCTTCCCTTCTTCCTCCCCCTTTGGAGCAAGCAGTCCAGTGCTGCGTTCCTAACGTGCCAGTAGGAGGGCGCCTTTCTCTGTTTTGGGAGAAATGGCAAGCCGTCATTCAGGACTCCTGGCTAGGGTTGGGAGATTTTTTGATATTATCGTCAATATCGCGATATACCGAATACCGATACCGAAATCACGTGCCAGTAGGAGGGTGCCTTTCTCTGTTTTGGGAGAAATGGCAAGCCCTCATTCAAGACTCCTGGCTAGGGTTGGGAGATTTTTTGATATTATCGTCAATATCGCGATATACCGATACCGAAATCATCATAAATTGGAAAAATCGTAAATATCATCAATACCGACAGGACGATATTGCACTTTTAACTGTGAGTATAATATAAATAATTAAGTTAGAAATGTCATACTCTTACCTCTATTCGGTCCAGTAATAGTCTTTAAGTAATAATCCAGTCTTTGTCTAAGGTAATAAAAACTTAATAAACTCCAAAATAATCTGTGCTCATTTAATTCATGGTTTGTTTGCGCTAATAAAATGATTTAAAGTACAAAATAATCCTTTGTTGTTCACTTTTCATAATTACACAAATAGACGACGCCATGTTTTTTCTTGCCTCATTCTGAGTATTAGTCAGTGGGAATACCATTTGCACTACCCACATTCTAGTGAGCGAATTTGAATAGGTCTACAATGGGGCAAATTAGTATTTAATATTACAGACCAAATAAAATCTGATATGATTGTTTCCAGTCTTCACGCTGGTTCTCGTTCAAAATCATGCAGTGTTATTTTATTAATTAGCGGCGGGCGTGATAACAGCTGTCGGAATTCTGCAGTGTGAATTCTGATTGGCTCAAGTATGATACGGCGGCCAATCAGATTTCGCTCTGCGGAATTCCTTTCTGCACAATGAAGTTAATGCGTATTCCTTGCTCAATCTTTTGACAGTTGTCGTGAGGTAAAGATAACACAAAATATAACAAGAACAGAAGAAAATCCTTTATTTCTATTATTTGTGATGAATACGGCTAGTTGCATTACATTCGTTGCTTTAAACTGTATATTGAAGGGTGTCAAAGTGTGGAATTTCGTGTATTAAATATGCGGAAATGGCAATCATGGCGTCTCAATTTATGGTTTCAATGCACCAAATTTAATGAAAATAACTTGCAGACGCCACCAATTAGAAATACATGTTATTCTATGTTTACACCCTAACTCCACACCCCACCCAAATGACGATATATCGTGATACAGCGGTATTTTAATGAGATACCGATATCGTCATGCCTTGAGCAATATCGCCCAACCCTACTCCTGGCTAGTATCCCAGATACGTTGGGGTTATGCTCCGTCATCGACCCGTCATCCTCCTCTGCTTTCCTTTTGCCCAGTGTGGACTCCAGTTCCCTCCAATCCGGAGAAACTGAGGGCTTTGGAAGAGGAGTTGGAAGCCATGATTGTAAAGAGGGCTATAGAGGAAGTTCCCAGTTGGGGAGTAGACCCGGGCTACTACTCGACCATCTTTTTAGTACCAAAGAAGTCAGGAGGTTGGCGTCCGATCATAAATCTGAAGAAGTTAAATCAGAGCATTCTCACCCCAAAGTTCAAGATGGAGACGGTTTCCCAGATTATTGCCAGTCTGGATCAGGGAATGTGGACGTCTTCCATAGATTTAAAGGACGCTTACTTCCATGTTCTTATTCATCCTGTATTCAGAAAGTTCCTGAGGTTTGCCTACAAGGATCGGGTGTGGCAGTTTCGCGCCATGCCCTTCGGCCTGACCACGGCTCCCTTCCTTTTTACCCGCATAGTTTCAGCCGTGGCAGGAATTTTACACCGTCGTTCTATACATCTTCATGTTTATATAGACGATTGGTTGGTAAAAGCAAGGTCTTCCTCAATTCTCGAAGGTATTCTTCCAGAGGTTTGCAGTCTGGCTTGCAATCTAGGGTGGATTTTGAATCTAGAGAAATCAAGCCTAGTTCCATCGCAAATCTTTACTCATCTAGGCGTTTCTTTCGATCTGGCCTGGGTGTTAGTCTTTCCCTCAGAGCCAAGGATAGAGGCTTTATCGGTGGCCATGGAAATTCTTGCTTCTTCGCCTTGGGTAAGAGCAAGATTCCTTTTAAGAGTGATAGGTCTGATGGTCAGCGTAGAGAAGGTGGTTCCTTGGGCGGCCATGATGAGAAGGCCTTTTCAGTTGTATTTGATGTCCCTTTGGAAACAGTCAGTCCACTCTATATACCATCAGATTCCCATCAGAGAACATTTGATCCCTCATCTAGATTTCTGGAAAGACCGTTCTCTGCTGCTGATGGGGGTTCCTCTGGTAAAGTCCCCATCTCAAGCAATTATGTTCACGGATGCTTCTCAGGAGGGTTGGGGAGCGGTCTGGGACTCCCTGTCAGTTTCAGGCATTTGGTCCCTGGAGGAGTCGTCAGCCCACATCAACGTTCTGGAGTTGTGGGCTGTCAAGAAGGCTCTCCTTTCTTGGTCAGATCTGGTGATAGGCCTCAAAGTCTCAATTCGGTCGGACAATTCGACAGTAGTAGCTTATATCAACAGGCAGGGACGTACACGGTCTTCTCTCCTTTGTCTAGAAGTGTGGAATCTGCTCATGTGGTGCCGCAAGAGACAGATTTTTCTAGTGTCATCTCATGTCCCAGGCAGTCTGAACTTTCTGGCGGATCAACTGTCACGTCCCAGCAAGTTCGCCCACACAGAGTGGCAGTTAAAGAAGTCGGTTGTCAGAGCGATTTTCAATCTCATGGATCGTCCTCTAGTAGATCTGTTCGCGACCTCTCTGAATGCCCAGATCTCCTCTTACATGTCTCCTTTTCCGGACAGTCAGGCCCTGGCGGTAGATGCCCTGTCTCAGTCCTGGACAGGGATGTTCGCTTATGCCTTCCCTCCTACTATTCTGATCCCGTTGGTGTTGAAGAAGGTCAAGGACCAAGTTTGCGAGATTCTTCTGATAGCTCCCTTTTGGCCCAAGAGGATTTGGTTTGTGGACCTTCTGAATCTTCTGGTAGACTTTCCTCATCTCCTTCCAGTATCCCAGGACCTTCTATCTCAAGTAAGAGGTCGGTGTGTACATCCAAGTCCAGGAATCTTCAATCTATGCGTTTGGAGAATCTCGAGTCTGAAAGATTCCAGGATAAGGTTTCTAAAAGATCTCAGGAAATTATTGATTCGGCCAGAAGGGAATCGACCCGTAGAGTTTATAAGGGTCATCTTAAAATCTTTGGAAAATGGCGTTCCGACCAAGGTTTCGTGCCCGATTCTGTTTCTATACCACAAGTGTTAGATTTTTTATCTTATTTGTTTGACTCTTTGAAGTTGTCGGCTAATACGGTCAGGGGATATAGATTTTCGCTTGCATCTTCCCTGTCTTGTCTTCTGAATGCCGATGTTAAGGATACTAAGACTCTTAATAGCTTTATTAGAGGTCTAGGTAATATTCGTCCTCCGTCTGCTAAGCCTTTACCTTCCTGGAATCTGGCTTTGGTTCTTCAAGTCTTGACAGGTCGCCATTTTGAACCTTTATCGTCTATCAGTCTTAAGCTTTTAACTCTTAAAGCGGTTTTTCTTGTGGCTGCTGCATCTGCTAGAAGACGTTCAGAGATTCATGCTCTTTCTGCAGAAAAGGATAGATTTATAGTGTCAGGTGACGGTTTGGTTTTATATCCGAGAAGGGATTTTCTATCTAAAACCCAGTCTAACCGTTTTCCTGCTGGTCCTATTATTTTTAAATCTTTGTCGTTTTCTTCGCCTTCCGACAAACTTTGGTGTCCGGTTAGAGCGTTAAGAATTTATAAACAGCGAACCGATTTTAAAAGAACAGATCCTTCCCATTTATGGGTTTCCTACGCGGAAGAATTATCTAGGCCAGTATCAAAGGCTACGATTGCCAGATGGCTTTGCTACGAAATAGCGTCTCCGGATCAAATTAATCTTGCTCATATTAAAGCCCATGACGTTAGGGGCATGTCTACTTCTTTCGCTCTTTTTGCCGGTTCATCATTAGATGAAGTCATGCAGGTGGCAGGATGGAAATCTGAGTACTTTTACCTCGTTTTATCTTAAAGACCAGAGTGCAGCAGCTTCATTCTTTCGTAATATTACGATTTTAACTAAAAAAGCCGAAGACCATATGCCCAGCACTTCCCACCATTTTCGTTAGGACTGTGCGTCTGTAAAGAGGGTGAGAGTCTTCTTTGGTTTTTATTTAGTTCTTTAAGTTCTACTTATCCTTATTTGTTAAAATCATGGTGTGATTGAGTTAAATGCACTATTATGTTATGTTATTAACATTGGGATAAGATTGGTTTGATTTTTATCCTGTGTTAATGATTCTCTAAATCTCCTCCCACCGTATGGGGACATGGAGCACTGACCAAATCTACGGGTTTAGCAAGTAGTGATTGAACGGTAATGGATGTTTTTGTGGTGTAATAACAACACCCCACAGACCCCCCTTGCGGGTTGGTCTGTTGTTTTATTAAACACTATGAAAACATACTTACCGTTCAATCACTACGACCCGGCCTCAGCCACCCCGCGTGGTAAGATTTGAGAATCAGATTTGAAATATTTTGCACTTGAATTTAGAAACGTGACTGTTTCCTATTCGGGCTCTAATGCGCGAGCGCCTAGCAACAAGCGTCACTATGAGGTGAGTATAGACTGGTGCCAGTCTATACTTGATGATAGGCTGGAGAGGGGACTCAACCAGAAGCCTGGTTGAGGGTCCATAGGAATAGGAAAAGGCATGGGGAAGTGGGTATGCAGGCATAAAAATCTTATTCTGGTAGCAAAATGCAAATAATTGATTTAGCAAGTAGTGATTGAACGGTAAGTATGTTTTCATAGTTGTTAATAAAACAACAGACCAACCCGCAAGGGGGGGTCTGTGGGGTGTTTATATCCTGGAGAATTTATATCCTGGTCACTGAGTGTAATGATGTTTTTGTTTTAAAAATACCAACACTCAAGTTTTTCATATGCTAGTTCAACTAAGATGTATTTTATGCCTTGTGTGTCTACCATACATCTCTGTATGCTTATGCTGTGAGTCAGCTGTTACTGGCACATGTTTAGCTCGTCACTCTGTTACGTACAGAATCTCTAGTTCTTGAAATCAACATATTAAAGTTTTAAACCCTTTAGCTCTTAGCACTCTGATGTCAAAATTTACTGAGAAAATTTGGTGGAAGATGTTGCTGTCGTAAGATGTTGCTGTCTACGACAGCAACATCATTCACCAAAATTGTTGAAAAATGTACACCAGTTTCTTTGCTATTGGCTGACTAACAGATAGAAAATTGACATCAGAGTGGTAAGGGTTAATTGTACACATTTCTCAAGAAAATTAAAATTCTTTGCTCGGGGAATGTCCATTTGCAAGTCAGGAGAAAACTATTTTTGAAAATATTCCACTATAATGACTATATGGGTTGACAAGCGATGCTCATGACAACTGGTAAATCTTCAAAAATATCTTTCTCTTGGCCTGCAAATGTACATTTGTCAAGATCATTGTCGAATAAATAAAAAGCCTGTTTTGGCCAGCTTGACCACTATAGGTTTAAAATGCTTGACATTTCTGCTTTTACTCTGGGCATTTTTTCAATACAAATGTTAACATCAGCCAAGTATGAATCCATATACCACATACCAGATGATGATTTTCTACATTGTACTCTGAATGGCGGATCCCAGTTTGTCCATCAATCATATGGCATCATAATCAACTACGTGACGTGTAGGCTGGTGTCATAATCAATGATGTCATGAATGACTTAGCTAAGTTTGTCACGAATGCTTAATTGATGATGGACTAAGCATTTTTGTACGAATTGTATGTCTACTATTTAACCCTTGAATTTGTTCAGGAAAAGTTCAATTTTCGCATGGAAAATGTCCATTTACAGACCAAGAGAAGACTATTTTTGAAAATCTACCACTGGAATGACTGGCTCGGTTATGGAGCCAGTCATTCCAGTGGTAAATTTTCTAAAATAGTCTTCTCTTGGTCTACAAATGGACATTTCTCATGACCACTGCAGAAGCCGTTTTTGGCTGATATGAGTGTTAAAGGGTTAATAAACATTCTGTTGAATATTTAGAAACTAATTTGACTGGGCCCTATTGCTGCTGATCGATCGTAACACAGACAAAGCATGCGTGGAGCTTAGCTAGAGATGGGTGGGGAATAGCTAAAACTGGATTCCTCCATTCCAATATAGTTGTTTCAAGTCTTGTGAAGATTTTCAAATGATCCAGATTGGTCAAGAGAGCCACAATTTTGGATTATCAATGTCCACTTTCCATTCCAGGAGAAGACCACATTGGAAAATCTACCACTGGAATGACTCGCTTGAATATTGAGCCAGTAATTCCAGTTGCAAATTTTAAAGAATCGTCTTCACTTGGGGTGTAAATTAACACTTTAATGGTCATTCTGTCCAAACTGGCCTTTGCAGTAGTCTTTAAAAGTGTGTTTGTAAGCCAAAAATGCCCGGGGGATGAAAATTTTGCCACTGAATGACTGGATCAAAATATTTTCAAAATATAGTATTGTTTTGTCCTGCAAATGGACATTCACTAAGCAAATTTTCTGATTTTCTTGACCAATGTTGACCATTAGAGGGTTTACCATAATTTTATGTGGGAGCTCTAATGAAGAGAAAGAGAAAAGTTATCTCCCTTGGCTTCCTATAATGTCATATAGGGAAGGGTGATCTCCCCTGGGTTGCTGTTGGCAGTCTCCTGCAAAACTATCATCGATCTTCTTATATTCAAGAATGTTTGTAATAATTTTAGCTGTGAGCACACGTGTTGTGCAATGTCAATAAAGCTAACACTGGTTTCAATTATACTACCCAGAATATTTGTAGGTCATGACATTATGCTAAATTTGGCACCCCTGTTGTGCGCACTGGTGCTAAGAGAATGTTAGTCTTGCTGTGCTTCTTGTATAGTTAGCAACCAGATCTCTCAATCTGCGTACTTAACTGTTAGACCACCAAAATGTCATACTTATTCAGCTTTATATGAAAATTGTGTTTATTTTCAAAATAATGGTGCTGTAAGCTGTTGTTGTCTAAGACAGCAACAGCTTTCAGCAACATTTTCCAAAAGGTACAAGTCTTTCTTCTGCTGTAGCACTTGTTCGTCTGACAGTATCGTATGAGTCAATTTGTATGGAGTTATGCAATTTCTTTTAGATTTTCTCTTGGTTACCACATTCCCCTCCCCATTCCACATTACCAATCCCATATACACATATAAAACTCGGAAAAAGCGTGTTATTGCCGATCAAGCTGAATGTATGAAAACTAGGATTTAAATTCTGTTTTATCAGTTCATGACATCACGCAGGAAGTTTCATATAGAGTACTTTATCAATGGAGAACATGTGTCGAGGAATTTGATATTTCAAAGATTTTGCTATTGCCATTTTGTAGATTTACATCAGATATTCTGCTAAAAATTCAATTAAAGTTATAATCTTCAATAAGAAGTTGGTGAAGAGATAAATTAGCAGTGATTTTTCATTCTTCAGTATTTACTCTTCCTAGTCACTAATTTACTTTGAAAATTTTCCCAGTATGTAACCAGAAATTTGTTGCGATGACATATTCAGTGAAATACTTTAACCAATTCATGCCGACGCCAGCCAAAACCAGCCTCTGTTTTGCTCTTGCGGAATGCCCATTTGCAGGACAAGAGAAGACAATTTTTGACAATTTACCACTGGAATGACTGGCTCGGTTACCGAGCCAGTCATTCCAGTGGTAAATTTACAAAAATAGTGTTCTCTTGGCCAGCAAATGGACATCCAATAAGCAGATGATTTTATTTTCTTGACCAAATTCAGCCATTAAAGGGTTAACTCTACTGGTAAAGCTGGCCAAAATCGTATAAACCAGTCACTACAATGGGCTTCAAGAATGTCCATTTGCAGGCCAAGAGATGAGTGAGCCAGTCATCAAAAATAGTCTTCACTTGCCATGTAAATGGATATCACTAAGCCAAAATCTCAATTTTGTTGATTAATGTTGATCATGACCCCTTTATCCCTCGAATTTGTTCAAGAAAGTTTCAATTTTCTTATTGAAAATGTTCCTTTGCAGACCAAGAGAAGCCGGGTTTTGAAAATTGACGACTTGAATGACTGGCTCAGTTATCGAGCCAGTCATTCCAGTTGTAAATTATCAAAAATAGGCTTCTCTTGGTCTGCAAATCGTCATTTCTCAGGACCAATGGCTGGGAGCCGTTTTTGGCTGATATGAGTGATAAAGGGTTACAGGATTTAAAACAATTTAATCTGATCTCTGGAGCATAAATCTAGAAAACCTAGCCGATTCACTTCAAATGTGATACATGGGAAGAACTACATGTACTTAGGGATACAATGCTTCGACGACGCACCCTGTTCATATTTGCCAGAATTATCTCCCCTGAAAAAACTTATTTGTTAAAAATGTGTAATTTTAAATAGGTGAGAGGACAAAACCAGCACATCCCTTATTTCACTAGCAGATACAGGAAGTATACACTGGTATGCATTTATAGTTCTATTCACGTATAACTATCCACTCTCCATGCACATGCGCACATGCATGTATGCATATATGTACATCCATTCGATTATACTTGTAGTATGCGCACACATTTTCATAGTGCATGCCAGTGTAAGTAATAAGTCAGCAACTCGGAACACACATCTTCACATGGTTAATGTACATGCACGCACACGCACGCGCACACACGCACACACTAATATCTATAAATGCATACACAATTCTCATGAAAACTGGTTATCAAATGGCTGTTAATGCTATGTAATGTGTATTATTCAGGGTAATGTGACTTGTTAATGAACTATCATCCTCTGTATTATCAGCACAGCAACATGTTAAATTGTTAAGTACTGTTTATTATATCTAGGATGTGACTGTATATATCCTGTGTTCATTTTAGGAGGTGTCCTGGGGGTCATTGTGATATATATTCCCCTGTGAAAGTAAATCTATGTCCTTATGTTCTCATGTTGTTAATCCTTGCCACTTTGATGTCAACATTCTATCTTTTACAGCGTCAATAGCAAACAAACTAGTGTACATTTTCCAACAATTTTGGTGGACGATGTTGCTGTCTATGACAGCACCATCTTCCACCAAATTTGTTGAAAAATGAACTCCAATTCCTGTTTTAATTTAATTTGAAAATTGAAGTTTTTGACATATGAGCGGCAGAGTTAATGGTTGTGGCCAATTTAACACTTTAATGGTCAAGATTAGTAGAAAAATTAACATATTCGCTTAGAAAATGTTTATTTACAGTCTGAGAGAAGACTATTTATGATTTCTCGAGCCAGTCATTACAGTAGTCAACGTTAAAAAATTGTTTTCTCTTGAACTTTAAGCTGACATTTATCAAGACCACTGCAAAGGACGGTTTTGGCTGACTTGTCCATTAAAGAGTTAACACATTCAACCCTTTTCTACCAGATATGTCATATTTAATAATAGACAATTCTTTATTGCAGCTCCTATAAAAATATGAGTGACACACTCATGTTTTTCAAACATTCCCACATTTTTTTGACATGATCATTTTGTGCCCCATTCTTCTATACTGGCCTAGAATTAACACATTTCAAGTGCTAATTAATACATTTATCCTGGAAATCATAAAAAGAGGTGCTGATTATCTTATTTGAAAGCAATCCAGAATCCATCTTAAATGCTTAATAATACGTCAGGTTGGACGATTTTGTATGACTACTATTTCATAAACATGCTGTTGAATATTTTGAAACTAATTTGACAGTAGGCTGTTGCTGCCTATGACAGTAAGGCACCCAGTCAAATTAGTTTCAAAATATTCAACAGCTTACCTGTATAGTTTTCTGGAAATTGGGATTGAGAGAGTGCTGGAATAACTCGATCCCAGCATGGTCAAAGCATAGGCGGAGATTAGCTAGAGATGGGAGGGGCGTAGCTAAAACAGGATTTCTCCATTAAGCGGGAAAGCTGTTGAATATTTTTAAACTAATTTGATGTGAACCTGTCGCTACAGCTCCCAGTCAAATTAATTTCAAAATATTCCACAGAATATTCCATAAATTGTAAAGAATTTGACGTTTCTGGTCTGTGAGTGTGGAAGGGTTAACCTTCATATCTTTATCTTCTTGGAACTTGTATTGACAAGAATTCGGGGCAGTATCTGATTCATCATATTTGTTTTAACTTTGAAGATATGTTGTTATTACATACATGTGAGTTACATAGGTGTAGTTTATCAATGCCTCTTTGCCTTCGTTACTCAGTGCAATCATATGTATTCATTTTGTATGCTTTAAGCACTAAACTTTCCAATCAATACAGGTATTTATGTAATAATCAATAATATTGATTCATTGATTTTGCATTAGACACAATGTACAATGATGTTCATCTTTTCTTCTTCTTTTTCTTCTTCTTGCGTTCACATTTGACTACAATTTGCTCGCCTTTGATCGGTAACATTTAACCCTTTAACCTTTTAACCCTCGAATTTGTTCAACAATCAACAAATTCCATTTAGAGAAGACTATTTTTGAAAATTTACCACGGGAATGACTGGCTCGGTTATCGAGCCAATCATTCCTGTGGTAAATTTTCAAAAACAGTTCTCTTGGCTTGCAAATGGATATTTCTCAACAACACTGCAAAAGCCATTTTTGGCTGATTTGATTGATAACGGGTTATGGCATAGGGGAATATCAGACATGCGTACATATCTGTTAGCCGGTATACTGGTATATGGTTTTGTAGAATGGTTATATACATACATATATATCAGTGCAAATATAGATATCTATTACCCACATTGCATTATTAGTCCATAACTAATGTTAAACTGTCTAAATTACTGATCTCCATCTAGATCCTATCAATGGAAAATCACAATTGGTTCATGTTTTATGAATAAGTACTGCTCTGATGGCGCTAGCCTACAGAACTTCTATTCAGAATTTTGATTGGTCCATTTTCCTTCAATGGCCAGCTTGGAATTTCCAAAAAATTTCCAAAATTCTTTAAAACACTACTCCTTAACCCTATGGTTCAATTTCAACAAAACTTGGGTGGAAGGTTACTATCGTGTTAAGATTGTAAAATTTTTTTTTGGTGACCATCTTGTATTTTCCAAAAATCTCAGAAATTTTCTGAAAGACTACTTTTCATTGGCTACTTGAACAATTTCAACGAAATTTGGCTCTATGTATCCCATGGTGGTAGGCACTAGAACATCAATTCAGAATTTAGTTGGGGGGGCACATATTTACTGTTTAAAGCATAGCTACTGTAGCGAATGACAGAGCTAGCATGGAACATGATGCTTTTATACAAGAATTTGCAGCCAGGCTGAACAATAGTTTCCAAATAATATTTGCAATAGTGAAATTGTACAAAATTAATTTCATTGAGCTATGAGAACTTAGATTACTTGTGGATTAATGACGTTCAATGGCAAAGATTGGTAAACAAAATCAAACTTGCTTATGGTCAATGTCCAATGGACATTTCCAGTTTTAGCTATGTCCCGCCCATCTCTAGCTAAGCTCCACTCACACCTCGCTCGTATTGGGATCGATTGATCTCTGAGCACCCTGACTATCAATTTCCAAAAAACTACACAGCTAAGCTGTTAAATATTTTGAAACTAATTTGACTGGGCACTGTTGGTGCCTTAGGCACCAACAGCGCCCAGTCAAATTAGTTTCAAAATATTCAACAGCATGTTTATTAAATAGCAAAGAATTACAAAGACATACAATTCAAACAATGTGTCAGACTTTGAGATTTGATGACGGTCTATATGGAACCCTTTGTGATGTAATGATTGTGACGTTATCATACACACGCTGAGCTGATTATGATGTCATACAAGGTCAGATGATGGGTGGATACTCTGGAAAGGTAAATTCTAAGCCAAGAGACCTTTTAAAATAATATCTTTCTGTTCTGCAAATGTACAAATTTGAGTGCTAATGGTTAAAACTAACTTAGTTTATTAGTCCCCTACTGGTAAAATTGCGATGGGGGGGGGGGGTATAGGTTTGCTCTCCATCTGTCTGCCCATCCATTTGTCACAGTTGGTTTTCCGCACTTTTTTGCACTCTAAGATATTCAACTGAAAATTGTAACATTGCTTTATTATAAGGAGTTACAGATCAAGTTTGGTTGTCAGGCATTTGCATTGATTTTTGATAGAGACATGCCATGCCCCCATTCGCCTTATGAAATACGTAAAATATGAGTATTCCACAAGTTTTCACACTCCTTCAAGATATTCAACTGAAGATTGGTATGCTTTGTTGGAAACATTGATATTGTTAATGAGTTATTAATGGCAGGGGCAAGGGGGGTGTTATCTCGTTCTCTCAAGCGGTGGTGAGACCGGGTTGCGCAAGCAAGACAGGAAGTGTCTATCCAGCTCTTTTACTTCACAGGACACCTGTGACAAACTTGGCTGTCAGGAGGGATAACTCCGGTCTCACCACACCAGCCCAACGTTACCATGGCCAGGATCATGTAACACTCATATTAGTCAGTGGTCGGTCTGTCCCAACACCCGGAGCGGATTGGCCATGCCCTGGATGCATGTGCCAGCTCGCCTCTGGCGGGTTGGAATAAACAGCCAATGGAGACACTCCATTTCACCTTTTAGAATAAGCTGTTTTGGCATAGATATCGTCATTGTGCCTTCGCAACCTCCGACTGTTCTTTGCTAATGAAAAAATTATCATTCCCCTCCCATTGCTTAATTTTTATTACCCCCCCCCCCTTGTTTCTAAGGTGCTCTCATCTATTGTCCAGCTAACTTTAATCAGTGTTATTGTACAGTTTGTGTCATTTAATAGAATTTATTTATGTATCTGGAGGACCACCTCCCTTGCTTATAAACTGCTCTACATCTATGGCTCGGCTAAATTTCATCAATGTCTTCGTACAGTTTGTATTATTTAATAGAATTTAGTTATGTATCTGGAGGACCATAGATTTATATCGGCTGTGACTTTAGGGTCCATCTCTACTGTGCACAAAATAAATCTATTCATGAATCTTCTTTGTCACCCAACCATTCTTGTTTGTCCTGTCCTTTTTGCCAGCCATCGATCGGGTGGGATGGAGGGTCTGTCACCACCAGCTCCTGTTATTAATATGAGAAGTTACACCAAGTTCAAGTTTCATGCGTTTCCGTCAAATTTTTCATGTAGTTATCTCCCCATTTGACTGTCAATCTCTGAAATTTTATAAGGCGTGTATTGCACAGCAATACTGACTGTGCAATACTGACAGAAAGCTTGTTTTTATGGGTCAGGTCACCAAGTTAGTCTTAAAAGGTACTACCTTTAAGCCTCGAATTTGTTCAAGAAAATTTCAATTTTCTCATAGAAACTGTCCATTTGCAGACAAAGAGAAGACTATTTTTGAAAATTTACCACTGGAATGACTGGCTTGGTTATTGAGCTAGTCGTTCAAGTGGTAAATTTTCAAAAATAGTCTTGGTCTGCAAATGGACATTTCTCAAGACCACTGAAGAAGTAATTTTTGGCTGATTTGAGTGTTAAACGGTAAATGTATATTTAAGATAGATATACATGGGAATGAATTACCAGCCTAGATTTAAGATCTAAACTTTTCCTCTAAGTAATCAATTTTGAGTTCCACAAATGTGGTTATTAATGAGTGGTACCTCTTAAGCCGTTACGGTCAAGATGGCCAAAACTGGCATCCGCAATGGTACTGGACAATGCCCATTTGCCAGTCAAGTGAAGACTATTTTTTACAGTTTATCACTGGCTGGTTACGTTACCGAGCCAGTCATTCCAATGGTAAAATTAAAAAATTGTCTTGCTTGGCCTGTAAATGGACATTAACGAGGCAAAACTCTTGGTCATTAAAGGGTTAATGCCAGTCACTTTCAATAGGAAAGGGCTTTTTGGCCCACAAGATGGTTATTATTAGGGACAGGTTCCCCACAAGATGGTTGTTATTTGGGACAGGTTCCCCACAAGATGGTTGTTATTTGGGACAGGTTCCCCACAAGATGGTTGTTATTTGGGACAGGTTCCCCACAAGATGGTTGTTATTTGGGACAGGTTCCCCACAAGATGGTTGTTATTTGGGACAGGTTCCCCACAAGATGGTTGTTATTTGGGACAGGTTCCCCCACAAGATGGTTGTTATTTGGGACAGGTTCCCCACAAGATGGTTGTTATTTGGGACAGGTTCCCCACAAGATGGTTGTTATTTGGGACAGGTTCCCCACAAGATGGTTGTTATTTGGGACAGGTTCCCCACAAGATGGTTGTTATTTGGGACAGGTTCCCCACAAGATGGTTGTTATTTGGGACAGTTTCCCCCCACAAGATGGTTGTTATTTGGGACAGGTTCCCCACAAGATGGTTGTTATTTGGGACAGGTTCCCCACAAGATGGTTGTTATTTGGGACAGGTTCCCCACAAGATGGTTGTTATTTGGGACAGGTTCCTTCTTAACCACTGCTCTAAAAGGACCACAATCATTTAACCCTTTAATGGCTAAATTTTGTAAAGAATATAAAAATTCTGCTCGCTCCATTTGCAGGCCATGAGAAGACTATTGTTGAAAATTTATCAATGGAATGGCTGGCGTCGCTATCAAGCCAGTCATTCCAATGATAAATTTTCAAAATTAGTGTTCTCTTGGTGTGCAAATATGCATTTCTGAAGACAGAGGCATGTTTTGGTCGGCATTGCTATGGAACTGTTAGCCACATACGCCATGTGGTATGAAGAAGGTTTGACTGGATTTCGAGCAAAACAAGGAATTTTAGCATATATAATGACTATCTATTTGTTATCCAATACCAATGTATATTAGCTTTAGGAATATACCTGGTGATAACTTTATCAAAAATCTTTTGTTTTTGTTATCATTCTGATAACTCCTGACAACTTGGCAGGTAGGTATGGTAGGAACTCTTATGTTCTAATGCCAAGACCCAATCTTTCTGCGCATTGTTCTGGCAATTCTGGCACCAAATAAAAATAGCTTCGAGAACAATGTCATGTTTTGTTCTCTCCAGGGGCCAGGAGAAAGTGGTCTGCATTTAACCACTAATTAGAGAATATTGTTTGATTGTCAGTTTGTCTTTATTTCTTATGTCTGCTGAATATTAACTATTATATTCTGAAGAATTGTCATGAATATAGAGAAATCTTTGCTTATTTAATGTCCATTTGCAGGCAAAGGGAAGGGCTTTTTGAAATTTTACCACTGGAATGACTGGCTCGATAACCGAGCCAATCATTCCAGTTGTAAAATTTTAAAAACACTTCTCTTGGTTTGCAAATGGCCATTTCTCAAGACCACTGCAAATGGCGGTTTTTAGCTGTCTTGACTATTAAAGGGTTAATGTATACATTAGCAAGCCTGATCTGACTCTGGGAATGTGGTGATGTATTCAGGTTGCATTGAGTAGAATATCTGTTAACCTTTTAGCACTCATATCAACCAAAAATGGCTTCTGCAGTGGTCTTGAGAAGTCTCCATTTGCTGACCAAGAGAAGACTTTTTTTTAATTTACCTCTGGAATGACTGGCTCGATAACCGAGCCAGTCATTCCAGTGGTAAATTTTCCAAAAATAGTCTTCTCTTGGTCTGCAAATGGACATTTTCTATGAGAAAATATAATTTTTTAAAGCAAATTCCCTGGTTAACGGGTTAATACCGGAACAAGGGTTATGACATAGCCGTGCATCTTTCTAGTAATTGGGTGAATAATTAGTCATCTTCATCTTCACCCAGATCCTAATTATACCATACAGTGGCCTACCTGTAAGTGCTGATCTTTTATCTAATATCTTCTTTATTCTGTTATCTCTTAAATTACCAAAGTGTAATGGGCATGGTGATTCTCTTAATGTAGGTAAAATTCAAAGCCTTTTCAGAGTATAGTTTTAATGCGCCAATATCGAATTTGCGTTGTTGACCAATGGCATAGGGCCCGATATCGAATTTAATATTGGCGTGCCCATTGGTCAACGATGTAGGTCCAATATCAAATTTGGTATCAGCGTGCCGTTGGTCAACAGCGCAGAAATGAATATCGAATTTGATATTGGTATGCCTGTTGGTCAAGGGCGTAAGTGACCAATATCAAGTATTTTGTTGGCCCTGATTTGAAACAATATCAAGTTAGATAAATGACTGATTCCCCGCTAATTGATGTATTGGTATTGACTCCGGTGTTATATGAAGCTTGATATTATCTGTTCTATATCGCATTATTATTGCAAGGATCTAATCTATTCTGTAGGTTACCGGTATATATTGTGGCGGTTGATTCAAGGGTTTTTTTAATGTAATATTACAGAAGTAAGGTTTATAAATTGTCGTGTTTTATTTATTGTGTCCGTCAATATCTGGTTAGTAATTTCCATTCATTTCACATCTCTTTGATATTCTTACACCTATGGAGCTGATGCAACCTTATGTAGTGCCCGAGTAGACCTCTGTACATTTTGCCTTTGTATGGCCTGACGAATAAAAAGTGAACTTGATCATTAATCAGGGCTTCCACTAATTTCTAAACACAGGAAGTCCGGGACTTCCTGACTAATGCTATTGGGAGTCCAAGCAAGAATCATGGAAGTCTAAAATGGTTCAAATACAGGTAATTTCGTTTAAAACATTATTTTTAGAGATGTCAGGGCCAAAAAAAAGGAAGTCCAATAGAAAAATTAAACTCCTTGGTTAATTTTTGGGGAGTCCAAACTTGAACTTTGGGAGTACAGGACTCCCGGACTTCCACTAGTGGAAGTCCTGCCATTAATAAGGCTTAGTACAAGCAGGCAAACAAAAATTTGTGTAAAATCATACTGTCATATCGGCACAAATATAGCAATTGATATTGGTCCCCTTTCCATTGACCAACTAGCATGCCAATATAAACTTTGATATTGGCCCCTGCACTGTTGACAAACAGTATCAAATCCAATATTGACCAATGGATGCGTCAATATCTAATTTGATATTGGTGCCTGTGCTATTGGTCTACGGCACAAATTCGATATTGGAACATTACATAGATAATAAATAGTATATGAAGTCCCATAATTTTTCTTAACATGTCAAGATTTTTCAAGAAAATTTTAATTTTTGCAGGCCAAGAAAAGATAATTTTTTTAAAGTTACCAATGAAATTTACAAAAATCACTCTGTTTTCCTGCAAATGGCCATTCCTCACCACCACTTCAAAGACTGTTTTTGACTGGCTTGACCATCAAAATGGTGATGGTCAAGAAAATCTAGTTTTTGCTTAGCCGGTGTTCATTTGCAGACCAGAAGAAGAGAATTTTGGAAAATTTACCACTGGAATGACGGGCTCGGTTACTGAGCCAGTCATTCCAGTAGTAGATTTAAGAAACTTGGTCTTCTCTTGGCTTGTAAATGGGCACTGGTAAATGACACTACAGAGGCTGGTTTGGCCAGCTGGACTATTAACCCTTACCACTCTGATGTCAAAATTTTTAATTTTCAAATTAAATTAAAAGATGAACTGGTGTTAATTTTTGAACAAATTTGGTGGAAGAAGTTGCTGTCGTAGACAGCAACATCATCCACCAAAATTGTTGAAAAATGTACACCAGTTGCTTTGCTATTGGCACAGTAAAATATAGAATTTTGACATCAGAGTGGTAAGGCTTAAAGGGTAAGTTGGTACAAGAGGGTTAATGTAGCCAATCTAAGATCAAAAGTGGCATGTCCTGGTCATTTTAGAAGATTTCTTTCGAGATGTATTCAGGATGATTATTATTCTCTATTCGTGTCACTGACTTCTGAATGTGCATTGACGTCAGTTGAAGCTTTCCTTTCTCCTGACATTTGTGTTTGCTTTCGGATCTTAATTATCATATAATAAAGGTTTCTATGTATATCAATGACGTTTATAGATATGTTACCATGGAAAAGACTCGTGTAACATAACTCACTACACCTCGCTAGGCTATAAAATAGATTCTTTAATGTTTTTCTGCTTAATTTGCTTCATTACATAATGGGTATTTATACAGAGGATTGTGTAAACTCATTGCAACATGCATTGGTTTTGATGAGCTATGAGACGATTTCAATTTGAAAAGTTGGCGTTTTAGTTGACAACAGCTGAAAGTAGAATGTGGAACAGTAAGCACTTGTGCTATATAAGTTATGCGATGATTGGCCACAGAGTGGATGAATAAAATTAACCACTCAAACCACCATCACAGCAAGGAATTTTCTAATAGATTGGAACTATTGACACATAAATGTTTCTTTGCATTTTAACCTCGTTTTATTGCTAATATACCAGATTACTTGAATGGGGGACCAGACACTTCAGGGTGTACCGTCATTGTTGTGTTCCAAAATATATTTCCTATATGTCAGCTGACTTACATTATTAAATGACCGCTTTTCACTATGGACGACATCCATTCCTGATGATTACTTAAACATTTAATGGTCAAGCCGGCCAAACCTGCCCTTTGGAGCGGTCTTGAGAATTGTCCATTTGCAAGCCAAGAGAAGCCTTATGCCGAGCTAGTTATTCCAGTGGTGAATTTTCAAAAATGTTCTCTTGTTCAACAACAAATATACATTCAATCAGCAAATATTTAAATTTTCTTGACCAAATTTTACCATTAACCCTTTCATGATGAAGTCGGCCAAAACCGGCTTCAGCAGTGGTCTTAAAGAATGTCAATCTGCAGGCCAAGCCAAGACTATTTTTGAAAATTTACCACTGAAATGACTGGCTTGGTAACCGAGCCAGCCATTCCAGGGCTAAATTTTCAGAAATAGTCTTCGCTGGCCTACAAATGGTCACCCCCATAAGAAGATATTTTGATTTTCTTGTCCAAATTCAGTCATTAATGAGTTACGGGTTAACCAAAAGCAGGATGGCTTGTTTGAGATTGTGCTAAATTCAAGCCCCTATGTTAGAATTAAAGTATCTCATTATTAAGAAGATAAAATATTTTATTCAAGTTATTTTTTCTACCATTTTCAAAGATTTAGATAATTAAAAAGATATTATCAGATAATTGTAAAAATGCTGAGCCTATTAGCTACAGGTACAAGATTCAACCCTTTTAAGTCAAAGTTCCCAGAAGTGTTGTTTTTAATGGGAACAGAATATAAACTTGTAGAAATATTTTTGAAAAAGTTTGCCTGAAAGTTGTTTCTACCAAATGGTTTTCAAAATATTTTTCCAGGAGGTTAACTACTGCATTTAAAACTTTATCTATAATTTATGCTGGTGGGGTTTTATAGTACATAATTTGGCTATTGTCCTTATTTTATTATTATACAAATACAAGATCCAGACATTTATGACATATGCATTATCAGCAACTATAGATATAAAATTCCTTTTATTGTACAATTCTCATTGTATAACTTGGGATGAATTTAAGATGTCTCTGTGGTGATCTGATTTTATCCCGGACAAAATTATGTTTATAGAAAATATTTTTAATTGTATTTTTATTTGCTGTTATACAACAAATTCACATACAGGTAGACTCACATTTTTATGGCCTTTATTCCTCAAATAGGGCTGCATGATTTATGGACCTTAGATTTTTGTTCATGAAAATATCAATTTTCTCATCAAAAATGCTAATTTGCAAACCAAGATTTTTTTTTTTTTAATTTATCACTGGAATGACTGACTTGACAATCGAGCTAGTCATTCCAGTACTATTTCAAAAATAGTTTTCTCTTGGTCTGCAAATGGGCAATTCTCAAGACGAGTACAGAAGCAATTTGTGACTGCTTTGAGTGTTAAACAGTTAAGATCACTACAGAGGCTGGTTTTGGCCAGCTTTCCCACCCCACTTCAAGAGACAGTTATTGCAGTACAGGGTTTTCAAAAATTATTTTTTCTATTCAAATGACTGACTATTTATAAGCCATAGGAGTGATATCCCTTGGTGCTCATGAATAGTTGGCCTTTTCACCGACAAATCCCTGAAAGAGTAGATTCTTTATGATGTAAAGCTTATTCTGTTGAAATGTTTTTGGAATTAAGTTGACTAAGGCAGCAATGTCTTCCAGTCAACTTAATTTCAAAATAATTTAAGTCTTCATGTATCGTTGCCTTGAAAATCAGATATGGGGAATTCATCGTGAATGGTTAACTTAGTTATGAGCTGTTTCACTGATTGCATCTCATTTAGAGATCTAGGTGAATGGCTCGGCCGCATAACTTTGTTGTACGAAGAATTGTAACGCAGTGGATAAACATAGACAGGGTGAAAACTGAGTTCTGTCTGCAAGATGAGGCACAATAAGCCATCTCTCACCTGGACATCGACACCAGCTCCGTGTGCGATAATTCCATCAAGGGCGGGTAATGCTACTCACTATACCTGCCAAGAATATAGTGTTTACATGTTTTTGAATCGCAGTATTTCTGTCGAGAGCATTTAATTAAGCGAGTGCATTTAGGTCCAGCTAGGTGTACTTGGCCTACGCTGCGCTTTATACAATATTTATGCATCGCGTGTCATGTGTTTCATAGTTATGATCTGAGACCTCATTTTCAAGCCATGTTAGGGAGCATCTATAGTGCTTTGCTCCATATCTGTCAATGCTCAGAATTGGTCAAGAAGATCCAATTATTCGCTTTTTGAATGTCCATTTGCTAGCCCCCCCCCCCCCAAAAAAAAACACCAAAAAAACCTATTTTTGAAGATATACTACTAAAATACTGGGTCATTTCTTGAGCGAGTCGCTCGAGTGGTACATTTTCAAAAATGGTTTTGGTTAAAAAATGGTCAAAATTGATTAAGAAAATAAGTTGTGTCATAAATGTCCATAAATGTTTGCAGACCCTGAGATGAATAAGTTATTCCAGTTATACTGTGGTTTATAACACTTTAACACTCACATCGACCAAAAATGGCTTCTGCAGAGGCCTTGAGAAATGTCCATTTTTGAAAATTTACCACTGGAATGACTGGCTCGGTTATCGAGCCAGTCATTCCAGTGGTAAATTTTCAAATGTAGTCCTCTTTTGGTCTGCAAATGGACATCGTGAATGGAAAAATTTAAAGTTTTTTGAATAAATAGTGTTAAAGGGATAAAAGATCCTCCTGATCACGTAACCACTACTGAAGGCGTTCCTGATTAAAAAATAACTGGTCACTTAGCTTAATAGTGGCTATACGTGTAACACCAATGGATGTCACTGACAGGAAAAGGAAAACCACTTTTTGCAAACTTTTCCCACATGCGTGTAAGATCATGTAACTACCAGTAGATAATATAGGTAATAAATGTTATAAAAAGTAAAAAGTGGGTTATCTATAGCATTGTTGACATATTTTATTTAGTATTAAGTCATGCATGGTAGGATGAGCAGTTTGGAGTTATATTTATATAATTTTCTTGTGAATTAATATAAATGATTAATATACCGGGTTATACTGCTGAATGATCCTCGAGGTCATGGGAAATTTTTATAGGATGTTTAAATATAATGAAGAATTGAATAAGTCACAGGGCTTTAGATTGACATCATTTGGTCATGCCACCTATCAGATCCGGCATCCATCAATGCTCCTAGAAACTCGAGAATTTTGAAATCTGAGGGATTGATTTTGAGCCATTTTAGTTTTAATAGCACAATAAGACTTCTGAATAGCCATAACATTCCACAGCATCCATTTCTGAGTATTTAACTGACTGTAAATCAGTTAATTAGTGTTCATAGCAGCCAGTAGGATTTAATTTGTGCTCACTACTATGGCCAGATTTCATTTGGGCATGATTTGTAAAATCATAGTTAAGGGGTAATCTAAAGCCCTGAAGTCATGATTTGATTTGCTTATCTTAGCTTTTAAGGATATAGATTATAGAGTTATGATTATATTTTTGCATGGCATACTTAATTCAATGCGATTCTTTTCATCATATATCCACATACAAATTCTTTCAAGGAAGCTATATAAATTATTGTGAGGAGTCATCTCAATATTTACCTAGAGGTCATTCAGTTTCTGCCTAATTAATCTGGTTTCAGAATATGCTTCCTTGATTAGGACAGGTTTCAGAAAAATTATAACAGGATGTAAATTATTGTATGACTTATGTGGGGAATGTGTAGTGAATCGCATGCTCTCACCTTTTAGTCAGTCCGTGGGCTGGAGGGGCTGACCTGGATACCCCCCCCCCCCAATAATTGACGAAACTATATTTTTCCAACAGCTTTCGATGTCCTCTTTAAGATTATGTATGTTAACATGTGATAAACTGGGACTCAATATGGTTTTTGATGGGTTATATTAGAGTTAATACCCACAGTGAAGCAGACCGTATTAAGGGGTAAGGGTATTAAAAACTGAGATATCGTTTGATGGAATCAGTGTAGATTAGTGATCGACCACTCAAAACGTTGCTTATAGTATCCTCTACAATTGCATATGGGTTACATGCAAATCGGTTTAATCGGCAGAGGTCAAAAGGTCACAAATATTCGCCACAGCTTAAAATCTTATAACATGATAGACTTCACCTACCATAACATAAATTATGTCAGGTTGAAGCTAAGTCTTCAAGAAATAAAAAATCATGATTTTTAAAAATCTAAATGATATTTACTAGTTTTTAATGGTTTCATGTAAAGCTATATTCACATAATAATATAGGCCTGTAACTACGGTAAACCATGGGCAATGCTGACAATCGGCAATATTTCAATGCATGTGACAAATACTCTGTAGTCTAGTAGGCCTAATTGCGGATCCATTACCATTCTTGAAAGGACTGGGTGTACTATGTAATATCTGGGGTGGTGTGATGATCGAGGTGGGTGGGAGAGGTTGACGATGGCTATAATTGTACTATTATTCATATCTAAATGTATAGGCTACAGAGTGCAGTTACAACTTTTTCTGTAGATTGCGAATGTACAATGTGTGTCAGTGTGTCCTATGTGGAATTTCCTGTGATTACTGATTAGAATGTTAAGCTTTTGGCAATGTGTTTGTATAATAATAATGTAGAGGCATGTATGGGTCAACACGTACGTTGGTGTGTGTGTGGGGGGGGGGGCGTCACGCCTGTGACAACCATATGAACTATATCGTTTTCAAACCAACGTCTTCCATGTATGGAAGTCGCATACACTCATATTTCAATGTTATGAAAAAGCAAAACTGTAGCGGATGAACAAATTTTAAATAGGTAGGTGAACTGACAGATGTTCAGAGGTCGCTAGCGTGTCATCTTTACCTATAGTGCAGCTTATAAATAAGTTTAAATGCTTGCAAAGCAAAAACACAAATATGTTAGTTATAACCATATAAACACGATACAAGAAACGTTATGTTGAATATTTTGAACACAATTTGGGTTGAAATCCAACCCAATTATGTTCAAAATATACAACAGTATATGTTATTTAAGTTGTACTATAAGCGTGCGGGCGGCAGTGAAAGCCTCGCTACACGCCTCGACCCCTGCCTAAATTGTAAACAAACCGTGGACTATACGCAAATAGATTAGTTTAGATTAGATAATTTATATTTACCTGTCATTTTAGTTAATTTTAAACACAACTGGAGTAAGTGCTATATTGCAATCATAAATTTATTCATAAGCCCACACACTGGTAAATTGTGATCGTACGTGCACTGAGCGGTGTAGGCCTACTTAACTATCTTCTAAAAAGTTGTACATTTGTGTACATGCATGCCTATAATCTATGCAAAATCTCTGCAATCAATCTAGAAAGATAAGACATATATGCATTTGTAGAATTGTATTCCAAGAAGAGTGTGGGTGGGTTTGATTAAATATAGCCTAATTCATGTACACGAAATCCGATGTTACTGTCACCTCTAACAGGCCTATACGTTAAAATTGTGATGTCAGGCACCATGACCATGAGGTCTGTCCTTTCAGTTTAATCAACAAAAATATCATCAACTTCGATATTATTGAACCTTTGTGCATCTCGAACAATGTAGTGTCTCTGTGTGAACAATGAATTGTCAAGGAATAGGTGCATAGGTGCCTAATACGCGCAGCAGTAGAGAGCCTAGCTATGCTCCCCGACTGGCTGAAATAATAATCTAGACTAATAGGAATTGGTGTCATCCCGGTGTGATGTCACAACTCTAGCGCGATAGCTAAAAATGTTTGGTTGTCAAGGTGGTTGCTATATGCTTATCTCAGCTTTGCCTGGGCCGATTACAAAAATTTAAAAAGCATTTTGTTCTTCTAGTAAAGGAGAATCTGTATTACGATTGTCAAGTTAATCAGAGCGATCGGGTATCCAGTCCTCACAACGTCTTTAATAGAATATTGTTATTATGACAACTGACAGCATGCCAATTTTTGAGAATCGATGAAAAATGCATTCATTGTAAACTAATTAAGTAGATTTTGATAGAATCGGTGTAGATTGGTGATCGACCACTCAAAATGTTGCTTATAATATCGTCCACGATTGCATATGGTTTCCATGCAAATCGGTTTCATAATGAGGTCGGAAGAGGTCAAAAGGTCACATCTTCGGCACAGCTTAAAATCAAGCAACTGTATGTTGCTATCACTGACTAAGCACCGCTAAAGGAACATTCTAGTATTAACAGCTTAAGATTGATTAAAAGGCACCATTTGACAAAGATAATGAGTAAAAGATTACTCATTTAATAGAACATTGTTACTATGACAACTGACAGAATAGCCAATTTTTGAGAATCAATGAAAAATGGAATCATTGTAAACTAAACATGAAATGAGCATATCATCGAATCAAAATTGTGTAAAGTAATTGCTTTACATATAGATGGATTTTATATGCTAATCAAGCAACAAATACGGCATCAGGAGTTTAAAAAATCTTAGAAGTAAGATGTAATTAGATAGCATTTGATCAATAACAGAATATGCCACTGTAAAAGAGTGTCTAATAATGTCCAAAAAGGCATCAGAAGATGTTGGGCAGAAATATGCCACAATGAACTTTGATCTAGGCGTGTGTATGAAAGCTTAGCCTATCATATGGAAAGGCCGAGACTACTACAAGGATCACATAGTTATGATTGGTACTTTTCATTTGGCATGCGCCTATATGAAAATCATACAGGAAAGAAGATGAGTGGATTCGGATTCACTGAGAGGCTACTAGAATCTGGCCTGATGTCTTCCGGATCTATTAAAGGTGTGCTGTCTGGTACGAATTATAGTCGGGCCATCTACTGCCACAAAGCAACTGCTGAAGGGCTTGAACGATGGCTACTCTACAAATACCATTCTACGAAAGGGTCCGGTTATTAAAGAATTTGCCACCAAATCCATTGGCAAAAGTAACCACATTATTGGAAGTAAGAACCAAAGAGTTGTCGAATGATACAGCATTTTATTCATATCTAAATGACTACTCAGACTTGTGACTGCGAGTTAACAATGGCGAATTAGGTAAGACTGCCCAGTTTTGGTTATCTTACATGGACCATGTTTGGTTGCTGTGGTCTCTCCTAAATGCAGTTAAGACACACAATTACTATCTGTACGGAACATATCGCAATCGAATGGCTGACTTGTTCTTTAGTTTTGATGGGCAGAATTATGCAAGGTATCTTAACTACTTTTCTGTTGTCTTGGCAAGCAAAGAAGAGTCACACCCCGGAGCAACGGAACTGATTAAGCTAGGTGCTATACGTTTTGTAAGATCCACTGTGCCTGGAAATTTGTGGGCAGTATACAAAACAATAGAGGAGACATTTATGAAGCGCGCAAAATCGTGTGCATGAGCAGGAGAAAGCGTGGCTGGCATATCTGTTATCTTGAATAACTATGATGCACATCGACATTGGGGGAAAGACGGCACATGAACGAGCAAGAGATGTGGAAACAATACTCCAAATGGAAGATATGACAGACGAGACAGATAGGAACAATAGACATTGGGGTGCCCTTCCTTCACAGGTACGCAAAAGTGAGGCAGCCACTGTAAATGTAATGGAGTCCGTAGAAAGCTTCATGAATCCTTTCAGTCTCGATTATAATGATAAGCTGTTCCGTATTGGGGCTGGTGCTCCTGCACCTACCCACATCCAAACCGATATCATGGCTGCTGAATCAATTGGGAAACTGGCCAAAGAGACTTTTATAACAGAGAGACTTGAAAGGAATACAGATTTATTCGAACCAATAAAAAAGCAAAAAAGAGAAAACAAGCCATAGAATATGACCAAGAAGAAACAGACACAATTACGGTTATTCTTTATTGTGCTTATACAACAAAAGAGGGCTATGATTTTGTGCGTATCAGAAGTCTACCTAGCGATGCAGTTTTAATTCTCTTGTACTATGCCCAAATCATGAAGACACACGTATTATTTGATAGTGGTTCTGAAAACAATCAAAAGCTGTTGGACATTTCAAGATTGGCTAGTATTTTACACCGCTTTACTGTTCTGCCCTTTTGGGTCTTCATGCCTTCACCAAATGTGATACAACCATTAGTGAGTCATGGGACATCACAGAGAATCTCTTTCTTCAATTAGAGGATTTCACCTGCGGAATGTACAAGATTACTCCCATAACAACGTTGACACACTTCCTTTCTCAATGTTTATGGCAAAATGTGGTGATGCAGAGAAAGATATCAATCCCAAGAAAAACCTTGACTTATCCACCTTACCTCCCCCGAGAGTTTGCCTCCGTGAGCACATAAAGAGTGTTAACTATCAGGTAGCTATTTGGAAGTGATCCCATGCACCAAAGCCATACATACAAGCCACTAAGAATAATGGCTGGACTTTATAGAGTGAACAGTGACTCGAGCCAAGTGGTGTGATGGTGAGATACTGCCATCTTTGTTGGCTGATATTCTAGCGAAGGAATGTGAAAAGGAAGAGAATGAGCAGGAATACAGTTCCACTGACAAAGACAGCAAAAATTGAGAAGACTCGGCAGATAATAGTGACGGTAACGAATTAAGAGGAGTTCAAATATAGTTAGTGGATTTATATTCGGTGGGTAAAACAAGCAACAATAAAAACATTTTGAATGCTCTTTTATTGCTCTACACAATTTCGATTCGATGATATGCTCATTTCAAGTTTATTTTACAATGATTGCATTTTTCATCGATTCTCAAAAATTGACTATGCTGTCAGTTGTCATAGTAATTTATTAAATGAGAACTTTTACTCATTATATTTGTCAAATGGTGCCTTTTAATCAATCCTAATCTGTTAAAACTAGAATGTTCCTTTACCGGTGCTTGGTCAGTGATAGCAACATATAGTTGCTAGATTTCAAGCTGTGGCGAAGATTTGTGACCTTTTGACCTCTGTCGACCTCATTATGAAACTGATTTCCATGTAAATCATATGCAATCATAGACGATACTATAAGCAACATTTTGAGTGGTCTCTCACCAATCTACAACGATTCTATCAAAATCTACTTAATTAATTTACAATGAATGCATTTTTCATCGATTCTCAAAAATTGGCTATGCTGTCAGTTGTCATAGTAACAATAGTCTATTAAATGTATAAACTTTTACTCATTATATTTGTCAAATGGTGCCTTTTGATCAATCTTAAGCTGTTAAAACTAGAGTGTTCCTTTATGTGTGCTTGATCAGTGATGGCAACATATAGTTGCTAGAGTTTAAGCTGTGGCAAATATTTGTGACCTTTTGACCTCTGCTGATCTCATTATGAAACCGATTTGCATGTAACCTATATGTAATCGTAGACGATACTATAAGCAACATTTTGAGTGGTCGATCACCAATGTACAATAATTCTATCAAAAGATATCTCAGTTTTTAATACCCTACCCCTTAATATGGTCTGCTTCACTGTGGGTATTAACTCTAATATAAGCCATCAAAAACCATATTGAGTCCCAGTTTATCACATGTTAACATACATAATCTTAAAGAGGACATAGAAAGCTGTTAGAAAAATATAGTTTCGTCAATTAGTGGGAGGGGGGGGGATTTATCCAGGTGGGCCCCTCCAGCCCACGGACTATTTGTGGTTTGTGGTTCTCAGGTCCACATAGTCTTATGTATGTGAAAAGGTTGATGTATTCTTGCACATCTCGGTCAATCACAGCGTTGCACCCAGCCTTTTCTACTATTACAGTCCACCCTGGGGTACATATTATGCGATGGCGCTGTCCATAATATGGGTGGATAGGAGAGTGGTTTCTGGATGATAACTCCACTGAGATTTGTTTGATCTGTTTGAAACTTCATAGGTTGGACTAGGTCAGAAGACTAGGGCTGAAGACTAGGTCTGAAGACTAGGTCTGAAGACTAGGTCTGAAGACTAGGTCTGAAGACTAGGGCTGAAGACTAGGTCTGAAGGCTAGGTCAGAAGGCTAGGTCAGAAGGCTAGGTCTGAAGGCTAGGTCTGAAGACTAGGTCTGAAGACTAGGTCTGAAGACTAGGTCAGAAGACTAGGTCTGAAGACTAGGTCAGAAGACTAGGTCAGAAGACTAGGTCAGAAGACTAGGTCTGAAGACTAGGTCAGAAGACTAGGTCTGAAGACTAGGTCAGAAGACTAGGTCTGAAGACTAGGTCAGAAGACTAGGTCTGAAGACTAGGTCTGAAGACTAGGTCAGAAGACTAGGTCAGAAGACTAGGTCTGAAGACTAGGTCTGAAGACTAGGTCGGAAGACTAGGTCGGAGGACTAGGTCTGAAGACTAGGTCAGAGGACTAGGTCTGAAGAAAAATCAAATGATAATCTGAAATCCGTTCTGGGCATTTATGACACGTTGTCAGCCAACATGGAAATTGGTTTCTAGATGAAAATCCATTTGAGTAGCATATAGGTCTGTGAAAGAAACCTATCAAAGTCAATGGTGGTCTAAAATCCTGTATGGCCACTGATCACACATAGTGATCAGATGTGCTTAGATCATTCTTTTGCTGATTTTTTTTTTTCATTGGGTAGCTCATTATCAGGGCAAGGACATGGTATTATTCCCTGTTTCTGGAACTCTTAGACAAAAAATACAGATCTATCTACCAGTGCATGAGGACGGACTGACACAGACAAGATAAGCGAACACCAATCTTCCAGCGGCCTTGCATTGATCACAGGGTAGAACGCTCCTCTACTGGCATACTGAGAGATAAGATGGTTCCAATTAAAACTGGTTTAAATATGTCAGATTGCAAGAAGATGAAGATCAGTCTAAGTATCTCACAACATGGCACCATATGCCTTGTAGACAGCAGTATATCTGCTGAGGAGGTTTAGCACTGAGTTTATTGAATCTACATTACGCACCTGTCTGGTTGCGGACAAGTTTGTCTGGGTGTACCATCTGTGCTGCCAGTTACCTTATTAACCCTTTAACCCACACAAACCAGAAACAACAAATTCTTTATCATGTAGGGTGTTGAATATTTTGAAACTAGTTTAGCGGGGAGCTATTGCAGCCTATGGCAGCAACAGTCGCTTGTGTAATTAGTTTCAAAATATGCAGCAGATTTCCTAGGTCTTGAAATGCAGATATCGTAATTTTAAGGGATAACGGGTTAACTCTTAGCACTATGATGCCAAAATTTTGAAATTAAATTAAAAGATGAACTGGTGTTCATTTTTAAACAAATGTGGTGGAAGATGGTGCTGTCGTAGACAGCAACATCATCCACCACCAAAATTGTTTAAAAATGTACACCAGTTTCTTCGCTATTGGCACCGCAAAAAGACAGAATGTTGATACCAGAGTGTTAAGGGTTAAGGTGAACTAATCAATCTCCATCCTATTACATATACATGTTACATGTAGTTATCATATATTGCGATTGGTAATAGCATACTGAAATATTTTGAAAACAATTTGACTGAAAGTCATTACTGCCTTAATGCAACTGCAATGACTTTCAGGGAAATAGTTTTCAAACTATGCAGCCGATGTGCTGATTATCAATTGGTACGATTTCTCAGTCTGAAGATAGTTAAAGATTATAAATAGCCACCCTAATGCTCCCAGCGGATTAATATTATGATCTATCAATGATTTAAATACCACCCTGTTTATTGATCCTGCTAATTTTAACATATTGCTTGTTAGCTCACCTGGCCGGAAAGGTTTATGCAGTGCCATCCATCTATCTATCCATCCATCATCCGTCAGTCAACCTTTTCTTTAAACAACTTCTTAAGAACCACTGGGCAATTATATTTGGCAGGACATCTTTAGGCCATAGAGATCCAAGTTGGTTCAAACAATTAAGCCGATCAGCCAATGTGGATTTTGGCCAATTTTTTTAAACAACAAAATTTTCACCGAAACCGCTTGGGGGGTCGATTCAAAGCTCATGAAATTTCATCGAGGGCAAGAGCTGAATCGAATGTGTTCAAGGAAACTTGATTGACCAAATAGTTTGGCAGCAATCTTGGATGACCTAGTTTTCGCAAAAAAGACTTCAGAACTGCTGAATCATGCCAAAATTTGGGAGATATCATTAGGGCCTAAGGGCCATTTAAGTTTGTTCAAGCGAAGTTGGTACATCAAAAACATGGCCGCCATGTACCAATCAAAATGTAGCATGTTTTACGGCCATATTGGATTTTTTCTTTGATGGATTTTGAACCAAAAATTGGTTTTATATAGGCTTCTTGGTATGCCGAGTTAAAATTTCCACTTTCGAAACTATCGGATAAACGGTTTGGCGGCCATCTTGGATCTTAAACACCGCCAAAAACTCTGCTGCTAGAGCAATAGGATATTTAATGTGTTCTTCTCGGGAACCACTGCCCCATTTCAATTATTTTTGTCAGGAAGCATCCTTAGAGCATAGAGATCCAAGTTTGTTCAAAGGAAGCTGATCGACCAATTTGGTCATCGGCTATCAGGATTTTGGCTGATTTTTAGAAACTCCTTTAAAAATCTCCGAAATCACATGGTGGATTTTTCATTTCATTAGCCGTGCTGGAAGAAATGTACCCTCAGGTAGACATGGATAAGGATCTACACAGATGGATCAGCCAAAGATGCAATTAAGAGCAGAGGTGCTGGACTGCACATATGGTATCCAAACGGACAACATGAGTCAGCTGCAATGCCGACAGGCAAACACTGCACAAACTACAGAGCTGAAGTCGAAGCACTGGTTCATGCAGCTAATACCATCAGCAGAACAGCAGACCGTATTGCACAGATTGTCTTTTTATCTGATGCCCGCTCCATCCTTGAGGCTATCACCAAAGGTAAGCTGCCACAACTTGAAGAAGCTCTACAAACCATCAAATGCTTTCGGATAGCATTGCAGTGGATCCCCTCACACCGTGGAGTCCAAGGAAATGAGGAAGCAGACAAGATGGCAAAGGTGGGTGCAGAAGAGAATCAGACAGAAAACATGGTTACCCATACAGAGATGAAGACTATCATCAAGTCACTCTATAGAACACCTAATCAGAAGATGCCTACCATCATCTCTCGAGGCCAGAGCAAGTGACCATTTTTCGTCTCAGAACTGGACACAACAGACTAAACCAACACATGTACAGGCGGTTCCACCTTACGACATCGCCCGCTTGTCCTTGTGGAGAAGCAGAACAGACCACAGAGCACATACTTCAATGTTGCAGTACGTATCAGCTGCTGAGAGAAGAGAACTGGCCTTTGTCAACCTCTTTTCTTGAAAAGCTGTATGGGCCTGTGGAAGGACTGCAGAAAACCACAGATTTCATCTTGAGAACGGCTCTCCAAGTGTGATACCAGCGATCGAAAAGAAGAAGAAGAAGACATGGTGGATTGATTCAAAACTGATGAAACATCATCCAGGACAAGAGTTGAACCAAGTTTTTCCAAGGGAACTTGATTGGGCAAATGCTTCGGCTCGTGAAAGGCTCATTTTGTTCAGTTTGGCCAATAAAGATGGCCACTAATTCCAAGTGAGCAATACAGCTGAAATTCTTGTCTTATTTGCTTTGAAGTTAAAATGGCTATAAATCAGTTGAAGTCAATCGGTCATGAAAAAAGGCGGCTGAACTGAAATAAAGTTGTCTGCTGTTGGAGCAAATTTTGAATAATGCTCGAACTGGTGTTCTATCTGTGTGGAGGCAGTGCAAATCAGTCTAACTTCTCCATTAGCAGCAAATAGCAGTTATTCGAGTCGTTGCTGATTCATGGATGTTTTCACACCTGCAATGCGGTTTGAAAGGTCTAGTCTTAACAATTCTCCTGGAGCTTCCTGAGGCAGCACTCCAGCAGAACATCATTACCTGCTAATCTACTGCTTTTCTACTGCTTTTCTACTGCTCAATCAGTGGTGAATCATCTATCCCTACATTACTAGTGCTCAATCCGCAAATGCCACCGCTTAAATTTGATCAACTTATATATAGCTGCATTAACACAGAATATTAATGAAGCTACTGACATACATACCACTGCTCTGACTGTCAACATCTAAGAAGTCGCTGCCATGTCACTGCTCTGACTGCGAACATCTAAGAAGCCGCCTGCCATACCACTGCTCTGACTGTGAACATCTAAGAAGCTGCTGCAATATCGCTGCTTAAGTGTCTCATACAACCTGCCAATCATTCAACGGGCATAACCACTGCTTTAACCCTTTAAGCCTTACATTTTTTCGAGGAAGTAAAAATTTTCTCAAAGAAAATGTCAATTTGCAGATCAAAAGAAGACTATTTTTGAAATTTTACCACTGGAATGAAACCGAGCCAATCATTCCAGTTGTAAATTGTCAAAATTTGTCTTCTTGGTCTGCAAATTGACATTTCTCAAGATCACTGCGGAGACAGTTTTTGGCTGATATGAGTGTTAAAGGGTTTATATAGAGTATCAGGGTGGCTGCTGACTGACCCAGATAAACACAAGGATTTTTATGAAGGTGACCGTCACAGATTCGGTATGCTGAACGGAAATCTAAATTTCTTGTACAGTTTTCCTTAGATTGATTATTAGAATGTCTTGTCAAGAATGGATATAGATTTGGATACTTTGATAACTTTGACACATTGACTGTTACACACAATTGTTAGCATCATGGAGCTTAATTGGCAACAGAGTTCAATTGAGGGGTATATATTCTAATGATTTGTTGAAGTTTATTAGCAGCTACCAGCTATGGTTAAAATATTTCAGTTTTATGGAAAAATACAGTGACTAGAATTCTTTTTAACAATCTCTATAGCTAAGCTAAAGTTCGGATATGTTATCGAGTTACTCTGATCAAAGGTATCAAGATCAAGATCACGTGCTTGGTTTACCTGACTACGCATGCGCACACTTTTACTCTCGCTTAAAGCAGTAGTAATCTAATAGAATTTATACCATGTGATACCGTTATTCGATTACACTCGAGCATTCGGATATGTAATCAGGGTAAGCGGGGTACCTCGATAATGTATCCAAACGTAGCCTTCAAAATTGGTTACGATTTCATACATTGTTAATGTCGTGCAGGAATTGTATTTGTTATCAGGTATATATACGTACTGGGTACATTTTCTATTTCTAAATATATTAATTAACCCTTTAACACTCATCAGATAAAAATGGCTTCAGCACTGGTCTTGAGAAATGTCCATTTGCAAACCAAGTGAAGTCTATTTTTGAAAATTTACCACTGGAATGACTGCCTCGATAACCGAGCCAGTCATTCCAGTAGTAAAATTTCAAAAATAGGCTTCTTGGTCTGAAAATGGACATTTTCTATGAGAAAATTGAAATTATTCGGAACAAATTCGAAGGATAAGTGTTAAAGCATCCTGAAGCTGTTCCTCTGGATTCAGGTAATATATATCATTGCACATGTACCTGTAAAAACTCATTAAGTAGACAATTAATTGCACAGGTAATTGTGTTAATCCATTTTCGATGTTTATATAGCAATTAAGCTACTCCATCAGGCAACCATTATGTCCATTGGTCTGCTTTGAGTTTTGCTGTGCTAATTAATGACATACTGTCAACTCTGCTCAGGTGACCTGTCTTTCAGTCCACAACACATTGGGTCCTTTCAGCAGGTTTTCGAATGATGACCTGTCTTAACCTTTTAACCCTCATAGCAGCCAAAAATGGCTTATGCAGTTGCCTTGAAAAATGTCCATTTGCAGACCAAGAGAAGACTGTTTTTGACAATTTACCACTGGAATGACTGGCTCGATAACCGAGCCAGTCATTCCACTGTTAAATTTTCAAAAACTGTCTTCTCTTTGTCTGCAATGGACATTTTTAATGAGAAAATTGATATGTTCATGAGCAAATTTGCGTGTTAAAGGGTTAAACAACAACCATCTTCAGGGACCCAAAAGGCATCTACCATGGCAACTGACATATCTTGGTATTAGAGCACCTGTCTTTAGTGACCACTTATTGGTTCACCACAACATGATCGCTTAAACATTTAACACTCAAATTTGTTCAAGAAAATTTAAATTTTCTCAGAAAATGTCCATTTGCAGACCAAGAGTAGATTATTTTTTTTAATTTATCATTGGAATGACTGGCTCGGTTATCGAGTGGTAAATTTTCAAAAACAATTCCCTTGCTCTGCAAATGGAGGTTCTCAAAAGCATTACAGATGCCATTTTTGGCAGGCTTAAGTGTTAAAGGGATATGGAAGGTCTGATGGGATAGCAATATATCACACAACTTAATGTCCACAGGCAGATTTGCTTCAAAGAGCACATTAGAAACTGCTTTTTCAGTCAATAACCTACATTTTATCTAGTGGAACGATTCAAGGGATCAGTGATTCTCAGAATATAGACTGTTTGCAGAGCTTTTTAATCTTCTGTGATGAATATCATTCAATGAAGAGAGCGGAATCCATTCATTGAATATACCAGTCTGTCTGTTGGCATGGTAACTCTTATGTAATTTTCGATCACATTTTCTATCAGCTGATGGAGTTTTGTTAGAGACTCAACATATGGGTGTGGTTGTATGGATTTATTTGTTAGCTCACCTGGACTGAAGGGCCAAGTGAGCTTATGCCAGAGCGGTCATCCGTCCGCCTGTCCGTCAAATCGCATCTCCTGCTTTATGCTTTGACTGAATTTGGATGGAAAGATGCTATGGTGGTGCGCTCCAGAATTGTATTCAGAATTTTGATAGGTCAATGTTTTGTGTGAAAATCTTAGAATTTCTGCAAATTTTACGGAAAATTGTCAAAACGCATTGCCTCCTTAGTCGCTTTATGGATTTCAACCAAATTTGGCTATAACGACCATATCAGCTCCAGAACTTCTATTCAGAATTTTTATTGATCAATTTTTTGGGGGAAAATTTACCGAAAATTGTCTATGAGCTACTCCTCATTAACCGCTTGGCAGATTTCAATTTGATTTACCTGTTGGTGTAGGCTCAAGAATTTCTATTCAGTAATTTGATTGGTCGACTTTTTGGGTGAAAATCTCAGCTTTTATGAATAATTTATTGGAAATTGTCAAAACGTTTCTCTTTACCTACTTGTCAGATTTCAACCAAATTTGGCTATAATGACCCTGTCATAGTAGGCTCTAGAACTTCTATTCAGAATCTTGCTTGGTCAAGTCTTGTGGTCAAAATCCTAAATCTTTGGAGAAAGATTTACTGGAAATTGTCAATGCGCATCTGCTCCTTAACTGCTTGGTAGATTTTATTCAAATTTGTCTGGAAGGATTCGTTTGTGGTAGGAGCTAAAACAGCTATTCAAAATTTTGGTTAGTCAAATTTTTGGCAGCCAACTTGGATTCTTTGAAATGTTTCTGGAACCATTTAAAACACTACTCCTTAATTAATAGCTTGATTTCAACAAAATTTGGGTGGGAATGGTAGTAGGCTTCAACATATCAAACAAGAATTTTGATTGGTCAGTTTATTTGGCGGCTGTCTTTAATTTTTCGAAAATGTCTTTAAACGCAAATGGTTCAAGTGCTAATGGTCCAGGTGAGCGTCACATGCCTTTGGGCCGCTTGATGAGAATTTACCACTGTACTTATAGTTAAACCGGCTCAGTAAGTGAGCAAGTTATTCCCATTGTAATTTTTCAAAAATGATTTCTCTTGGTCTGCAAATGGGCACTGTATATGAGAAAATCAAAATCCTCTTGATTAGCTTTGAGCTTTAAAGTCCGATGACGTTGCTGGTGATTATTATGCAAATGCATGCACATGCTCTATAGACTGTCAATTAGATGATGAATTTGTAATGTGCTAATGTTTAACTGTCTGACTGATGCAAGCCACCAGACAATAATTTCAATGGGCATTAACTCTGGACCTCCTGAATATTTTGAAAACAATGTGACTGAAAGTTGCTGGTGGCTTAGCCACCAACAACTTTCAGTCAAATAGTTAAAAAAAATATTCAGCATATCCTGAGTTTAAAATGTGGTCTGTAAAAACTTGGCACGCAGATAGTTAATAAAACCTGTAAAAATAATGAGTGTTTTACTGTATATTTTTTTTACCATCTATGAGTTACTGTGTAGAGTCTGCACATGTTAATTGTCTTGTCCATAATGTAATTCAAGATAAACAACATTATATAGAAATTATGATTAAATTATTCATTGTAAATAACATATATGACTGGTAGCGTGTGATTTAATGTTAAACTGACATCATTCAAAGCGTGAAAAAAATATGTTGCTTTGAAACACTTAGACATTTGTATTTTCATAGCCCTAATTATAATGCTGCGTTAAAAATTTAATCTTGAAATGAGTGTTGTTGAACACCGTTGTTTTTCTGTGCGACAGCAACAGCTTTCAGCAACATTGGATTCAGAATTAGCACTTGTTATACAAACTAGAAATGACACTTCTTTTTTATATGTATGGTATATTCTGTTGAATATTTTGAAATTAATTTGATGGGGAGCTGTTGCTGCCTATGTGAGCAACACTGGTTTGAGGCAAGTTAGTTTCAAGATATTCAACCGTTTCCATGTATAATGGTCCTTTCCAGTTTTTACTAAGCCCCACACACCTCTAGCTAAGCTCCACCCACACCGCGCTCATGTTGGGATCGATCGATCCCTGACCTCCCTGACATACAATTCGTACAGCAACGCATAGTCCATCTTCAATTATGCGTTCATGACGTACTTATATACGTCATTCATGATGTCATAATGATGTCAGTGATTATGATGTCATTCTACACATCACGTAGTTAATTATGATGTCATATGATGGATGGATAAAGTGGAAAGGTCTATTGTTTTATAATTGTGACACTGAACCTTCAGGTTTTAACGACTCTAAAGGAATTGAATAGCATTGGGTAGAAAGAAATACAAATCCGTAAAGAAACAGAGTTTAAAAAAACATTTAGTCCAAAAAGTGACTTAAAAGCGTCTTGGAACTAGTACAAAGGTCAGACATGTTTAACAGGCGTGCGCTTACTGAAAATCCTATCCAATGTTACTCTATGCCGTATCCGAGACAAGATCGATTACTTCACCGGATCATTTCAAAGTGGCTTCAAACTGCGCAGACATTGTATGGGCTAAACGCATGCTTGTGTCGGCAGTCATGTCCAAACTCTGGGACTTCCACAAAATGGGCATTGACATGTCACGGGCCTTCGACACAATTAAGCACTCAAAGATCCTAGATGTACTACGCCAGGCCATTTGCAATGAAGATGAGCTACGACTAGTGAGACTACTTCTTGCAGACACCAAGCTGAGAGTACGAGTCAAGTCAGTGAAGTCTGTAGAGTTTGAGACATCAATCGGCTCCCCCACGGGAGATGGTCTATCTCCAATGCTTTTCACCTGCAACCTTGCTGCCGCATTGTAATCTGTGCGAGAAAGTTCCACAAGACCAAACCCCCCCAGTGTCAATGCTAGGCATGCTGCTAGAACATCGTCGTGTCGT